>CAJQUW010004777.1:0-580000 GCA_907163375.1 Prostheceraeus crozeri | reverse complement strand
AGTGGTAATATGCAAGATCCTCGTAAACTAGTTAAAACAATGAAACATTGTGTAATTTTTGATGATTGTGTTAATGATAGAAATCAGTCAGTTCAGAGAAATTATTTCACAAGAGGTAGACATAACAACTGTAGTGTTTTTCATTTAACACAAAGTATGTATTCATTTGATGGAAGTGTTATTAGAAAGAATGCAAATATATTTATACTATTTGAAATAAATGCAAGAAACTTAAGTGATTTGTTAAGAGATTTATGTATAAGAGATAAAGATAAATTTAAACAATCGTGTAACAATGCTTGGTCAAAAGATTATGGATTTATCACAATTAATATTGATAAAAAAATTCATGACAGAGTTATAGAAGATTTATTTACTGAGTAATAAAAATTTAAAAAATAATAAATAAATTTATAATAAATAATAAAACTTTTGCTCTAGACTGATTTCAATAATAAAAATTTTTATTCTAGACTGATTTAATTAATAAAAATTTTTTTCTAGACTGATTTAAATAATAAATTTTTTTTCTAGAATGATTTAAATAATAAAATTTTTTTTCTAGACGGATTTAAATAATAATAAATAAACTTTAAAAAGGTAAAGTAGTTATTCCATCAGGTAAAATTTTTCTTTTATCATCAAATGGATCTAATCCTAATTTATGTTCCTCTTTTAAATACATTTTATGTTTCTTTGAATTAAGTCCATAATTACATGCTGTTTTTATTTCATTATTAAATAATGTATTCTTATAATCTTGAAATGTTATTTGGTTAGACACTGATGCCTTTGAAATTCCTTTTAATGTTTTATGTGTTTTAATATTATTAGTTGTATCATAACAGTAGCATTTAGATTTTAAAAATATAGCTTCTGTTATAAAATCTTCATTTCCTAACTCATCTTTTATTTTACATAATTCTGAAGGATGAATAAAATCTTTTAGTTTATCTATTTCTTCATCAAGTGAAGAATTATACGGTACTGTTAATTCTAAGAAAACGGAATCCGTATCTGTAAAGTGTAATTTATAGTTTTTGCCATAAGCAGGTGCTAAATGATCATATATAAGTCTATACATAAATAGCTTAGCTAGTTCTA
The DNA here is from genome assembly GCA_907163375.1 of Prostheceraeus crozeri. Lineage (NCBI taxonomy): Eukaryota > Metazoa > Platyhelminthes > Polycladida > Euryleptidae > Prostheceraeus > Prostheceraeus crozeri. Next base: position 578,896 of record CAJQUW010004777.1, on the reverse strand, counting down.
ATATAGTGAATCCAATAAAATTAAACTTATCATGCTTTACGCTGATTCGACGTAAATGTACAGCACATAGTTCATCACTGAATCTAGTAGTTCATTTTTATTCAGGTTTCCTTGTTAAATTTTGAAACCTATCTTTATCATAAACTATTTCAATATTTTGTCTATTACGCACATTTTCTAAAGTCTTACCATAAAATGCATTATTCATTAATTTAAAGAATACGTTTCCAAAATCATCTTTATTTCTTTTAGCTATTTTACGTTTTTCAATATTGAACTCTATATATTTTTTTAAACACCTAGATTTTTGATAAAATAGTTTTCGATGTATTTTAGTGAGAATCATTCCATGTTCTAAATACCAATCTAGCATTCTTCCTTCAACAACATACTTTCCTTTATTACTTTGTGCTAACATAAGTTTTTTTGTTGGTCTGTATTTTTTAGGAATTAAAGATTTTTGATAATCTGAAAAATCTTCTATATTGGGAATTTTGTTTTCGGGACAGAAAGGAAAATATTTTGTTGCGCCTTTTATATAATCAGGATATACTAAATCATTTTCATATATATAACCAAAATTAAGATTTCCATCATATGTTTTTTGATAATCAAGAATATTACACCATTCCATCTCACCCGTTGGTAATTCTTGTATCATGCAAGAAGAATATAAGCTATTAAAATCATAATATAACAAATAGTTTTCTCTCATGAATTCATCAACTGCTGCTTGACTCTCTTCATTTGATATAAGTCCTTCTATATTTTGATTAAACAATTTTATAAACTGATCGCTTTCTTCTGGAGATAAAAGTTTATATATTCCATAATCATTAGGATTTACTTTTTTATTATAACATTTGACATATCTATTACCTAAAACTGATGAAACATCACCTCTAATTCCAGATTCAAAAAATAATAATTTAACATATGTATTTTCTTTATAATGTTTAAGTTTAACACCAGTATGTTTTAATCCTGCCAACCATGTTAAACCTGGTGTAGAATAACAATAACATGGATCTATTCCATAATATTCTAAACACATGTCACGAAAGTTTTCAAAAAGATCAGCAAGGATTAATACATCCATCTGAAGATATTTCATTGTATAATCATACATTGTTCTACAATTTAACTCTCCAATTTTTTTCAGCTTCTGCATAGTCTTCTTCAGATAATTGTGATTGTTTTAATGTTGATTTAAATTTATTTATTGGAGGAAGTTGTTTTTCTTTCATTATGTCCTTTATTCTATTTATATCTCCAGCTATATATTCATACGGAAATATGCCTTTTAAAGGTTTTAAATTATATTTATTTAATATTTTACATTGTTCACGTTTCAAAGTTTTTCCCATAACATCTAATGAATAAGGAGTAAAAAATCTAAATGCATCTAAAATTCTAATACAACCTAATTGCATTGAAAAATATTCTTCTTCTGTTTTACATAGTACATTTATTTGTTGTTGTTGTAATTTTTCAGATGAAAATAAATCTTTCATTACTAAATGGAAATCATATTTAGAACCATTGTAGAAATATAAAGGAACAAATTTATATTTAAATTTATTAGCATTAAGATTACAAGAAGTATGTGCTGCACATCTATATAATCCATTTAGATGATCATGATCTTTTACTTTGGCGGCAGAGCAGTCGCTTCGCTCATCATTACCCAATTTTTTTCCACAGTAATGACAATTTTTTTCATTAACAACATTAAATTTTTCTTCATCCGTTAATGGAAGCATTGGTATATTTGATTCAAGCAATTATGAAAAACGTCCTTGTAATTCTTCTACTTTCTTTGTAAATGTTTCTGAACTATCTTCACCATAGTATTGATAATATTCTGATCTAAATAATTCAGGATGAATTTGAATGAATGTACATTCCCCAACATAATGGTTTTTGTTCAAATAAATATTTTTCTTTACTTTGTTCAGGTGCACTTTTTTCATATTTACCATTATCAGAATTTTGTGACATGTTAACATTATATGCTTCGAAATCACAATAAATAGTAAAGGGTACTTTATTTTTGAAATAATGTCTATTATACATTAAATAATCATCTTTAGGAAAAGTATTTTCAACTGCTTTATTTTGTTGACAATTCTCCAAATGTCTATTCATTTCTTCTTTAGTTCTAAAGCTCGTCATACATTGAAGACAGGGAAAATTTGTATTATCTGAAGTTTTTGTATATATAGAAACATCTTTACACAATATAAAATGATCCTGATAATATAATATATTCGCTTGTGCTGATTGTTTTGTTTGTTTTAATTTTTCAAATTTATCTTGATATATTTCATGTGTTAAATCGATGTGTCTTTGAAAATCTTTTTCAGACTGTTGACAATTTTGATTTAATATTTGTAGCTGTTGTTCATATTCTTTATTATATTGGGCTTTATATTGTTGTTGACATTTTTTATAACATTCATTTAATTCTTCATTTATTTTTTGATTGGTTTCATTTAATTCTTTATTGTCCTCATTTAATTCTTTATTGTCTTTATTTAATTCTTGAATCGTTTCTATCTTACTTTGATATTTATGGTGATATTCTTGTAGTGACATTTTTACTTGTTGTTGATAATCTGTTTTACAATTTTGTAAAATTTTATTTAAATTTTGTAATTTTTGTTGATATTCTAAAGATAAAGATAAATAATTGGAATCATAATCATAATTAAAATTACGTCCTTTATAATTATTATGATTAATCATTATTGGTGATGATGTTTTAACAATTTGAAATTTTTCAGCACATATTATATTTCCTTGGTAAAAAATATTATGATGCATGTAATTTCCTCCATGATTATGAACTATTTCTGATTGACATAAATTTTTATTATTCAAATAAATATTTTTTTAATCTGAGTAAAATGGAGTAATATCACCAATAGAAACATAATTCAGATTTAATTCAAAAACATTTACTTCTATTGAATTTTTGTTCTTTTTATGAAACTTTATTAACCTATTATAATCATATGGAAAATCATCTAAGCCATCAGAGAGATCAAATTCATTTATGTATTCTTCTTTATTGTAATGACTTAGTCTTTCTTTGTGATATTCTGCAGGATGTAAATATGCTATAACACTCCACAGAAAACAATAATCATCTTCATTTTTTATGTTGATTATTTGTGGTGAACTGAAAGGTAAAGGAACATAACTAACACCAGTATTATTTTTATATTTATCAATTACTATTTTCTTAGATAGTATTTTAACAAATCTCCAACCAGATTCACGTAACTGGGCTTCAATTATACAATTTTCTAATTTATTTATCATCGATTCAAATATGGGTTGTATATCATTTACATTATGAATTTCTTGTGAATTTGTAAAATGTCCTTGTATTATTTCTTCAGGAATTCCATCAGGTCCATTTTTTGTATAAAGTACTTCTACATTCATATAACATTTGAAAGATTTCTTAAATATTTTGAAAAAGTTTTTTAATACATTATAAAAAGTTTCATCGGTTTCATTATGTTCAACAGATTCATTAAATAAATATTTTATATCTGTTACAGCTTCATCAAATTCATCTATTTCGTTAAATTCATCAGTATCGCTAAATAGATATCTTATATCTGGTACGTGTTCATCTTCAATATTAAAAACATTTTTATATTCCGAATGTGAATAATCATCAAATATTTTTTAAACTTTTATATCAGTAGGTAGTGTTTCTAGATAGTTTTTATAATTATTTAATTTTAATATATTTCCTTCATCAACTCGATCTACATTTTGTAAATGCAATTTACTTTGTAAATGGGATTGATAACTTCTTTTTGTTTGCAACTTTTTTTACATAAGACACAATAAAACTTGGTATTTTCCATTTTTTTTATTTTTTAAAGAAAAAAATTGTGTTTTAATTTTAGATATAAACATTCTATTATCAAGGTCTTGAGAGTTACTATAGATTATTATACATTTCACTTTCTTTAGTTATCTTATTTTCTTTATCATATAATGTTTTATCAAGAGATAATTTAAATTTATTTTTACTATTGATTCTTCATCAACATCATAAATTACACTTTTTGGTATAGGATGCCATTCCCTGATAGAAATATCTAATTCCAAATTATATTTATTATTTGATAATAATATAATAGAGAAAAATATTGGTCTTTGATCTCTTTTGGAAAATTTAATAACACCACCATAATCTTAGTCATTTTTAGTTTTCATTAAAGATGATAAAATTTTAAATTGATTAGATGTAAATCCTAATTTAAATTTTGTAGACCCGACACATAGTTGTCTAATAGTATCTTCAACTATACCATCATTATTATTTTCAATTGTAAGAAAATGAAATTTAGATAAATTTTGATTATATGTAGTATTAATATCATGTTGAGATACAAATTTTTCTTCACTTACATTTTCATAATTACTAATATTTTTATAATCTTTTTTACCATTTACACCTTTTTCAGATGTTTCAGGATCTTCATCATTATTATAAGATTCTTTAATATGATTCACAGGATTATTTTGATTATGATTATTATGATTATGGTCATTGTTAATAGTATAAGGTGTAGTCCACATATAATTTTTTTCTTGTTGTGATAACCCATTTATATAAGATTTTAATAAATTAATATTTAAGTTTGAATATAATCCTATATAAGTATCATCATCATATCTTTGTGGCATGCCCGATATTTCTTTTCTATAAATTGTATCTCTATAATAAACTTGGCATAATAATTCTTCATTATGTTTTTTGCTCTCTATATGAATATCATATTGATTAAACTCATCAACAAATAATCTAATTTTTTTCTTTCGAAAAAGATTTTAATTTTTTAACTAATTCTCTAATGTTGATATAATTGATAATTTTAGTTTCTATCCAATCAGTATCACTAATTGGTAACACATAATCCATAATCATTACTATGTCCTATTATAACCATCTTTTCTTTATTTAATTCTACATAAGCCACATCATTATATTTACTTACAATATCCATAAATTTAAAAAATGGATCCCCTGGAAAAATGCAATAATTAGTTTCTATAGAAGGTAAACCTTTAATTTGTTCTTTGAATATTTCAGCTTGTAATTCAAACAAAAGATTAACATCTATACATGGATTATTATTATTATCAAAACATTTTTTTTCAAATCCCGATGATCTCGTCGAATAAGAAGAATAGGATGATGCGGGCAAATATATATTTTTTAAATTTCCTTTTTCCATTTTTTTTATTTTTATGTGAGAAAAAATTACTTTTTAGAAAAAAAATTACTTTTTTATTGTTAAAAAATGATGTTACCAAATGTTGGTGGAGGTGCATATATCCCGAATAATCGTGAATTAGAAATAGAGATAGAAAATTATATCATGAAAACTGGAGACGTTTTATCTGGTCAATTACATCTTTCTATTCTTCCGCAACAAAATACAGAGTCAACGAATAAACAATATGTTGATACACAAATCAATGACTTAAAAGAAAAATATATAAACGATGTTTTGGTTCCACTGATGAATGAATTAAAGTTGCTTAAACTTAATGACAAATCATTAAACGAAAAATTATTAAAACTTGATAAAAAGGATAGAGAGCTAGAAGCAGATATAGAAAAGCTTTTTAAAAAAATTTCAGAACAATCAAAAATTTTAATATTACTTTCTATAAAGTTAAAATCTGCAGTCATTAAAAATAAACATCAGACAAAATTATTGCAAGAACAATTAGAAGATGAAATGGAAAAACTACCTGAAAGAATTTAATAAAATTCAAATAAGTTACAATCTACATTCCAAAAAAGTGTTGGTGAATTAAGTTCTAAAATCACTCACCAAATGATTAAGATGAATAGAATAATAAATGAAGTAAACTCACTTAATCAAAAAGTTGATAAAATGAAAACTCTTAAAATCAATTTAGAAAATGAATTAAAGAAAAATTTACAAGAAAACTCTAAAGGAAATAAAGAACAGTTAGATGCTGTAAAAAGACAATTAGATGTTCTTAAAGTTCAATTGAATGCTCTTAAAACGGCGTTGAAGATGAATCAGCAGAAAATGCAAGTTAATAGAAAAGAAATTAAAGTACATCACACGCTGCTCGACCCGATAGATAAAGTGCAACGGAAAATTAATAAAGTTATCACGAAGTTGTTGGACATTCACACACGTAAATCTTGATCGGCCCAAAGGTCCTCAGGTTACTAACCTATAGAACATTGTTCAAAGGCTTCAGTCGATCAGACACGTAAATATTAACGTAAATATTTTTTCCAAAAGTCAAATTTATTACTAAAAAATGCCTATAATTTATAAACACAATCTTAAACATTTTGCTTCAAATCAAAAAATAGCACATGAACCATCTATGAAATCTGTTTACCATTATGACAATGTGGAAACTATTCAAAAAGAAGGAGATAGTGTAAACAGCGGAGCTGGCATCTTTTCTGGTATAAGAAGTATTGTTAACTTGATTAAAAATAATAAAGATTTGATTACATCTGCTGCAAAAGGAGCAGCTGCTATAGGTAGTACAGCTAGTGCAATATCAAATCCTGCTAAGTCTCAAAACGAATTAAAACAACTAGAAGCTATTCGTAAACTTAAGAATGGTTCTGAAGAACTAAAAAAATTAAAAAAACTTTCAGAGGAAACAAAAAAAAATTGCTAACATAGCTGTTGATAGTAAACATGAGAAGAAATCAGGCGTAGCCATATAACCTACGGTTCGTTCAATTGAAGAAATAGAAGGTAATGGTGTGAACAGCGGAGCTGGTACGCAGTTAGGTACTGGCTTAGCAAAATTCTAAAAATATATTTTCGTAAAAATCTTTTTGGGCGTAAGAAATTTTTTTAATGGGAATTCTCCCATTAATTTCACTAATAATAGGAGGTATAGCAGCAGCAGGAAGTGTTGCAGGTGGGACAGCTGGTATTGTCCAAGCAGTAAACAAAAATAAATTAGAGAAGGCAGCATTAGAAGAACAAAAACGTCATAATAGAGAGTTAGAGAAAGTTGCTACGGGTGAAGGAATAGTAGATAATTTTATTAGTAAATTAAATTTAGTTCATGAAGGAAAACGAGTTCTTAAAAATGTTCTCCACAATGTTAAGGATTTAATTGAAATTAAAGAAATTAAAGATGGTTCTGGAATATATTTAAGTCCTAGTATGATTAGGTAATAAACTCAGGACCTTTGGTCCGATCGGCTAAAGCCTCTGAACAAGGTTCGATAGGTTAGTAACCTGAGGACCTTTGGTCCTATTAGGTAAAACATTTATTTTATCTTTAAAAATGTATTCTACAAATTCTGAAAATTTAATTAAATTAAAAATTTCTAATTTAGATTTATTGAATTATCTCTTAAAAGTACATAAAACCTCAAATTGTCAGCATAGCGGAGGTGACATACAAAAAACATTAGAAAACTTTCCTGGATTTATTTGGAATAAATATTCAAAAGGAAAACATCTTCCTGGTCATTCACATACCGGTCCAGGAACTCGATTAGATATAAGACTAGATGAGAATAATAATCCGAAACCAGGTGAAGAACCAATAAATAGAGTAGATGCGGCAGCTTCCAGACATGATTTAGCTTATCGAAATCATGACCTAAAATCTCGTCATGCAGCTGATAAGGAGATGATTCAAGAATTAGGTAGTATTCAAAATCCTACATTTAGAGAAAGAATTGAAAGAATGTTTGTTAAGAAAGCTTTACAAGCAAAAATGCTTTTTGGCTCGGGGATAGACAAAACTCATAACTCTGAAACCTACGCGTCTGAAATTCATAAAGAAAACAGAAGGCCTGAATATTTATTGAAAGTAAAAGTATTTAATAAAGATGATATTTGGAGTGCTGATCTTATTCATGATTCTGATTATAAATACGCATTGACCGTAATAGACTTATATACACGATACGCTTGGGTAAAGCCTTTAAAAAACAAAAGTGGTCTGTCAGTTAAATATGCGTTTGAAGAAATCTTTAAAAAAACTAATAGAAAGCCAAGAAATTGTTTGTTGATAAAGGGTCGGAATTTTATAACAGAAATATTGAGACACTATTTGAAACTGTTTATTCAACTGAAAATGCAGGGAAGGCTGTAGTAATAGAAAGATTCAATCGGACGTTAAAAAATAAATTATTCAAGAAATTTACAGAACAAGGAAATCAGAAATGGTTGAAGATATTACCAGGAATTGTTGAGGATTATAACAATAAGATTCATTCAGGTAGTGAAGAAACTCCAAAGAATGCTTCTGACGATCCTGATTTGATACGAAAAAAATATTCGAAAATAATTATTCGAATGAGAGTAATTCGAATTTGCAGAAACTTAAGCCGAAATTTAAGATTGGAGATAGAGTTAGAATATTTAAGTATAAGAATAAATTTGAAAAAGGCTTTGTTGGCTATTGGACTAAAGAAATATTTGAAGTTTGCAAAATAAATCAAACTTATCCGATTACTTATGAAATTAAAGATTTAGATGATCAGGAAATCACTGGCAGATTTTATCAAAACGAATTACAACGAAGTGATTTTTAATTATCTTTATTCAATTCTAACATAATATCTAGAAATGGTACTCCTTTTTGTAATTTGTACAAAACATAAAGACATAATTGACCACAATAAGTAGTTCCTGGTTTTTGAATTTGAAATGTATTATAAATTCCATTTCCAAGTAATTCTTTGACTTCATTTGTTGGAGGCAATCCATATGAGTCAAAATAGTAATTATCTCCGTTTTTACTAAAGATACCTGCTGACCAATGTACTCCTTTTTGATCTGACGTGTAAAGATTTGTTATGAAATTTATAGATTGCTTATTTTTTAGGAATTGTAATTCGTCGCTCATTAGGATATGAAAATTCTTTATTCCTAATTGATTTGCGATCTTATTTAAATCGAAATTTGAAGTGGTTTGTTTGCCGTATTGTTTTAGAAACTCTTTTATGTTTTTCATTTTATAATAAAAAAAATTTCTTATAGGGACCCCTAAATTAAAAAATTGTCTCATAATGATGACTTAACTTACTACTTATTCGATTTGAAATGATGATATTATAATTATTCTATTCTACATTGTTTTACAGATTTCCATTTTCTTCATGAACTTCATTCGTGAATGTGTTTCATCGTTAAAGGGATTGTTTAAAATTGCTATAACAACTAACCCACATATCGGCGTTTATGCGTTCTAAATTTAGAAGAAGAATTGCTGAATTGTCACTGCACTCTTATGTGCTTAACCTATTCATGACTTCACAATGGGAAGTACTTTTATTGCTACCCGTATGTGTTTTAACCTATTCATGTGGAAAGAGAAAACGTTAAATGAATTTTGTGAATGGATTTCTAAAACCCACTTTGAAAACAGACTTTGAAAACAGATTTTGAAAACTGATTCTGAAAATAATTTACGTAGGGGTAAATTGAACTGCCAAATTTTTACCGACGCGTAAATTGAACTGTCAAAATATTACTGATGCATAAATTGAAATGACAAGAGATTCCACGATAATTTTAGGGGAAAGCTGTTAGATGTTCTCCGTTGCTAGAACAATAAATCTCTCTCTCTCTCTCTTCAATCTCTGTCTCTCTTCAATTATCAGCCAGTGTACGGGTTCATTGAATAATTTTGTGTTTATGAGTTACAATGATCTTCTAGTTCACACAATTAGTACTTTAAATAATGTTGTGAATACAATAACGAAGAATGTCTAAGTAATAATTGCGTCTTCTTAATTTTTCTGATGTTGTGTCCTGGAACGGTCATGATTTTCAAGATAAAATAATTATAATCACAAATTTGAGATTCTTAACTTTTATGATTTTACGGTGTCCTGGAACGGTCATGATTTTCAAGATAAAATAATTATAATCACAAATTTGAGATTCTTAACTTTGATGATTTTGCCGTGTCCTGGAACGGTCATGATTTTGAGGAGAAAATAATTATAATCACAAATTTGAGATTCTTAACTTTGATGATTTTCGGTGTCCTGGAACGGTCATGATTTTCAAGAGAAAAATTGTAATGCTCAAATTTAAGATTTTGAAAAATTTGAAAAATTGGGTATTTTTAAGAACGCCTAAATTTATGAATTTAGGTCTTAATAATCTGAAAAATGACCAAAATTCTTAAATTTAGTCGTTCTTTTAAGATACCAATTTTTCAAAAATGGTACTTTTTAAATGGACTAAATTTATGAATTTAGGTCTTAAAACCTGGAAAAATGACCAAAATTCTTAAATTTAGTCGTTTTTAAAAATACAAAAAATTTAAGAATTTTGTCCTGTCCTGGAACGGTCTTCTTCCCATTGCTTGAATATTGTTCAGAATTATTCATTCTGCTAATCTAATTTCATATTGCAATCAAACCTCGTTGAAGGAAACTTAGACCTCAAGTTGTCAATTAATTACTATTGCATAATAAAAATACGCAAGTTGATTTCTTAGTCACAACGAATTCAGACAAGCCTTGCGTGCCAGAGAAGTTATTTATGTATGTATACAGGTTTTGGAATTCAAGTAGGACTGCCTAGAAATCATCAGTGACAATCTGATTTCATGAGTGACAAAAGGCTTTCAACTCGGACATTGTGATGTTTTGTAGAAATGAAGCATGTTCATGAGTGTCATTAGGATTCCAATAGAAATATAAGCCAGATGGATGCATTGTTATCGAATGCTGAGCTACCACAATGTCAGGAATATTATACAAAAGCAAAACAAAGGTTGATTTTGTTGTGATTTTATTTAATGTTTTTAATGAAATATACAAAGTATGTTGAACTGAGCTACTTATAGAAAATAAAAGTACAAATAAATTGTGACACAATAATGTAGAATTTCCAGTGACTTATGAAAACTTTAATCACAGTATTCTCAACTCTTATTTTCTATAATCCCGTTGAAGGTACTTCGATTCGCATCACAACTTAATTGCGTTGCAATTACATGTCAAATGCTGTGTTTGATGTTTAAGTGCTAAGTGTTCATTAATTACAATTGAGATTGATTGACAATAGCTCAAAGTAATTAATTGATTTGCTGTGATTGTGAAGATAGTATATAAGACTGTTTAATTAGCAATGTCGCCAACACTCGCAATTGTAGGAAAAACATAGCACTTTCCGAATTTCTTCTGAGATACTCCTTGACATGTTGTCACAAAATTGATAATTAATTTGTAGGTACAAAAGATGTACGCAAAAACAGTCACGAATTGTTGATAAAAGGAATACAAGTTATTTATAAAAGCGAATGAATGACCTCTTGAATATCGTAGTCTTGGCAGCTGAGCGTTTCAGCAGACAACAGTTTCTAGATGTTCGTGATTTGATGGATAAGAGCCACCGAAGGGAATAGCTTTTATCCAAGATAATTTTCTGAAAAGTGAAGAACAGGTCTTTGCCACAAATACTTCAAAACAAGGTTCCATTGCATTTCCAGTGGTCTTCGAGGCTCCTTTCTCCATCCGAGAAATGTTCCTCCACAAAGGATGAGGTGCGTTCAAGAAGACAGGACTGCGTACAAACGCATGGATTTGACATACGCGAGGTATGCATGACGAAAGATTGTGGTTGAACATCCTGAACATCTCAAAATACATAAGATTATTTTACAGTTATTATAATACAGACGACGTGATCCTGCAGAAACAATTTGATGTATATTCCACTTAAGGTCAGGACTGAGATGGATACTGATGACTTTGATACTTTCAACTGTTCTCATGACAGACCGAAAAGTGGTTGCCAGTCACCGAAATTCCTTTTCGTTACGATGTTCATAACAGAGCATTTTGAAAAATTTATCGGCGGACGCTGCTCAAGAATTGATGTTATCCATTCCTGTCGCAAATTGTCGTCTTGGGGGCGTTTTCAAAATGTGCAACACGGTTAAATCGTAGGAGCATTTGATGATTGAGGTAATGGTGACGATGGAACTGTTAGAGTTATATTGTGTAGGTCCTATTCATTGACTTATCACTTGTAATATGATAAGTCGTGTATTCGGGTATTGTGTATATTCGGGACATATAATTTGTAACAGCATTTTGGCGCCATAATATCAGGGGCTGAGCGTGGTGCATCTGTGCATCGGTACACCGGTGCGCCAGCTCCAGAGACGGAACACTGGAATGTGTGAATTTCGACCAATTTGATATTTTAATATATTACTTCAATTGTAATGATTAATTCGCTGCATCTCATAACTTAATCACTGGATAAATGCAGTCATGCACTAATAGGCAAGTGCTTTGGCTTACAACTCCATTAATAATCAATCAAAGTAGCATTCTATTCAATTTTTGCATCTAAAATTCGGGAAATTTCAAAATTTTGAAGATGTGGAGAGATAAAATGTTGAATTGTTACCTATGGTTCGAAGATAGGGGAAGATAAGATCATAGTTCGAGGATCCCGTTTGGACTTCGCTTTCTAAAATAAACGAAAACGGAGCTATACGAGCCTCATGTACAGGACGTGAGCCTGAAATCTATTGCCGCTCTTGTTTCAAGACTGAAACTTCATTGAAGCATCCGTCTTAATGCCTCAGTTTCTGAAACAACCAACGCTTGTCTTATGCTAGCCAATACATGATCTCAGGAATGAGCAACTGCGCACGTGTATGTGTCAAGTTTCTATTCTGTCCAAATGTCGAAAGAGTAAATGGGTTAATAGGCTGTTCTTTTCCTCACCGACCAAATTTCGTTCAGAAACAACGTTGAAAAAAATGATCATTCAGATACAATGTGATAAGGAGGTGTTCAACTGCGTGCTTCGTATTTGACAAATGTTGAGAGTGAAACTAGCCTGCAATTTCAAATTTCGATAAATAAGAAACCAGTCCACCAATAACAATCATTATACTCAGAAGATGCCGGTAGTATGAATATTTAATTATGAATTCACTGCAAGACATTTGAGAACGCAGTGTATAACATTTTATTATCTACTGCGGACGAACATCAATATAACGTTCAGGAGTCTATTGCAGATGTTTACAATAGAAAAATTGCAGTAACGTTTTCGTAACTGAAATTAGCTTAAAAAATGTGTTTTTGCCAACTCCGGTTAAGGAGGCCATTTAGGACCGCTAAGAAATACAGCATTGGCAAATGAACTTACACGACGCCCTGGAGTCTAGTAACTTGATCTCGAATGTTCATTATTGTTACCTCAGTCCTAACCACACAGTAGCACAACGAGATCCTGGGGGTGATAGCCTCCTTCAGTCGCATAAAAATCACGGTCATGCACATAATTCGTGCACACTGGTGGTTTTCATTTGCCCGAACACGCTTATCTTTGTAATATGGAATTGCAATTCAAATTCCCGATTTTTACTTTCTTTGAAAATTTTGACACTTAGCCCAAAGTTTGATATGAAAACCTTCATTGATTATGAATTATAATATCAAAATGTGCACTGAGAAGATGTCTCTGAGACCGTGGTGATGGTTGAATTCAATGCAACAATCAGACCGATTCATTTGACCGACAACTTTTAATTGCTTTGTCAGTCAAAACAATTACAACATCGTAATGTGACACGATTCAAGAGTACCAATATTATGCATGCTATGTGACACCAATGTTGCGAACTATTTCTTAAAGACTGAAATTTCTAACTTACTATGCAGCTTCAAACCCTACTTTATCTCAAATATCCAGAATTCTGCATTCTAGCCTGGTGAAATTTGTAAGAATTGTGCATTCCTCAGCTTTCACAAGATTATAATTATTGCTTGAATAGTTTCATTGCATGGGAAAGTTTATAGGGTGACTTAGGAGATGCAATGAATAATGGATTTAATTGAAAAAATAAAACGGCTACTAAAATGATATGTATGGTCGACATTATTATGCGGCTGCGAATCATGGACACTATCTACTGAAACACGCTCTAATCTGGAAGCAGCAGAAATGTGGTATTACAGACGCATGATGAGAATTTCGTACATCCAAAGAATCACCAACGAAGAGGTCCTCCGACGCGTCGGTCAAAACTGAATGCTAGTCAAACGGATTGAGAGTCAACTGCTGAGTTTCGTAGGCCACTTCAATCGGAGAAACAAAATTGAAGCGTTGTCTCTAAGTGGACTAGGAAGGAAGAAAATCACGCGGAAGACAAAGGAGAATATTTTAGAATTATTTTAGCGTCAATGCCCACTCTCTTTGCGATTCTGCTAGAAATCGTGACTTCTGATGCTTCGCCAAGGCCCGTATCGGGTACGGCAACTTCAACGACGACGAGGGCCTACTACCTCAGCATTTGACAGCGGATCGGGCATTACTTGATTAACAGTTTGTGAAAAGTTTTGATTGACGCTGTATAGAATCCGAAAAAAGTCTCAGAACATTTACTGAAAAAAATTTGAAGACATGTAAATGCATGTCCAGCTCTTATGCGTCAGCTCGCGGGAATCAATATAAACTCAAAAGTGTGGAGACTTCAAAAGTGCCAAAATCTCGGTGTAGAGAATTCTCGATTGACTTGCGCTGTACCTCACTCGAAATCCCTCTTCAATGAGTAATTTCAAATCTAGTTTGACAGGTTGCGTTGTACTTTCGCAACATTGCATCAGCAATCAGTCAGTTATCAGATTGTTCGCCTCATTGTATTATTGTTATTCCCATCTCGGTCAGTATTTTGATTCTCTGTTATCATTATGCTCGTATATGATTTACTCAGTGACGGACGAGATTTTGAACATTTTAATTTTTTCATTTCCAATTCATTGGTTTCATTAACCACATCTTATCGGACACAATTGTAGGCGACAAATAATGAAACAGAACATCCACTTTATATCTAACTTATAGTGAAATCATGCAATGCCAAGGCCTTTCCTTAGGAACATTCTACTGTCATCAGGGAAATATTCTAGTAACTGAGAAATAAATGAACATAAATTTCTACTGAAGATATTCAAAATTACCACACTATTCTATGGAAAATCTCAATGTATGACAAGGAGAAACTGTGAGAATGACTCAAAACACATTGATATACAGGTGAAGCTAAAAAATGTAATAAAAGGGAGAATTAGAAACATTTATGAGCATGTATTTCTCAGTTACTGGATTATTTACCTGATGGGAAAGGGTGCTACATACGTCATGTGAAAGTAATCCATGCTTCAGCATTTCCTGCTCTAATATTTATTCGAAGTTTTAGTAATGCAAGTCAAAGGTGGACAAAATTCGATTTTCTAAAACCGCAACTGCATCCGCATCCGCAGGAAAGAAAATTCTTGATCCGCAACTGCATCCGCAGGGAAAAACTTGATCCGCAATTGCATCCGCATCCATATTTAGCATAAGCTTATCTGCGTGATGTGTCAATAAATGACCAATAGTGCCAATATATAACAGCCAAGTGCGCATATGGGGCTTTGTTTTAGGTTTTAGGTTTATAACTTCAGGAATATTGATTCAATAGACCTATACCTGTATATATTTAGTTTCAGTCGTTGGACATACGAGTATTTACCCAATATTTCTTAATTATAATAATGACCAGTCTGCTAGAAATAAGGCCTAGATTTAGTTTATAATTTGAATATCATTGGAATTCTAGGATGCATGATGAGCTATAGCATCTATGGTAGCTTATCGGTCGGTATCCTACACTAAAAGTATTGTAAAGCAATAAGGACTACAGCACATTTATTTTCCTTAGTTTTCTAATTTCTATATACCGTACCGATACCGAATAGGCCTACATTTATATTTTATAATGCATTAAAGATATGGCTTATTATATTAAACGATTTTATAGATATTTATCTTTATATTACGGTATATCCATGGCTCTCAGAAAACTACACGATTTGAAATTTAAAAATGACAATTTTCAGAAATATCTAAATGTAGTTTAGTCTAAAAGCTGCCTTACATAATATTTTGTGCTTGTGTGCTTATAATTTTCCTTTCGTAGAACTCGCATAGAAAAGTCAATTTTGATAATCAACGATATCTTTATATGTATAGATATATTCAAAAACAAATACATATATTTCACACAAAGCTCTCCATACAAATATATATAGCTATCTATTCAACTTTCACTCACTGAAGACTGTCATGTGCGTTTGTTAGTTTTCAAAAGAACCAGTTTTTCAACAGTCTCTCCATCCAAGCTACCTCGTTTTTCAGTAACTATGTTACCGGCGCATGAAAAATGTCTTTCACTCTCTGCAGAAGATGCCTGGATAATAAAAATCTGTCTCGATAGTTGATTTAAGATAGGAAATCTGTCAGAATTTTCCTTCCAGAAATCCAACGGATTTGTATGTTTCACTTGGACTGTCATGATCTTATAGTCATTAATCTCATCTTCAACAGTTCTTTCGCGTTCAGGTGTCAATGTTTTAGCATCAACTTCAAACATGTCATCGAAGAATCCATCAGTTTTTTCACCGTCGTCGTGAAGTTTAGCTTTCTTATTTTGTGGAGATGATTGGGACTGGGATGGATGTGCACAAGAATTGATGGGCAAGTCATTTGCAAGTTTCACTATTCCTGATTCAATATCTTGACGAACACTTTTCAACCAAGTGCTTTTTGTTGACGATGAGTTTACCATCATAGATAACGATTTCAAATTTGGATGAAGTAACACGGCTATTATGTGTGTAGTTGTAGTCGATGTCCAATATTTCTTCTCCATAGCGGACCACAGATATTTTGCAAGGATGCGAAGACATGGATGACTGTTTGAGGCTGACTCACAGTACTTTTCGACTTTATAATACGCAACTAACACCATATGAAAAGCTGGTCGCTTCGATGTTTCCAGTTCTCGAAATATTTGTCGTAGTGGCGCAATCCAGTTCTGGACCAAGCTAATCAACGTTCTATTACGAGGAAGCTTGTGTTGAAGCTCTTTTTTCGATAACAGATCATTCAAAGTGTCAAAACTTTCATCAAACGCATGGAAAAGTTGTATTATATCTTCCCATCCACGTGTAAGGCATGCAGATTTGATGGCTATAGGTAATTGGTGATTTATGCCACCAGTATGTGACACGTATCCCTGCAGAGCACGCATATTATCAATTAACAGGCGTAAATCACTGTCTTCCTGAATTGTAGCTTTCATCGCATCGGTGAAACATGTATGGAACCTGTGGCAAAAACATACGAAATTGACGTTGTCAGAAAGGGCCTTCAAAATATTAGAGCCGGAGTCAGATGTAATAGGCGTTTTATCACTCAGTCCAAACTCCCTCAAAACTGAAGTTATTTGTGTTTTCATGTGTTCCCCAGTATGGGGGACATCGGGAAAAACTCTGCAAGCTAATCCAATTCTAGTGAAAGACGTTGCATCGGGAGAGTCAAGATAAACGGCAGAAACATCCAAGTACGATCTTTTTCCTACATTATCGGTCCATAGATCAGTAGTTAACACAATAGAGCTGGTAGATTGAACTTTCAGCTTAATTTCTTCCTTCATTTCGGCATAATTGTCGGCCATCGCACGAGCAACAGTTCTACGACGAATCCATTCAGCCGACATATTGAAACCTTTAGGATACGATTGTCCAATTTTAACGCCAAATTGAACAAGATTAATCAAAGATTGTTGCTCAATTGAATTGAATGAGTTCATTCCTTCGACGACGTAATTCACTAAACAGTCCTTTAACTCATTTTTCTCGTTTACTGTCATACGTTGCTGTGAATTCATGAAGAAATGGGTGATCTTCGTACTTGGAATAATTTTGTCACTTGATGATACCTCCGCACACTTTGAGAGATGACTCCTCAGATTGGACGTTCCTAAATGTCTACCGTCATCGTTTCGAATTTTGAAAACTTTGCGACAGTTCCGGCAACCAGCAAAGTTAATCACTTTAGTCCCATCGGCATTAACAGGACATGCGAAGGAGTGCCAAATGTCATCAGCACTTTCGTCGATTTCGGCCAGAGATAGTTTGCCAGATTTCAATCTGTTTTCAATCGTAAATTTATCCATGTGTTCAGTTGCGACTTGTGTTGTGAGCTGCCTGCAGGTGAATGATAGGTGGGAAACTGACTTGCCCATTAATGCGACTGCAGTCTTAGCGCTCAGCAGTGAGATAAATGAATCAATACTCACATC
The DNA here is from genome assembly GCA_907163375.1 of Prostheceraeus crozeri. NCBI lineage: Eukaryota > Metazoa > Platyhelminthes > Polycladida > Euryleptidae > Prostheceraeus > Prostheceraeus crozeri. The sequence continues at coordinate 560,719 of CAJQUW010004777.1, read as the reverse complement.
ACAACGTCATCTTCTGACGTATCAATATCATTCTTCCTCATCGAATTTCATGGGACGTTTTGTTCTACCACACGCACTACGCGTTCTAAAGTCATTGGTTTTACCCACAGAGTTTTATTCTATACTCACACTAGACCGCAAGCCAAGGCAAGTACAGAATTCATACAGTGTATTGGTGTGTATGAATGTGTGATGTCGAATACCTTATGAGGTAGCGATCACACAGGCCTGAATGGTTAACAATAAACTTTGGATAATGAACCTCAATGCACTTACCCTAAATCAAAACCACTCTTGTCTGAACAATGTCTTGGCTGTCTTAACGTATTAACTTATTCTTGTACTATTCAGTCTATTCTGCGGATGCGGATCAAAAAGATTATATCCGCAACCGCATCCGCATCCGCGTTTCCGAAAAATGTCAACCCGCAACTGCATCCGCATCCGCGTTATTGAATTTTTTCAACCCGCAACCGCATCCGCGCGGATGCGGATTATCCGCATACACGCACGGATGCGGATGCGGGTTGTCTAAGTAATGGGCAAAAGACCGTTCCAGGACACCATAAAATTCAAAAAAATGGTATCTTTAAAAACGACATAAATTCATGAATTTGAACCCTTTTTCAGGTTTTTAAGACCTAAATTCATAAATTTGGGCGTTTTAAAAATACCCAATTTTCAAATTTTTCAAAATCTCAAATTTGAGAATTATAATTTTTACCTTGAAAATCATGACCGTTCCAGGACACCGAAAAAATCAGAAAAGTTAAGAATCTCAAATTTGAGATTATGACATTTTTCATTGCTTAAATCATGACCGTTCCAGGACACCGAAAATCATAAAAGTTGAGAATTTCAAATTCATGAATTTTATCCATCTTTCAGGTTTTTAAAATATATCATGTGTCTAATAATATTTCTTTAAGAATGTAACACAATCTCTCACAATGCCTGTTATTGTTACTGCTTTGCACTCAGATGATCACTCAATTGTAGAGAACATCTGCTTCTCGCATTTATGAATAAAAGGCATTTCAGTGTAAAGAGCTGTGACCTCCAACTCAAACATTTGAAAGGAAACAATGAATGAAAGAACAAACAGCTGCTACACCCACTTAGACATTTGTAAGACGTGGAATATATTGCAGCATGTAGGAAGTAAGACTTCATTTACAAAATTCCATTAATCATAACTAGTGACTGTTTTCTTTCTTCATTGCAAAATGCCAAAACGTACTGCCGCGGAAGCTTTTTCGTTTTACATGCCGATTTTACTAAACTTAATTAAAGAAGAGCACAAGGAAACTGCGAATAAATACTTTGAAGAGTGGAAGTTAGAAATTCAATGGAGAAAGAAGAACAAATTGGACTCTCAAAAAGAAGTGGAGGATATTACAGTAAAAATAGAACAGTATCTGACCACTACTACAATTCCTCAGTTCAATGTTACAAAAGAACATTTCATTACCATCGAAGATAGTGCTACTATGATTTCAAAACTGATTGCAAGTGATAAAGTGCACCATGGGTCGTTGCTGAGAAGTGCTGCTTATCAAGGTTATGGATTTAAAAGAATTCTGGAATTGAGTGACAATAAAAAAAAACAGATTTGTGGCAAACTTGGAACTATTTAAAATTTCCTATAACGTAAGTTATTGTTATTTCTTGATGAACTTATCAGATCTAATTCTACCACACGTATTATTTTTAAATTCATCAATGCCCATTAGTTTTGTTACAAAACATTTTAAAGAAATCAAAATTTATATAGAAAAATTGAATCAACCGACAACTATAGAAGAAATGAGGTTTGGTTCCCAAGATGAATGAACATTAACTGTGTTGTTTCACTTTTTAAGATATGTGCAATGTACATACATATTTGATGTATACATATTTATGAAGACTTCTTTATAAGTAGTAACGCATTTTGGATTATTTTGAAATGTAATTAAATTTTCTTTTGTTCTCCAGTAGACTGCTATTGTATAGATCTATATTTCAGTATGTAACATAATCTTTGGTATTTAAGAATGATTCATGGAACTTAGTACGTAGTAACACATTTTGGATTATTTTGAAATGTAATTCTATTTTCTTTTGTTCTCCAGTCTGATGGTAGTAGACTGACATTGTACAATTGTATGATAAGATTGATTGTTGTATTATTATATTTGATATTTAAGAATGATTCATGGAACTTAGTAGTAACACATTTTGGATTATTTTGAAATGTAATTAAATTTTCTTTTGTTCTCCAGTCTAATGGTAGTAGACTGACATTGTACAATTGTATGATAAGATTGATTGTTGTATTATTATATTTGATGCAAAATACACTGCCGTTGTTTTCATTTTTCTGTACAAGAAGTAGACATTATTACAGTTATTGGAATTTATTTCATTTAAAATGAATGATGAAAATCTGACAGTTATACTGAGTAATATAGGTGATATATTACCTCAGGTTAATAACATGACTGAGTTCTTAGAAATATACGGCAAACAAACAACTGCGTATTTCTATTTAAATCGAAATTCAGAAGATTGCATTCAAAATATTTATTCAAAATATTTCTTTAAAAATGGAAGAAACAAAAATGGAAGAAACCGCAAGAATATATCCTTCGTTATCATATGAACGTAGTTCTACTTTAATGGACATTGAAAAAATGAATAAAGAAAAACACAAAGATGGAGTACGTTATATGAAAGATAAGGAATCTCAATTATTATTAAGATTAGAGCATTATAAAAAATTAAGAAAGAGATGGACTAAAGTTAAGAATGTAACACAAGGAATTGGCATATTCTTAACAATAAGTTTAGGCGCTCTCACTATTGTTATATCTTCTGGTGTTTTAGTAATTCCAGTAGTTGCTACTGCTTTAACAGGTACGGGTGTTTTTGCAACTTCACTTGTTACAATGTTAGATAAATCTTTGATAACTAAGAAACGAAAATCATTAAAAACTAAGCATTTACATATTAAAGAAGTCTATGATAAACTACATTACTACTTTCAAAGAGTATGTGATGATAATGTTATTACGTTAGATGAGATTGAAAAATTTGATCAAATAGCTAATGAAGTAAATCAAATAGCATGCATTTCAATTACAGTCAGAAAAAGTTGATGATAAGAATAAAAAGGATGGCAAAATTTCGAGTAATGGTTAAACTTTTAGTGATGGTAAAATTTCTAATGAAGAAAATGATAAAATTTTTTTAGAAGAGCTAAAAACTTTAAGCGAAAATTTCAGCGAAACTATATTAAACAAAACTTTATTAAACAAAACTTAAAACGAGAAACCTTTAAACGAAAAGATGTCAGACAACAAAGGAATAAAAAAATAATTTGTTCAGTAAAATGTTTTTGCTGTATTTCAATGTTACCACAAAATTCAAATATTATATTTTAAAAATGGATAAAATTAAAGCTAATAATCTGAAAAGAATTAAACAATTAGAAGAGTTAATAAAACAAAGAAATATTATGAAAGAAAATCATCTTCAGCATAGAATGATAAAAGCTGGTATTCAATCTGATATGTTTAAAAAATGCAGCAAACCGAGCAAGTAAAAACTGATTTTGAAAAAACTATGGAACCATTTAAAACTCTTGAAAAAGAAAGTAATGATAAAATGATAAACAAATTAATATAACAGATCCAGAACACAAAACTATATTAGATGACTATGGATTACTAGAATCAAACATTAATAAGAAATTACCAAAATCTATGCAATTTGAACATTCTATTTCATTTATGGATGGAAAAACAATACTTAGATTTTATCTCGGACAAAAAGAAATATTTCCACAACCTTTTCGAGGTTTAATTTTTTCACCAGATAAATATCCTTTTAGTTTAGATAGAAATTTTGTTGATCTTTTAAGAGGAGCAGATTTAAATAATTATGCTGTAGAAGATCTCATAAAATATAAAGCTATGTTAGATAGAGTTGGTGCAGTAAAATCTCTTAGACGTTATAAACAATTAGAAAATTTATTATCAACGGGAGTTAAAGTAGGAAAAGGTTTATCTGAAAAACAGAAAACAGAAACAACTGTATTCTTACCAGATGATCCACAAGAATTACTAAATAGATTAAATATTATAATATCGGCAATAAAAGAAGGACATAATTCTAGTTTCAATGAAATTCATGCTATATTGAAAAGACTGTTAGAAAAGAAGATTATAAATGAAGAGGATTATAAAAGTATAACGAACCGAATGTTCTAGGGCTTCCCCGTAGCTGAAATATGTTGTTGTTTTTAATTTTTTTATAAAAAATGTTTATTTAAAATTTTAACTAAAAAATGTGTTCAGCAGATTTAGACAAAATTAATAATCATTTAGAAAATTTGACAGAGATTTTGGGTTCATCAAAATTTAGTACGACGTTAAAAATTATAACAACTACTTCATCACACACTTGTAATTTAGAACCCATTCTACATTTAGAACAAAATAAAAATTATCAAATTGCATTGACTAGTTTCTCTACATTTAACACTATTCAAAATGTTATAAAAGATGTGAATGATCAATTTAGATATTCCACTGATAAAGGCAAAACATGGAAAATATTAACTTTTCTTCCTGGTTCTTACGAAGTTGAATCAATATCAAATGAAATTAAGAGACATTTAGGTATACCATTTAAAGATAAGAAACAATTACATTTTGCAGTTGAACCGGCAGTTAATAAATTTTCTCTTACTTTAGACGAAAATCATCAAGTTGATTTTAATCATGATGGATCATTGTCAAAGCTATTAGGATTTAATAAACAAACCTATAGTCAAGGTTATCATTTAGGTGAGAAGATTCCAAAAATAACTGAAATAAATTCAATTGTTGTACATTGTGACATTATTGAAGGAGGATATATAAATGGTAAATTGTCAAATTTAATATTCAGTTTTCCAGCTTTTACTGTGCCCATTGGTTATAGATTAAATGTAATTCCACAAACATTAATATATTTTCCTATTACAAGAAAAACTATTAACAACATTGGCATTAGAATCACTGATGAGAAAGGACAAGAAATAAATTTTGGAGGTGAAGAGATTATGATAGATCTTTTGGTTCGAGAGGTATAAACTCCCGTTCGAGAGGTATAAACTCCCGTTCGAGAGGTATAAACTCCCGTTCAGGAGGTATAAACTCCCACGCGAAGCTAAAGAAATTTAATTTTCTTCTTCTTTAAAAATAAAAATAAAATAAAAATAATTTTTTTTATTAAAAAATGAGTGAAGTACCCCCATTAAATAAAAAAAACTTAAATTTAATCATCATCCAAATTTATGTAATAAAGTTTTGTCAGTTATTTGCGGAAGATCAGGTTGTGGAAAAACGTATCTATTATTTAAAATTTTAACGACTCCAAATTTTTTGGATTATAACAATCTTATAATTTATACAACAACGGCAGAACAACCCGTCTATCAATTTTTAAAATATGGATTTGAAAATAATCTTAAAAAAACAGCAATTGCTTCATTATTCAAAGAATATGAAAAATCTGAAGATGAAGAAGAAATAAGTTCGTGGTGTGAAGAAGCAGCAAAAATAGTCAGTTAGTAGAATCCAATAAAAATAAGCATATAAAGATACAATTAATAGATGATAGTGGTAATATGCAAGATCCTAGTAAACTAGATAAAACAATGAAACATTGTGTAATTTTTGATGATTGTGTTAATGATAGAAATCAGTCAGTTCAGAGAAATTATTTCACAAGAGGTAGACATAATAACTGTAGTGTTTTTTATTTAACACAAAGTATGTATTCATTAGACGGAAGTGTTATTAGAAAGAATGCAAATATATTTATACTATTTGAAATAAATGCAAGAAACTTAAGTGATTTGTTAAGAGACTTATGTGTAAGAAATAAAGATGAATTTAAACAATCGTGTAACAATGCTTGGTCAAAAGATTATGGCTTCATTACAATTAATATTGATAAAAAAATTCATGATAGAGTTATCGAGCATTTGTTTGCCGAGTGATAAAAATATACAAATATAGTGTTATAATATTTTTTATTTTTATTTTATGTATATATCAAATTTACTATCTTAGAAATTAGAAAATTAAAAAGGTGAAGCAGTTATTCCATCAGGTAAAATTTTTCTTTTATCATCAAATGGATCTAATGCTAATTTATGTTCCTCTTTTAAATACATTGTATGTTTCTTTGAATTAAGTCTATAATTACATGCTGTTTTTATTTCATTATTAAATAATAGATTTTTATAATCTCGAAATGTTATTTGATTAGCCACTGATGCCTTTGAAATTCCTTTTAATGTTTTATGTGTTTTAATATTATTAGTTATGTTATAACAATAACATTTAGATTTTAAAAATATAGCTTCTGTTATGAAATCTTCATTTCCTTCTAATTCATCTTTTACTTTACATAAATCAGAAGGATGAATGATATCTTATATTTTATCTATTTCTTCATCAAGTGTAGAATTATACGGTACTGTTAATTCTAAGAAAACAGAATCGGTATCTGTAAAGTGTAATTTATAGTTTTTGCCATAAGCAGGTGCTAAATGATCATATATAAATCTATACATAAATAGTTTAGCTAATTCTAATATAGTGAATCCTATAAAATTAAACTTATCATGTTTTACGCTGATTCGACGTAAATGTACAGCACATAGTTCATCACTGAATCTAGTAGTTCTTTTATATGTAGGGATCCTTGTTAAATTTTGAAACCTATCTTTATCATAAACTATTTCAATATTTTGTCTATTACGCACATTTTCTAAAGTCTTACCATAAAATGCATTATTCATTAATTCGAAGAACACGTTTCCAAAATCATCTTTATTTCTTTTAGCTATTTTACGTTTTTCAATATTGAACTCTATATAATTTTTTAACCATTTAGATTTTTGATAAAATAGTTTTCGATGTATTTTGGTGAGAATCATTCCATGTTCTAAATACCAATCTAGCATTCTTCCTTCAACAACGTACTTTCCTTTATTACTTTGTGTTAACATAAGTTTTTTTGTTGGTCTGTATTTCTTAGGAGTTATAGATTTTTGATAATCTGAAAAATCTTCTATATTGGGAATTTTGTTTTCGGGACAGAAAGGAAAATATTTTGTTTTATCTTTTATTTCATCAGGATATACTAAATCAACTTCATATATATAACCATGATTATAATTTCCATCATATGTTTTTTGATAATCAAGAATATTACACCATTCCATCTCACCTGTTGGTAATTCTTGTATCATGCAAGAAGAATATAAGCTATTAAAATCATAATATAACAAATAGTTTTCTCTCATGAATTAATCAATTGCATTTTCATGTTCTACTCCTTCTCGTTTCGTTCGAAAAATTTCTAATATTTTTTCTTTTTCTTCTGGAGATAAAGGTTTATATATTCCATATTCTTGTGGATCTACTTTCTTATTATAACATTTAACATATCTATTACCTAAAACTGATGAAACTCCACCTCTAATTCCAGATTCAAAAAATAATAATTTATCATGTATTTTCTTTATAATGTTTAAGTTTAACATTTGTATGTTTTAATCCTGCCAACCATGTTAAACCTGGTGTAGAATAACAATAACATGGATCTATTCCGTAATATTCGAAACACATGTCACGAAAGTTTTCGAAAAGATCAGCTAGTATTAATACATCTATCTGAAGATATTTCATTGTATAATCATACATTGTTTTACAATTTAACTCTCTCCAATTCTTTTCAGCTTCTGCATAGTCTTCTTCAGATAATTGTGATTGTTTTAATGTTGATTTAAATTTATTTATTGGAGGAAGTTGTTTTTCTTCCATAATTTTATTCACAGAATTAAAATCTCCAGTTATATCAGTCTTCGACTGTGAACCACAGGTTAAATATTCATACGGAAATATGCCTTTTAAAGGTTTTAAATTATATTTATTTCATAGTTTACATTGTTCAGGTTTCAAAGTTTTTCCCATAATATCTAATGAATAATGAGTAAAAAATCTAAATGCATCTAAAATTCTAATACAACCTAATTGCATTGAAAAATATTCTTCTTCTTTTTTACATAGTACATTTATTTGTTGTTGATGTAATTTTTCAGATGAAAATAAATCTTTCATTACTAAATGGAAATAATATTTAGAACCATTGTAGAAATATAAAGGAACAAAGTTATATTTAAATTTATTAGCATTAAGATTACAAGAATTATGTGCTGCACCTCTATATAATCCATTTAGATGATCATGATCTTTTACCTTATCAAGATATCTACCTCTGCCATTTTTATAATTTTTTGTAAATTCTTTTCCACAGTAATAACAATTTGTTTCATTAAAAAATTAAGTTTTTCTTCATCCGTTAATGGCATCATTGGTATATTTGTTTCAAGCAATTGTGAAAAATAATTTTGTAATTCTTCTACTTTCTTTGTAAACATTTCTGAACTATCTTCACCATAGTATTGATAATATTCTGATTTAAATAATTCAGGATAATTTGAATGAATGTACATTCCCCAACATAATGGTTTTTGTTCAAATAAATATTTTTCTTTACTTTGTTCAGGTGCGCTTTTTTCATAATTATCATTTTCAGAATTATAATTTTCAGAATCGGGTGAAGCCCTGGAACTTTCAGTTCGATTTTGTGTCATATTAACATTATATGCTTCAAAATCACAATAAATAGTAAAGGGTACTTTATTTTTGAAATACCATTTATTGTATTCTAAATAATCATCTTTAGGAAAAGTATTTTCAACTGCTTCGTTTTGTTGACAATTCTCCAAATGTCTATTCATTTCTTCTTTAGTTCTAAAGCTCGTCATACATTGGAGACAGGGAAAATTAGCATTATCTGAAGTTTTTGTAAATATAGAAACATCTTTAAACAATATAAAATGACCCTGATAATATAATATATTCGCTTGTGCTGGTTGCTTTGTTTGTTTTAATTTTTCAAATTCATCTTGATATATTTCATGTGTTTCATCAATTTGTCTTTGTAAATCTTTTTCAGACTGTTGATAATTTTGGTTGAATATTTTCAGCTGTTGTTCATATTCAGTATTATATTGTTCTCTATATTGTTGTTGACATTTTTTTAAACATTCATTTAATTCTTTATTTTCTTCATTATTTAATTCTTTATTGTCTTTATTGTCTTTATTTAATTCTTGAATCGTTTCTATCTTATTTTGATGATATTTACTTTGGTGATATTCTTGTAGTAACATTTTTACTTGTTGTTGATAATCTGTTTTACAATTTTGTAAAATTTTATTTAAATTTTGTAATTTTTGTTGATATTCTAAAGATAAAGATAGATAATCGGAATCATAATCATAATTATAATTACGTCCTTTATAATTATTATGATTAATCATTATTGGTGATAATGTTTTAACGATTTGAAATTTTTCAGTACATATTATATTTCCTTGGTAAAAAATATTATGATGCATGTAATTTCCTCTATCATTATATACTATTTCTGATTGACATAAATTTTTATTATTCAAATAAAATTTTTTTGAATCTGAGTAAAGTGGAGTAATTTACCAATAGAAACATAATTCACATTTAATTCAAAAACATTTACTTCTATTGAATTTTTATTCTTTTTATGAAACTTCATTAACCTATTATAATCATATGGAAATTCATGTAAGCCATCAGAAAGATCAAATTCCTTTATATATTCTTCTTTATTATAATGACTCAGTCTTTCTTTATGATATTCTGCAGGATGTAAATGTGCTATAATACTCCACAGAAAACAATAATCATCTTCATTTTTTATGTTGATTATTTGTGGTGAACTGAAAGGTAAAGGAACATAACTACCACCAGTATTATTTTTATATTTATCAATTACTATTTTCTTAGATAGTATTTTAACAAATCTCCAACCAGATTCACGTAACTGGGCTTCAATTATACAACTTTCTAATTTAAGTATCATTTGTTCAAATATGGGTTGTATATCATTTACATTATGAATTTCTTGCGAATTTGTAAAATGTCCTTGTATTATTTCTTCAGGAATTCCATCAGGTCCATTTTTTGTATAAAGTACTTCTACATTCATATAACATTTGAAATATTTCTTAAATATTTTGAAAAAGTTTTTTAATACATTATAAAAAGTTTCATCGGTTTCATTATGTTCAACAGATTCATTAAATAAATATTTTATATCTGTTACAGCTTCATCAAATTCATCTACTTCGTTAAATTCATCAGTATCGCTAAATAAATATCTTATATCTGGTACGTGTTCATCTTCAATATTAAAAACTTTTTTATATTCCGAATGTGAATAATCATCGAATATTTTTTTAACTTTTATATCAGTAGGTAGTGTTTCTAGATAGTTTTTATAATTATTTAATTTTAATATATTTCCTTCATCAACTCGATCTACATTTTGTAAATGCAATTTACTTTGTAAATGGGATTGATAACTTCTTTTTGTTTGCAACTTTTTTACATAAGACACAATAAAACTTTTCCATTTTTTGTTTTTTAAAGAAAAAATTTGTGTTTTAGTTTTAGATTAAAGCATTCTATTATCAAGGTCTTGAGAGTTATTATAGATTATTATACATTTCACTTTCTTTAGTTATCTTATTTTCTTTATCATATAATGTTTTATCAAGAGATAATTTAAATTTATTTTCACTAACTATTGATTCTTCATCAACATCATAAATTACACTTTTTGGTATAGGATGCCATTCCCTGATAGAAATATCTAATTCCAAATTATATTTATTATTTGATAATAATATAATAGAGAAAAATATTGGTCTTTGATCTCTTTTGGAAAATTTAATAACACCACCATGATCTTAGTCATTTTTAGTTTTTATTAAAGATGATAAAATTTTAAATTGATTAAATGTAAATCCTAATTTAAATTTTGTAGACCCGACACATAGTTGTCTAATAGTATCTTCAACTATACCATCATTATTATTTTCAATTGTAAGAAAATGAAATTTAGATAAATTTTGATTATATGTAGTATTAATATCATGTACATCAGTATGAGATATAAATTTTTCTTCACTTAAATTTTTATAATTAATAATATTTTTATACTCTTTCTTACCATTTACACCATTTTCAGATGTTTCAGAATCATCATCTATATTATCAGCATCTATATTATTATCATCATTATTATCATAAGATTCTTTAAGATCGGGCAAAGCCCTAGAACCTTCAGTTCGTTTATTATGATTATGATTATGGACATTGTTAATAGTATAAGGTGTTGTCCACATATAAATTTTTTCTTGTTGAGCTAAGCCATTTATGTAAGATTTTAATAAATTAATATTTAAATTGGAATACAATCCTATATATGTATCATCATCATATCTTTGCGGCATTTCTAATGTTTCTTGTTTATAAATTGCATCTCTATAATATACTTGACATAATAATTCTTCATTATGCTTTTTACTCTCGATATGAATATTATATTGGTTTTGTTCATCAACAAATAATCTAATTTTTTCTTTTGAAAAGGATTTTAATTTTTTAACTAATTCTTTAATATCAATATAATTAATAATTTTAGTTTCTATCCAGTCAGTATTACTAATTGGTAATACTGCTCTAATAAATCCATAAACATTATTATGACCTATTATAACCATATTTTCTTTATTTAATTCTACATATGCAACATCATTATATTTGCTTACAATATCCATAAATTTGATAAACGGGTCTCCGGGAAAAATACAATAGTTAGTTTCTATAGAAGGTAAACCTTTAGTCTATTCTCTAAATATTTCGGCTTGTAATTCAAATAAAATATTAACATCTATACATGGATTATTATTATTATTATCAAGACATTTATTTTCAAATCCCGTTGATCTCGTCGAATAAGAAGAACAGGATGATGCGGGCGAATATATTTTTTTAAATTTGCTTTATCCATTTTTTTATTTTTATTAGAAAAAATTTTATTTTTTTATTTTTATTAGAAAAAGTTTTATTTTTATTAGAAAAAGTTTTATTTTTATTAGAAGAAATTTTATTTTTTTATTGTTAAAAAATGATGTTACCAAATGTTGGTGGAGGTGCATATATCCCGAACAATCGTGAATTAGAAATAGAGATAGAAAATTATATCATGAAAACTGGAGATGTTTTGTCTGGTCCATTGCATCTTTCTATTCTTCCGCAATAAAATACAGAGTTAACAAATAAACAATATGTTGATACACAAATCAATGACTTAAAAGAAAAATATATAAACGATGTTTTGGTTCCACTGATGAATGAATTAAAGTTGCTTAAACTTAATGACAAATCATTAAACGAAAAAGTATTAAAACTTGATAAAAAGGATAGAGAGCTAGAAGCAGATATAGCAAAACTTTTTATAAAAAGATTTCAGAACAATCAAAAATTTTAATCTTACTTTCTATAAATTTAAAATCTGCAGTCATTAAAAATAAACATCAGATAAAAATGTTAAAAGAACAATTAGAAGATGAAATAGAAAAACTACCTGAAAGAATTAAAAAAAATTTAAAGCAGTTACAAACTACATTCCAAAAAAGTGTTGATGAATTGAGTTCTAAAATTACTCAACAAATGAAAAAGATGAATAGAATAATAAATGAAGTAAACTCATTTAATCAAAAAGTTGATAAAATGAAAACTCTTAAAATCAATTTAGAAAATGAATTAAAGAAAAATTTACAAGAAAACTCTAAAGAAAATAAAGAACAGTTAGATTCTGTTAAAAGACAATTAGATGTTCTTAAAATTAAGTTATATGCTCTTAAAACGGCATTGAAGATTAATCAGCAGAAAATGCAAGTTAATAGAAAAGAAATTAAAGTACATCACACGCTGCTTGACGCAATAGATAAAGTGCAACAATCAATTAATAAAGTTATCTCGAAGTTGTTGTCCATTCACAAACGTAAATCTTGATCGGACCAAAGGTCCTCAGGTTTCTAACCTATAGAACCTTGTCCAGAGGCTTTAGCCTATCGGACCAAAGATCCTGAGGTTATTACCTTATCATAAACGTAAATCTTAGCGCAAATATTAAACGGACCAAAGGTCCTCAGGTTACTAACCAATCGTAAATATTTTTTCCCAAAAGTCAAATTTAATCCTAAAAAATGCCTATAATTTATAAACAAAATCTTAAACATTTTGCTTCAAATAAAAAAATTGCTCATGAACCACGTATGAATCCTGTTTATCATTATGATAATAGAGAAACAGTTCACACGGAAGGAGCTGGCATCTTCTCTGCTATTGGAAGTATCGTTAACTTAATTAAAAATAATAAAGATTTGATTACATCTGCTGCAAAAGGAGCAGCTGCTATAGGTAGTACTGCTAGTGCAATATCAATTGCTGTCAAGTCTCAAAACGAATTAAAACAACTAGAAGCTATTCGTAAACTTAGGAATGATTCCGAAGAACTAAAAAATTTAAAAAAACCTTCAGAGGAAACAAAAAATAAAATTGCTAACATAGCTGTTGGGGAAACCTTGAGAAGCGGAGCTCCGTCTGATAGTAAACATAAGAAGAAATCTGGCGTAGCCATAGAACGTTCAATTGAACCTACGGTTCGTTCAATTGAAGAAATAAGAGGAAATGGCGTGAGTAGCAACCTTCGGTCTAACCAGCAAAGCTGTAGCGGAGCTGGTCTAGCAAAATTCTAAAATTATGTTTTTTAGTAAAATTTTTTTTAGTAAATTTTTTTAGTCAAATTTTCTTAGCAAAATTTTTTCAATAAAATTATTTTAGTAAAATTATTTTAGCAGAATTTTTTCTGTGTGTGAGAAAAACAAAAAGTCAAATTATTTTTTATAAAAATGTCTTCGCTTATCGAAAATAAATTTAGATTAGACGATCCTCCGTTTGTCAGTTGCAATCAAAAAAAGAATGACTATATAAGAATTGCTATGAATCCCGGATCTTCCAGTAGAGTAAATACTGGAGGTGATTTAATTTTTGAAGTTGATAATCAGCAGAGTTATATATATCTACCTGATTCATTTTTACACTGTGAATATTCTTTGTATAGTGATGCCAATTTTACAACACCATTACCAGAAACCGATAATATTGCACTAGAGAATAATTTTTTTCCAAGATTATTTACACAAATGCGTTTAGATGTTGCAACTCAAAATATAGAAACAATAAGTGATTCTCCAGGTGTAATTGATACAATGCTTAGATTTATAACAATTGGTGAAAATAATAAAAAGTATGAAATCGAAGGTTGTTTTCCTGATACTAATGATGGTATAATTGTTGATGATTTAACTCACGCTGGAACAGATGCAGCAGGAATTGCGAAAGATGTAGAAAATATTGCAAAACATTTAAATAAAACAAACAATAGTGCATATAAAGAAAGACGTGAATTTAACAAGAAAAGTAAACAGACAGTTAATTGGTCATTGTCTCCATTATTCGGATATTTAGATTATGACAAAATATCATATCAATTAAAATTTAAATTAGTAATTCATCGTACAGCAAATAATGAATTAATCTTTTTTGGTAAGACTGGAAAAAAAGCATATTTAAAAATTGATAGACTTGAATGGTGGATTAAGCATATTACTCCTAGTTTAGAGATTGAAACAGCTATTGCAAAAAGATTAAATACTAACAAACCAATTCCAGTAAATTTTCTAAAGCGTACTGCTAGTTCAGTAACTTTTTCCGAACAAAGATTTAACTGGCATTTTACTAGAACTGCGAATACTCCAAGATATTTATTGCTAACTTTTCAAAGAAATAATTCTCCAAGTTTTGATAAGAACAACAATCTTTTTCATATTAATACAATTCGAAGTTTACAAGTTTCATTAAATCAAACCCGATATCCAATTGATCCATTAAGATTCGATGATACCAATAATCAATTTATGGAAGGATATGTATCTTATCGAAATCTTTGTATAGAATTTGGAGTTGAACCACAATTAACTCCTGGAGATTGGAGACATTTATATCCTGTTTTCTGTTTCGATTTAAGTGCACAATCTGAAGATATTATCAAGACTGGTTGTGATGTAACAATTAATAT
Source organism: Prostheceraeus crozeri (assembly GCA_907163375.1). Taxonomy (NCBI): domain Eukaryota; kingdom Metazoa; phylum Platyhelminthes; order Polycladida; family Euryleptidae; genus Prostheceraeus; species Prostheceraeus crozeri. The sequence continues at coordinate 545,581 of CAJQUW010004777.1, read as the reverse complement.
TCAAAAAAAAGATTCCACAACTTCATTGATGGCTTATGGTTTATTGCTAGAAGATGTAAAATATTCTATTGAAATTCTTAATGGAAAGATGGCTAGGATAGGCTAAAGCCAGAGGAGCTTCGCTCCGATAAGTTAATTAAAATTTTTGTTAACTTAAATTTTTTTTAGTAATTAGTAATAAAATTTTTTTGTAACTAGAATAGATTAAAAATTCCTAATTTAAAATTTATTCATAACTAGAATAGATTAAAAATTCCTAATTTAAAATTTTTTTATTAAAAATGTCGGAAGCGAAAAGTAATAATAATAAAACTGTTGAATTAAAATTACGTAATATTGTTGACAAAAATACCCCTAAAACTATTACGATTAATAAAAAAAAGTATTACATAAGTAAACCAATGATAGATAATATTCAATTACAAGAAGAAAAGAATGGCGGGATTCTCCCATTAATTCCACTAATAATAGGTGGCATAGCAGCTGCAGGAAGTGTTGCAGGTGGGACAGCTGGTATTGTCCAAGCAGTAAATAAAAATAAATCAGAGAAGGCAGCATTAGAAGAACAAAAACGTCATAATAGAGAGTTAGAGAAAGTTGCTAGGGGTGACGGAATAGTAGATAATTTTATTAGTAAATTAAAATTAGTTGATGAAGGAAAACGAGTTCTTAAAAATATTCTCCACAATGTTGATGATTTAATTGAAATTAAAGAAATTAAAGATGGTTCTGGAATATATCTAGGTCCTAGTATGATTCGGTAATAACCTCAGGACCTTTGGTCCGATCGGCTAAAGCCTCTGAACAAGGTTCGATAGGTTAGTAACCTGAATACCTTTGGTCCGATTAGGTAAAACATTTATTTTATCTTTAAAAATGAATTCTACAAATTCCGAAAATTTAATTAAATTAAAAATTTCTAGTTTAGATTTATTAAATTATCTATTAAACAAAATTAAAAACTCAAATTGTAAAAGTTATGAAGGTAACGACGACAAACAAAGTTTGGCCACTACCTACGGTGGTGACATACAAAAAACATTAGAAAACTTTCCTGGATTTATTTGGAGTAAATATTCAAAAGAAAAACATCTTCCTGGTCATTCATATACCGGTCCAGGAACTCGATTAGATATATGACTAGATGAGAATAATAATCCGAAACCAGGTGAAGAACCAATAAATAGAGTAGATGCCGCCGCTTATAGACATGATTTAGCTTATCGAAATCATGATCTAAGTTCTCGACATGCAGCTGATAAGAAGATGATTCAAGAATTAGATAGTATTCAAAATCCTACATTTAGAGAAAAAATTGAAAGAATGTTTGTTAAGAAAGCTTTACAAGCTAAAATATTATTCGGTCAGGGTTTAAATGAAACGACAGCAAAGCTGTCTGAGAGCAACGCTCGAACCTACGCGTCCGAAATTCATAGGGAATACAGAAAGCCTAAATATTTATTGAAAGTAAAAGTATTTAATAAAGATGACATTTGGAGTGCTGATCTTATTCATATGCCGAATGAAAGGGACTACAAATACGCATTGACCGTTATAGATTTATATACACGATACGCTTGGGTAAAGCCTTTAAAAAATAAAAGTGGTCTATCAGTTAAATATGCGTTTGAAGAAATCTTTAAAGAAACTAATAGAAAGCCAAGGAAATTGTTTGTTGATAAAAGGCAGGAATTTTATAACCGAAACGTTCAGCCACTATTTGAAACTGTTTATTCAACTGAAAATGCAGGAAAAGCTGTAGTGATAGAGCGTTTCAATAGATCATGAAAAAAAAAATTTTAAAAAAATTTACTGAGTGGGGAAATCAGAAATGGTTGAAGATATTACCAGGAGTTGTAGAAGAGTATAACAATAAGATTCATTCTGGTATTGAAGAAACTCCAAAGAATGCTTCTGACGACCCTGATTTAATCCGAAAGAAAATATTCGAGAATAATTATTCGAACGAAAATAATAATTTGAATGAGAGTAATCCGAATTTACAGAAACGTAAGCCGAAATTTAAAATTGGAGATAGAGTTAGAATATTTAAATATAAGAATAAATTTGAAAAAGGCTTCGTTGGCTATTGGACTAAAGAAATATTTGAAGTTTGTAAAATAAATCAAACTTATCCGATTACTGACGAAATCAAGGATTTAGATGATGAAGATATCAGAGGCCGATTTTATCAAAATGAATTTCAACGAACTGATTTTTAATTATCATTATCATTATTATTGGAACTAACGTTTCGGGAATGAAATTCCCTTATTAGGCGTGGCCATAGAACCTACGGTTCGTTCAATTCTAACATAATATCTAGAAATGGCACCCCTTTTTGTAATTTAAATAAAACATAAAGACATAATTGACCACAATAAGTAGTTCCCGGTTTTTGAATTTGAAATGTATTATAAGTTCCATTGCCAAGTAATTTTTTGACTTCATTTGTAGGTGGAAGTCCATAAGAGTCGAACCAATAGTTCTCAGCCTCCGGGCGGTCGAAATAGTAATTATCTCGATTTTATTTAAGATACCTGCAGACCAATGTACTCCTTTTTCATCTGTTGTGTGAGGATTTGTTATGAAATTTATAGTTATTGATGGAACTTTGTTCCGGGAACTGAAGGTTCCTGTTGGCTTATTTTTTAGGAATTGTAATTCGACTCTCATTAGAACATGAAAATTCTTTATTCCTAATTGATTTGCAATTTTCTTTAGATCAAAATTTGTAGTTGTTTGAGTTCCATATAATTTTAAAAACTCATTTATGTTGTTCATTTTATAATAAAAAATTTCTTAAGGGACCCCTAGAAGTCAGAAGGGACCCCTAGAAATTAGAAGGGAGGGGGTAGTAGAACTACGTTCATATGATATTGAAGGATACATCCCCGCGGTTTCTTCCACTTTTGTTTCTTCCACTTTTAAAGAAATATTATTAGTCACATGATATATTTTAAAAACCTGAAAAACGGATTTAAAAGACGTTTTTAAAAATACTAACTTTATGATTTTTTCGGTGTCCTGGAACGGTCATGATTTTCAAAGTAAAATGTCACAATCACAAATTTGAGATTCTCAACTTTTCTGATTTTTTCGGTGTCCTGGAACGGTCATGATTTTCAAGGTAAAAATTATAATTCTCAAATTTGAGATTTTGAAAAATTTGAAAATTGGGTATTTTTAAAAACGCCCAAATTTATGAATTTAGGTCTTAAAAACTTGAAAAAGGGTTCAAATTCATGAATTTATGTCGTTTTTAAAGATACCATTTTTTTGAAAAATTGTACTTTTTGAATGGACTAAATTCATGTATTTAGGTCTTAAAAACCTGAAAAAGGGTCTAAATTCATGAATTTATGTCGTTTTTAAAGATACTATTTTTTGAATTTTATGGTGTCCTGGAACGGTCTTTTGCCCATTACTTGTCCACCTTTGATGTAAGTCAAATTTATTTTGTCTACTTTGATGCTTGATTGATCGCAGAGTTTTTAAGTTATTTAATTAAATACTTCTTTATGTTGTCGTGTGTTTGTTTTCCCTTATAATCACGTATTTACACGTACATGTAAGATTATCCATAACCTTAGGTACTGAATTAAAGCTCATACAGCGCTAGACAAATTGACTCCGATCTAATGACTTTGAATAGGTAAGGGATATGCCTAGTTTGATTATAGCCATAGGTCTTATACGTGCTGCAGTCAATCGATCTCATCAACTGTAATTCAGGCCTACTACTCATTACTAATTATCCCAATAGAATCCTTAATACAGCACAGTAGGCCTATACACGAGCATATCAGTTCTTTTGTTGGAACTTATTTTTCAAATTCAAATAATTGTCTAGCTAGTTGAGAGTTTTTTGCACAAAGAGCAATATACAGTGTGCGGTATTCAAGATGTATTTTCCGCAAAGCAATTAAATTAATATTAATTGTAACTAGCTATGAAAATAGCAAAATATAAAACCAAACTGAATTTAATTTGATTATTTAAGAAATTTTTTATCTTTGAAGGAAGCACAGGTCCTATGTCAAACCGTGAGCTGTTATTGAAGAGATACTAAAACTGAAGTAGCCTAGCCAATACGGCAAACCTGAATGACTGCTATGTGAAATTCTGCGATATCGTTCCTCGTTTGGCAAAGGCCTCTATCCCATGAGGTTACAGAAACTCTTACATCCCAGGATGGGATCAAACATGCAAAGAAATCATTGGAATGCTTCAAATGGCAACTGAAATATCTGATAAGCTAACAATCTCCAGCGAATTGCTGGATTATTTAAATTAGGAACGCCAACATCTCAGATATCCATATGAAGCATTTAAATAGAAAAACTTGGTCAACTCTAAACTGACTTAGTGGCAGGATGAAGACATAAGCATCATCTCAATTCATCAAACCTGATACCATAGCCAGTCATGTGGCCCGCAATGAAAAATTCAAAAAACGCGACAAAGAGATCACCAGAAAAAGAAGTCAAGGCCTCAAATCACTATGGAACGCTCCCTGTGTAGATGCTAACTACACTGTAAATCGCTCAATACCAATCACTTACAAAGGGTGAATACCAAAATATTTTTTGGTATATTTCTGTATTCTCTTGGTATATATTTGTATGCTTTTCGCATGTTATTTCAAATGTGGTATGCTTTACAACATGCTCGTAGCGCAGTTGGTTAGAGCACAGGTCTAGTTAACCTGGGTCGTAGGTTCGAATCCTACCAGCCACACATCTTTTGCATGGCAATCTGATCTATCGTGTATTTAATCTCATTGTTGTTAAATGCTTTCACGACATGGCTTAAGATGCTTTGGTGGACAATCGATCCCCGCTACTTGCCTTAATGTCGGCGGTCACAATTGTGACGTGTTATTTATTCATTGATTATTATTGCCTTGACAACTGATGTGTGGTGGTGAGGGTTTGATCCTGCCAACTGACAGAGTCGCGTAAGTGGCTCGTAGCGCAGTTGGTTAGAGCACAGGTCTAGTTAACCTGGGTCGTAGGTTCGAATCCTACCAGCCACACATCTTTTGCATGGCAATCTGATCTATCGTGTATTTAATCTCATTGTTGTTAATTGCTTTCACGACATGGCTTAAGATGCTTTGGTGGACAATCGATCCCCGCTACTTGCCTTAATGTCGGCGGTCACAATTGTGACGTGTTATTTATTCATTGATTATTATTGCCTTGACAACTGATGTGTGGTGGTGAGGGTTTGATCCTGCCAACTGACAGAGTCGCGTAAGTGGCTCGTAGCGCAGTTGGTTAGAGCACAGGTCTAGTTAACCTGGGTCGTAGGTTCGAATCCTACCAGCCACACATCTTTTGCATGGCAATCTGATCTATCGTGTATTTAATCTCATTGTTGTTAATTGCTTTCACGACATGGCTTAAGATGCTTTGGTGGACAATCGATCCCCGCTACTTGCCTTAATGTCGGCGGTCACAATTGTGACGTGTTATTTATTCATTGATTATTATTGCCTTGACAACTGATGTGTGGTGGTGAGGGTTTGATCCTGCCAACTGACAGAGTCGCGTAAGTGGCTCGTAGCGCAGTTGGTTAGAGCACAGGTCTAGTTAACCTGGGTCGTAGGTTCGAATCCTACCAGCCACACATCTTTTGCATGGCAATCTGATCTATCGTGTATTTAATCTCATTGTTGTTAATTGCTTTCACGACATGGCTTAAGATGCTTTGGTGGACAATCGATCCCCGCTACTTGCCTTAATGTCGGCGGTCACAATTGTGACGTGTTATTTATTCATTGATTATTATTGCCTTGACAACTGATGTGTGGTGGTGAGGGTTTGATCCTGCCAACTGACAGAGTCGCGTAAGTGGCTCGTAGCGCAGTTGGTTAGAGCACAGGTCTAGTTAACCTGGGTCGTAGGTTCGAATCCTACCAACCACACATCTTTTGCATGGCAATCTGATCTATCGTGTATTTAATCTCATTGTTGTTAATACTAAAGCCATACCAGCACAATGTTAAAAGAAAGCATAAATCATGTCCAAAGTATGTTGATTTAAGGCCTTTTGTCAATAAAAATCACACTAATGTTACTACTGTTCTGTAAGTAGTGAGATAATGACATTCAAGAGTCGAACTTACAATACTGAATTCGACTTTGATACACGTAAGTCTAAGTTATTTCATGAATAATCAATAAGTATTCAACCATCAATAATTATGCATTATGTAATTTTGAAATAAAGCATATTATCAATCCGAAACAAAAACACATTATAGTTCATGAACGCAAAAATAGTTATGTTTGAAATATATAAGTCAACATGATTGCACGAAAGATATCGTATGAATGAATTGATGTTAATGAATTTGGTTCATAAGGAAGAGCTGACTAAACGTCCTATTAATGTTTTCTAGACAAGTAGCAACAACGTCAATCTCGTCGAGCGTAAAATTCACAATAAATCTAATCTAGTTAAATATCACTCTATCAAACAAAAAATATTCACGACTGGTATTACCGAAAAAAGTTATTTGACAGTAGTAGGTATGTAATACATATATTTTTTTGCTAAGTGACTTAAAGCTGCTCATACGAAACAGATACCAGAGGCATACGAAAAAGGATGAATTTGCATCGGGTCTCGTATATAAAACATACCAACAACTCGCATTTCAGTGCAAACAGCCAATCACAGATAGAATAGTTTGCATCGCTACATACCAATCACATACGAAAGAAAGTGAGATGTGGTATGAAAAACATACCAGATCTCTGTAAACATACGAGAATCTCGTATCAGATCTTAGTTTCAAATTGTATGTTATTTTGGTATATGTTTGTATGCAATTTTCGTATCCAGCGATTTACAGTGTATAGCTACAAGTTCACACCTACAGAAATCGAAACGACACTATCAACATTGAAACCAGGGAAAGCACCGGGACCCGACAACCTGCACCCATAGCTCTTCATCCATCTCCCAATCTGCCTAATCGAGTCGCTAGCTAACTTTTTCTCAATTGCTTTTTTCTCACATCGGGGTCAACCTTGGATGCAGCCAAGACTCTCGAACAGCCGCCAGCAGCGCAGGTTTTGCCCATGTTGAATCTATTCTGATGTAAGGGACAACAAAGGGACTTTTACTTATTGATAATCTACATGCAAATTCGTTGGATGTCAGCGTCTCGCCAGCAGTGTTTACCCTTCTGAACGCACGCCAGTACTCTCCCAATACGAGTGCATTTCCCCAAATCAACTTGCACGGCGTTGTATTGAAAGCGCTTGATTGTTTCAACAATAGATACTTCAGGAAATGTAAGTATTTACAGGCAGGTTGTTTTGGGAATCAGAATCTATTTTCGTTAGTGAGGGAGTAGATAATCATTCTTTGATATCAAAATAAATGACAATTTTCTGATTTCTTTCGTCACAAACAAATAATTGCTTCCTTTGATCTATACAATGTAACGCCTTCTCCTTACATGCTTTTTCCAGGCGATTTACGTCTACTTTCATGAAGGACGTTCCCTGCTGAATGCCTTTCGAATGCAGCGGAATAAGTCGATTAATTATATGATTTACACATTACTTCCTCCAGTTTAATCCAGCAGTCATGGCAATCATTTGATATTACCCTAAGCTCTCTACCTCTTTCAAGGTTAATCCTATCGACAACGGGGAGGGAGGGATTCGGCCCCTGTCACAATGTGGTTACTTCGAAGCTAACTCAACTGTCGCAAATATTCGAGACTTTTATTTTTTGCGTATCTTTGCGTGTCTTTGCAAAATGCATGCGTTTTTGCACACATGCTTTTTTAACATGTACTCTTATTTCTCTATCATTTAAAGATCAAAATAAACTTGCCGTTTGAATTTATTTGACAACGCTTTTGTAAGCGCTTCAGTAAGGATTGAAATTATCCATTTTGTACATTTTGCAAGATAGTCTCCTCTTTCAAAAGGCATTTCAATCAGCATCAAAATGTATTCTTTTTCTAATGCCACTTGTATAAACGTTTGTGGAAGAAAAGTCATTGATTGTCCACTGTCGGCATTAAACTGAGCCGTGACAATGAATAGGAAATTGTTTTGGTGATTTTAAATATCAGCCTTGGCTTCCGAGGACTTTAATAGTTTCATTACTCGTAGCTACAAATGATCATAGTTGTAGAAGAAATTCATAATTTGGTAAAGCAAAAAGGAATAATGAATAATAATATAGGTTGCATCATCAGCAATCTTTTTCATAAAATATGAGGTTCATATCTGAACACTTTCAGCATATCTACGATCACGGCCAACTAGAGGATACGGCCGGGACACGTGCATAATGGCCTCCAAAAAAGGAGGCCGAACTGTTATCATACTGCATCCTGTTTTTAGATGACAAATTAATGTATAGATTGTTAATACCATAATGGAGAACGACTGAATGAGATTTACACTATATTTAGAAAGTTACAAAGCCGGATCGAATGTCAGTACAAATTATTTCCTCCTTTTCGAAGAATACTTAATCAATTGGGTATTTGGCCTTTTGATAGAGTCCTTCATTTTCTTTTGGTAATTGTTGAATATGATATTTACACATGTAGAGATCAGGATTTTTTTCGATCGAACGTGATGATCTTCACACGAAAATTCGATTAGTGTCAACTTTTTGCAAACAATGCTTTCAACATACTCGGAAAAATTGGAGTGTTTTTCTTTTTCTTTCAGAAAATAAAAATTTCCCATCAAAATAGAAAACACTTCACAAACAGAGTCATGAAGTAATTGATTTGGCACAGTCAAACCTCCTCTGTTCAAAGCATCAATATATCGACGATCATTTGACTGAATCAAGTTCTCGTTCAAAAATACACCACAAGATGAACAATTGAGATTGCGAATCTTTTTCGCAATATAGCCAGAAATATACACCGCTACTTCATTTTCAGTATCAGACAACGAATAATCGTCAGATAAATTGTTTATATCATCATCAGTGACAGTCAAAGAATCTGTATCATCAGATGCATTGATGATAGGATATTCATCATAATCTAAATGTCTGAGGCTTTGACAAATCTTAATGATCTTCTCAGACTTGCCAAGTTCATATAAAGATACGAGGAAACGACCGCCAGATATTTGTCTGTATCTGCCGAATCTTTTCTCCAATGCATCTGTTTGAAAACGCGAAGTTAAAATGAAATCATAATCTTCATTAAGAAGATCGTTGCACAAAGTTGCTATAGCTCTTGTAGACTGCACTAATGCTTTCCAAGTCTGCTCAGAAAAAAACTGTAGATTTTTCGTTTTCCAAGACTCAACCCACAGGGCGAATTTCAACAAAAAATCTGTTTTACCGTCATTAGGTCGAATGCCATTCGCCAACTGCAAACTATGATTTGGTGACTTGGAATTAAGAATATCCCACCAAACGGATACAATTTTGATAAAATTTGAAGTCGAATGAGCAGTTGCGTCATCAGGAAAAAGCTGCTCAATGGCACTCGAATTTCGCCTGTCAAAAATTGCTAATGCTAAAGGAACATTCTGCTTTTTATTTTGCGGATGTAAAGCCGCAAATGTGATCAAAGGAGCTTTCTTAAGCAATGTTTTGTGCTCAATGTCGAACACTTTATTGAGAAAGTTCCAATCGATGAATGATTTGTCAGCTAAATGCATATCAAAGACATCGACGGAGGCTTGAAATGACGTAACACGGAATCTACGGATTTTCAACCAATTATTTCTGATGTTTTTTATCAGATGAACGAAAATCAAAAATCAGATATATTATCATATTGTCGAATAAAATAGAAAAATTCCCATTTTATGCATTTGGATGGGGATACCGACATTTGAGACGAGTATAGAGATTAACATTAACAGAATGATTATCTGTAGACAATGCACGGATTTTTACACTAATATTTCCGCATTTTCGAATAATATCCTCGACGGTCTCCATTAGCAACACGGCCGATAACTTTGTGATTGGTAGTGCCCGAATGACAACAGGGATTGATTTCTTGAGGAAAACGAGCATGAAGCAAACAACACTACCATACAGTTCTTCTTCTGGTGATGCTCCGATCATTGACGCTCCATCAAAACGCAATTCTGGTTGAAGATACATTTCATCAATTAGAAGGGTAGCATCCTTACCAATTTCACCGCTTTCCAATAGAGATGACACGAAATTCAGAGAGTTGAGATCTCCGGAGGTTACTCTGCGCAAAGTGCGCAATGATGGAAGAGGAAAATGTTCACTCAAAAAGTTGTACGCCGCCAAAGATGTATAGCGTATATATATTGCGAATCGCATGATTATGGCCGGGTATGCCACTTTTCCCTTTATATAAACAAATTTCTCCAAAGCTGACAAGAGAGGGAAATCACGATTATCATCAGAAAAATTCTTAACGTAGTTGCACAATTCCATCAACTGACTTCGTCTGCTCAATTGGCACCCAGGCTGAGATCGTAACCAGGCGGGTAAAGACAACTGACGGCCATGAAAAGATAATCTAACATGGAAGGATGAATCAATCACAATGGCTCCGAGAACCTCGGGCATCCCTGAAGATAATTGATAGACGCGAACATAATCGCTAAATTTCTCCAAAATCCAGTCAGCCGGTTTATCATTCACGTCGAAGTCAGTCAAAGAATGTATTTTATCACGTTGTTGAAAAATCTCCATCTCATCCATTTGTATATTCCTGTCAGTAGGACATTTCCGTCGAATAGTGATAGGAGCTCTTACCGAGGGAAGAAAAGAAAAAATAGTAGGAATGGGATCGTCTTCCCATTTCAATCTTTTTCGTCCTGATGGTGTCGTCCGTATATATTTGCTATCAAAATGTTTTTCACAAACGAATGTATTTTTTGTCACAATCAAATCTTTTCGACGAATTGCAATAATCCATTGTTGCTACAAAGTTTTTTTATTATCCTTTGGAAACGAAAACTCTGCCGCATAAGGACTTTCTGAGGCGTATCCACTTTTGCATAACGGCACGCAGCACTTTTTTACCATGTCGAACTCTTGATATCTGATATGGACACTTGAACTCTGATAGCAGACAGGAGAGAGCAGTCAAGTCTCGCGTTGATCAGTCAAATAAGTGAAGCTGACTGCCGCCTGCGCGCTGTGCATGTGCGAGAATAATAAACTTGGCGTTCCCTTAACTGATCGATACAGATGGTAGAACATACCCAGCGTCTGCAGCACAAAGACATTATGACCTTGATGTTGTGCGACTTGACTCGGCTAATGAAGTTTTCTCACCCTACAGTCAGTAGCTTTATGTTGCAATCACAAATTTAATCCTAATGACTGATTACATTTAGCGAGATGATCGGCCTCCTTTTTTGGAAGCCATTATGCACGTGTCCCGGCCGTATCCTCTAGTTGGCCGTGCTACGATGAACATATGCACAAAAGAAAGTCTTCAGATTCTCTCCATTTCTGAAAGACAACATGGAGGAACAGCATGAGACTCGTTTACGCTGAGACACACAGAGCACATGCCTGCATGGGAGTAATCTACAATAATGAATACAAGTCTCAATTCAAAAGAACAATTATCGTATACTACTTTTCCTTTTTAGTAGAAAGTTGAACGCAATACCAAAGCTTTTAGCAAAATAAAGTATGAAGCATGCGTTGGAAGGTAGAATAAGGTTGCGATTTGCAGATAACATGAATAGATTTTTTACATCAGCAGAATTTTTAGAACAGATATATCAGCAGAATTTGACAGTTGAATAATAGCAGGCCAGACATGCTATTTGAAGAACATGTTTGCAATCACACTGAAATTCCTGTTTTAGAAATCAAAGAGAACGGCGTTCAACGAATGTATTCTTCATTCTATGACATATGGCAGCGAAACATGGCCGCTGAATGATACACAATTGGAGAAGCTCGTCACTGCTCAACGGAAAATGATGCGAATAATGATGGGTACTACACTTCGTCACAGTAAAAGAGCCAGTTGGATCCGTCAGCAGACAGGGGTGACGGACATCATCCAGTGTATTCGGGACAGTAAACATGGATGGGAAAGACATGTGGCGCGACGAAATGACAACCGATAGACAACACGGGTTACAGAATCGACTGCGCGCAACTTCAAAGGATCACATGGACGACCAAATCATGATGGCGCGACGATCTAGAACGCTACATCGGACACACATGGAGCCGCATGGTAAAAGACAAAGTTTTGTGGACGCTAAAAAGAAGGGGTTCCTCCTAAGGGAGTGAGAAATACCCTGATGATGATGATGATGATGCGTGTGCTTCGGGCAGTCTCCATTATCTGCATAAAGTAAAAAAAGAAACATTGCATTGGTTACTCACTGTAATACTCGGACGCACGTTAGCGGTCGTTTAATAAATTGTTTATCAGACCATCATTCTTTAGTTCTGAGAGTTTGCCATTAATGCGGAGTTAATCTATTCAAAAGTCTCAACCAAAGTTTGAACCATGGAGATCCAAATACATTTACGAAGAAAGGAGATATGATCACATCAGTAGACAGACAGCCTGGAAGGTGTATTACCGCATATGGGGCATAGAAATCAGAATCATGTACAGGTTTTCCAGTTCGACAATACGACTATCAGATTAAAGAATATGTTTTAAGATGCAACAACGGTATTTCTGTTAATCAGCAGCGTTTTCAATTGAATGTTGTTGTTTTTAATCGGTAGTGATAATAAGTGAGTTTATTAATGGATTTATAAGTTTAATGAGCGGCAACCTGAAATCATAAACGGCTTTTCATATTCAATTATATTTTATTTAACAGGTAAGTCAATACAAAAAGTTTTGATAATTTTTTTAATTCGAAAAGGTAAAATATGTCAAAAGGAAAAGTTTGATAATTATTTTAATTCATAAAGGTAATACAGTAAGTCATTAAAAACTTTTTTTACGAAAAGGTAAGTGAATACGAAAAAGTTTTGATAATCTTGAAATTTTTTATTCCATTATGAAACAAAACAAGTACCGTAATATTCATTGATGGTTTTGTAAGACATCCTCGCGATTAATTAGTCTAGGCATCAATCTGCCCATACGTCTGGAAGACCTTCCCATCTTATTTGCAGTGATGGCACTCATGTTTTGGGAGGCGAGTTGCAGTAAGGTCAAATTCCGCTGTTGTCCAGTGTAGTTGTGTAACTGCTCACAAATCTCAGCTACTTCTCTCTTGAAAGCCGCTTTCCACATGGAAAACGCGTTCTCTGCGATATTGAGAAATGGGGAGTAGGGCGTAAGTACCTAATAGAGTGTCCCTCTCGCAAACTGATTTCACGGGCTCCATTGTGGCACGGAGCATTATCCATGACGAATACACGAGGTCCAGCCCCAGCCGCAACGGACGCTTCTTCCAGCCAGGAGTTAAATCTCTCACAGGAGGTTCCGCCTTCGTAGAATTCATGATGGACGACACCTTAATTAGAGACCGCCAAGATGAGAGTAAAATTCCGCCCCCCCTGTCCATGAACAATCCTGACAGCTCGCTCTCCCCGTCTGGCACGACCTCGTGTGCGACTGATCCATAAATTAAAGCCAGATTCGTCCACAAAAATAAATGTTGGCGGATGGTTTGCGTTGATCGTGTGCAGATACCAGTTCGCATACTCGGCCCTTTCCACTTTGACGTCATGGCTATTGCGGTTGACTTGAACAGTCTCCATTTTCTTTAAGAAGTTAAGACGATTTCTCAGACATGTGCTGATAGTTTGAATGGAGACAGATGGCTTGTCCGGCATCCGCGCTTGTAGATCAGCTTTGATTTGGGCTAACGTGAATTCCGGTTGGGATTCAACAATCTCTACCATAGTATTTGCATATCTTCGTCCATCTTTTGGTGTCGTCTTCCTCCTCTGGGACGCTCAATGACTCCTTCAAGTATATAACGATGTACTATTGAATACGCAGTACCCCGATTTACACCGAGAACTCGAGCGTCTTCAATGTAATCATCTCCGGCTTCGTGAGCCATAATGATTCTGCGTTTAACATCAGAAGGTATTAGCTGGCGCTCCATATTGATAAGTTAATTTAGCAGATGTGAAGACATCTAATAGGGCTTTGGATCAAACCGAATAGATACCATTTATTCTTCACGTGAAATGCCGCTCACTAATCTGATAGAGACACAATTGAACTGTTTTGCTGCAGTTTATTTATTGTTGTCGCTCTCAATTGTGAAATGACGTAATACTTTATCTTTTAACGTTTTAGAAATTAAAGTGCCGCTCTTGATTCGGTAGTTGCGGTTGTCGTGTAGGAAAACCTGTACTTGTAAAGGCAGAATCAATTTCCAGTGAGATTTCTATGGCCTTCAAGTCTGTCAACTGACGTGAACAAATTTTCCTTCTGTGTATAGATATCTAGATCTCCTTAGCTTGAACTTAAGGTCTTCCGGAATCAGAGCGAACGCTCTATTACATAGAAATAAACTGTTTATCTGAAGTTCGCTAGAATGGAAATTGACTCAAGGTCGCGGCACATCCGAGGGAACTAAGTTGGGGCATGAAGAACCAATTAAAAGCTTCGATTTACTCATGTGACTGATTCTAACCCAATGATACAGACGTTGGCAGGTGCATCTAAGTGAAAATGCGTGCGATTTATGTGCCGTTATTGTGCATTGCATGAAGCTTAATTTCCATTCTAGAGGTTTTATTGTTGTCAATTTCTATGCTCTATTACATGGTCATTGCGCCAATCTTGCTGAGCAGCATTGCATTTCATCAACGCGGCATAATCAATTGATTTGCGGACTTAAAAATGATCATTTAAGCAAGGAATGGGGGCTGGGCAAAAGTGTGCTGCGTTGTATAACTTTCGATCTACAACTTTCTCTTCTGTTACACAGTTACCTTTTGAAACATCATCGTCGCTGGTGAACGTCAGAAACACACCCTCCATTTCAAGTTCGGCGCTCAGTGTCTCTCAGATGTTCCTTTTTCACCTTGTGAACATTTTTAACGAGATTGTCCCGCAGGATTACCCCAGCTCTCACGTTCCTGCCACAATCGGAAAGTTTGACACCACCTCCCAACCATCGGGTATTGCTCACCCTCCAGTTTGTCTCCTGTCTACACAGAATGTCTACTCTCCGTCCTATCAACCAACTCTCTCCCCTTTTTCTGTTATCACGTTAACCCTCAAACTTCCAAAACTCTCACCTAAATGCTCAACGCCTTCCGTTTCTCCTTTCGGTTGCCTGCATATCCGCACGATGTTTAATAGTTGTTGAGACCCTGTTAGAGGGTTGTGTCAGCTGCAGTTGTCGCGGTTTCGGGAAGATTCATCTTCAAATCTATTTGTGCAAAATCATTTCAGAAATGGTTTGAAAGTCATTATGGGAAATTCTAGTCATTTTGAAGTACTCCAAGCATCAAAGATATTCTAACTTTATCGTGTTCGTGTTTCTACAATTAGAGTCGTGTTGAGAATTATTCATTGTCAAGTTTTAAAGTAAGAGGCAGATTGATAACTCAACTCGATCTAGATAATGTCAAGTCTTTATAGAATCCATCATATTCCACGACGATGAATGACAAACAAACAGCGTTTATGAAACACATTACGTTTTACATTCCGTGTTTCACATTTGCGTTTTGGGTCTTCGTGCTTAGTGTCGGGTTGAGTGTGTATTCATCGAACTCTGCAAAAGATGTCGAATTTTGAAGCAAATTCAAATTCTTCCTTTCAGTCCCTTGTGTTGCCAAGAACTTGTTCAAAGAAATTATGATTATAAGTTGCGCTCTTTTTGTGAAATATTGCACAGTAGGTTTGCTTAGGATAAAGCATTTGTGGAGAAGCCTTTTTGGAAGGATGTGTCTTTCTCGTCACTGTAAACCGTGCGCTCATAAAGTAAGCTAAAAAAGCTCCGACTGCAAGCCACTGATCAAGAACACTATAGGGACTCCGTATAGGATGAAGACTCCGTATATATAAGCATCTGAAGCTACGTTAGAGCTTCAATCATCTTTATATTACCTACGAGGGGTAAATTCGTAGAATTTAGCTCCTCCACTCATATTGTTGCGCTGCAACTCCGAAACTCAAACCGTTTAGAGCAATAGGAGATAGCATTAGGATAGTACGGTTTGGGCCATATAAACGAGCGCAGAATTCACCTCTGAGGTGCCAAAATCCTAAATTTGTTTCACATATTTAGAACTTCTTCTAGCAGAATGGTTGCCTTTAATCGATAAAATGCCGTGAAAAGTACAATATTCGAAGACGGCGACTGTCAATTTTTTTAAGTTTGATGTCATCATCCGTGCTATCAAAACTAATACTATTTTTAGATGCTTTTATTGAGAATGCAGACACCAAACTTAACTTGAATAAATAAATGAACTTTCTTTCTACACTTTGAAGCACATTAGACATGGAGACTTTCTTCCATGTGGCCGAGTTGTCATCTATCCATCCTCATTCTTTTTGTGCGGCGTGTCTAGCAGGAATGCAGAGTGTACCTATTTTCAAAGTCTAAGGTTTGACCCATAGAGTAAGTATATATGTAGGTAGAGTGTCAACTCAAAAAAGTGTCTGTATACAGTGAAATTTTTATATGGAAAGATTCAGTTTCTTGCGAAGATTACGTTCCTGCGGTCCAAAAAATTATTTGAGCAGTTTTGAAAAAGCTCAATATTTGCCAATTTACTACTGACATGACGCTCCCATTATCAGTAGCATGAAAGAAGTTGGATATCAAAAGGAATAAATATTTGTTACTAAATATTAAGCGGAAATGAAGCCGATTGGCTAGGGAACTTCATGAGTCGCATTATAATGGAAGTCTTCATGAAAAAGTCGAGATCTTGTTGTGCTTTCTTATTGTTGAAATTAATTGTTTTTAATTCAATTTTCACCGGTATGATTTTATGATTCACTAAATTTATGTTTCACTTCATGAATCTGAATAGTGACGTGGACCCATTTACACCTTTCAAAGTTAATTGAAATCATTGTCTTTGATTCTGTTATTTTGATCTAACAGTGGCAGGTTGCTTATGATATGATCACACTTAAGAAGATTCTCTTGAGGTTCGGTATGAAAGCAATAGCAGGTCATCGAATTGCTAATTTAACAAACACTACCTCACCACGACTGTCATGACATGGAGGATCTGTAAAATACCATCATTTTCTTCTGCATTGCAATCATGATCACTCAATTTCGTGATAATTTCTTCAAAACAGCAAAAATTTGGGTATCTCACATTTGGTAACAATAGCAACTGTGTTCCCCTCGAGTTCATTTAATAAAATGAAAGTGTATACACATTGGGGATTTAATAAATACGGAGTCACCACTCTACCTAATACACTTACTCTATGGTTTGACCCGACCAAGGTTTCAACCAAGGTCTCCCGGACGCTGAGCGAGCACTCTACCATAAGGCCATAGCCGATGGAATATTCTTTTATTCACGGCTAAATTTAATTCATGCAGAACAACTTGGAGGCATCTCCTTGGCAGCTGCGATTGCGAGTACTGTACAGCTATTTTCAAAATTTTTCTATTACAATGTGAAACAGCTTTATAACACAAATATTATCTTTGTATTTTTAGTCAAATTTGCAAAAGTCTACAAAGAAATTTGCGAAAGTCGATACGCAAGTAACAATTTTAGGAGCAAAATTCCGAAGTTTTTGATCAATTTTTACATGCACGTTGAACGCAAATCACATTAATCATCGAAAACTGCTTCCTCTTCTTCTTGACAAATTTAGACAGCTGCTGCTGCAACTTAATAAAGAACATGCCAACCTGCTGTTAATCACTAGTGTGTTAAGAACATTAAAAAGATACAAACATAATAAATTGAATTCTAATACTTTACGAACATGCAGCAACAGTTCGAAGAAAAGTAGCAATTTTCCTGTAAAAGCTATAATTCCATGTTTAGCAGTTGATGATTTTTCCGCCACGGATAAAATTTTTTATTTGAACTAACGGTCGTTGGGGATCAAGAAAAGAGATCTTGCGTTAGGGTTATATGATTGTTAAGCAAACTATTTCTACATACCACAAGCAGTCTTGATCGATCTGAGCGGATTTACCTGCTTGGTGATTCACGGGTTCACAGCTGTTTTCACTTGCTAAATGATGATGAAGCTGCCATGAAATGCTTATATCACCACGCAGAATTTGTCGACAAAATATTGTAGGTGACCAGGTGGCCAGGTATAGTAGAACAAAATTCCAACTTTCATTTCCGTCATTGACTTTTTTAGATTTTTGATTTTTGATATCAGAAACTGCTTTTATATAGTGATTAGTTAATGTTCTTAAATGTATGTAATGCATTATTGTTTTAATATGACGAGTGCTTATATCACATTCAAAAATGAAATTTTTTGACACTCATAAAAAAATAAAGTGAACGATAGATCATAAGAATTCTTTACAAAAGTGGAAAGAATGCCTGTTCGCAACATGAGCTGTTGGCCGAAATGCAATGTACGTGGGTGTCTCTCGTGAGTCTGTGAATTCAACAGCACGCCGTACTTTCATCCATGTGCTTATTCTGTTTAATGCGATTAGATAACTGGTCTATGCACTAACTAAATGACTAACTATAATCATTGTCGAATGTCGTGAATTTTTTCATTTGTTGATTAATCAGCACAACATATTATCAACATGCAATGAGCGACATGTTTGCTATTTAGAAGGAAATTAGACGGCAAGTAAACACTACAACCACGCTATCAAATGGCTGACCAAGCTAACCGCATCTTTTCATAGCAAGTTCTGTATTTGCTGCAACCTTCTGTTGGAGTGGATTGGCAACATACGGCGAGCTTGCAAGAGTGGAGCGAGCAATGACTTGATAATATCAAATATCATTAATAAGTCTTTATATAAATGAACAAAATTTGAAGGCTATGGCTATTTCTAATGAAGTGATTATTGTCTACCATCACATGGAAACTCAGTAATACACCTGACGCGAATTATAATTTGATAAGATTATGATCACATTTTCCTATTCCTTCCAGCGATTATTAACAGGTAGTTGTAGCTTCATAAAACGCAATTTACTTTTAAAGCGACTGCCAAGGAGATGATGACAGAACAGTGTTATATCAATAGTTCAACGAAGATTTTCCACGACCAGAATTTCACAGTCAAATAGACTGATGCGCTCTCCAACAAAGCTGAAGATTCAGAAACTTAGAGCATATTTTCTAAAGGATCGCAACAAAGGAGAGTAAGTACAATGTTGATAAGATCGTCGAATTGACTTTCACTGCGTTCAACTTTATTGACAGCTTTGAATTGAATTCACCGTGTCATAATGACTCATTTAAGTTCCTCACCGAGATCTGAGTTTCAAAAGGTTCTTTAAGCTTAGCGAGACTTGAATCCTTGAACGACTGGCCTTTTAATAGCACTTATCCTTCCTGGATTGCTCTCGTTGAATGTAATTATTACTAACTTCTACATGCACATGTAGCGGTGCAGCCAACTCCCTAATTTCACTTTGCTGTTGCTGTTTCCAATAGTAAAATAAGCGAACGTTATTATTGCTAACTGCATGTTAAGAGAATGTTTTCATGTTTGAAATATTCTGAATCCAGTACTTCTTACCTGATGGTGGTTCATTTGTGTGGTGACCGAAAAGCTTTGCTTTCCAAAATTCTTCCCAATAGCAAATTTGTTATTGCACACATTGATAATCAATTCAAGATGCTTGAAGAATTCCAAAAGTTCCATTCCTTTAAGCTAGCGAATTTGAACTTCTTTTGAGTTTGTTGTATTAAATATCCATTCACACAACAAATATCATCTTTTGAAAAACTGAAGACAGACAATATACAGCTCTCTCCTTCTGTCTTCGCTGTATTTTATTGCATTTCATCATTCTTAAACACATGTCATTCATTGCTAATTCTGGCACTGAACACGCACAAACATTTGGGAGCAAGTGTTCAGAATGTGTCATTCAATTTTGTTATTTCATGAACACTTACTCAACCCTCACACATACAGCCAATTATAATTTTACTTTTCTAATCATCATTTCTGTCATTTGCTGCAAAAATCATTGTTAAAAACTCTTACTGCATTAATGTCTTTTTTGTTTACAAAAGCTTAAATCCTCTGGCGTGGATACTGGGTTCTTCTGTCACCCGCACATTGCATTATCGCTAACAGTCCTTATGTAATTATTGCAGTGACTTCATGTTGAAACTTTAACATGCACATTATTGGTTTGCATCTGCAAATACTTCACAATTGCATGCAATAGTTAACTTTTTAATTGTCAACTTGCGAACAAATATGAAAAGAAACTTTTTCCTTTCGACATTATATCGACTCGGGGTAAATTGTTTGGATACTGAGAAAGTAAACATCGATTTTTCTTTACTCATGAGACGAGAGATGGAGTTGACAAAATATTGGCGTCTGAATTATGAAGAAGTGTATTTTTGTTCGAAGACATGCCTGTCTCTCAATACTGAAGTAATTAGATATATGAGAAGATGGAAAAATGATCAAAATGAGCTGAGATCGGATGAAAAAAATATTAACAGCGACGAATTCTTCGCCTCAATGGTAAATAGAGATAAGAAAAAGGTTTTGCAACAATTTTCACTTTAAGAATAAAGCAAAATGCATTGAAAAACTTAGACATTTTTGAATATTTTACTTTTCCTATCGTTACACAAGAATTTTTCTTGAACTCGAGCTCGTTGTCAAAAACAATTTTTCGTGTGATTGGAATCGCAGAACTTAGAAAACTTCGTCAAGTGTCTCCTTCATGGAAATCTCTAGATTTGATAAATAATATAAAGTTTGTGTCGGCTCTGCTGTGTTTGTCAATGTCAGTATTTATATAACTTGAGATTGTGAGATTTGTCAAATTGTCACTCAATTTTTTTATATCAGTTCTTGTAGACTTTCAGAGACACTTTTCTAGGAAGTGTGCAGATTTTCACAACGACTTGAAGTTCCGACAGCTACATGAAATATTGATTACTCTCCGCATGAGAGCTTGAATACAAGATGTACTATAACACCGATTACGTTACACTAGATACTTGGCTTTTCAACCATGATTTTTGTTTGCCAGAACAAAGTTGCTGTGCTTTTCATCTTTCGGTTGACTCGTCTTGCTGTGATGGCTTGCATGGATGTCCGAAAAAGACAAATATCCCAAAAACAGAAGATATATACATTTACTCAGCGCGTTCGTTGAAAAGCACCAACCCTCCTGAGGACGAAAGAAAGCTAGCACCGATGCAAATACAGATTCACATGAAGCAACTAGCACTCTGAAAGATGAAAAGCTCAATAACAATCGCAACTGAATTTTTGCGCCTTCACTGTTCAACGCATGATCGAAACTTCAAAACCAAAATATGCATCCAGTCAAACAAACTTGCCAATTTCCTTGCTAAAAGCACAGATTTGTCAGATTTTCTTGAAAGCAGTAAATGTTGTGAGAAACATTGTGTGATTTGAATATTCAAATTCCGAAATCTGACTGATCATTCAGAGAAACTTTCATCAAAACCATTGAATTCTCACTTCAGTAAATCTATAATTTACCGAATTGGTAAAAGAAATAGCTCAATCAATAATTCGATGTCTTCTCATTTCGCATAATATCAGCTTTCATAAATGATTTTATCTATGTTTCATTTCGCAAAATATCAATTTTTATAACCATTTCCATTATTTCATTTCGTATCTAATTGGTGCAGATTGTAATTGACCTTTGGAATTCAACAGATGTTGACATTTTTATTCTATCCTAATCAAATAGGTTTTCCTCTTAGAATAAAATGATAAGTACTTGCTGTAGCACGGTAAATTGTCAATAGCGTCTTCATTATTATTGGAAACAATTTCTTTAACAGCGTCGGAAAATACTCGCTTCATTGGCTTGAATGGCTTCATCCTCGCTATTTCTTTTGCTTGATCCAATTTCCGTTATATTTCTATTTTGCTGTTGTTAGGCTCATAGTAATGACTTCCATGTTGCATCAAACTCTGAAACACAGTTTTATACGAATTTATCCACCTGTGTCATACGATGCGTTACAAAATTTGAAAATTTCGCAACCGTAAAACGAAAAATGGACACAAAAGTTATAAAAATTGAAATTGTGCGACACGATACGAAGCCAATTATTCAAGCCTTCGACATTTCATATTAGTTGCAAAATACCTGCTCAATTACGAGATCATTTTCTTGAAGGTTTAACTTTCCTGTACTCTGTCAAATATACGAAACGCCCTGTCAATCATATCCAATTAGCCTGTAGAGGCAGTGCTCTTCATCAGCAGAATATAATGAATGCACACCTTCATGAAGACGCTTTACCTGTTGGCATTCAGGCTTTTATTGACGCGAGCATGATTGAGTATTTATTCATTTATGCAATGAACAGCTGTGGAAAATTATCAAAACATAATCTACTGATCATAATGCTGATCCCATTAGGCTTATTTTAAATTTATTCTATACACTATAATTCACATAATTGGAAATTCAAGAAATATTATGCTGACATTATAATATAGACAACACTAAGGCCGGTTTTCCATTCATAATGCAAAAAAGAATTTAGATAACCAGTTCTCTTGAGCATGTAGAATAGAAAGATTTTCCTCAGACGCAAGCAATTCAAGCACTGAGTTCTTCAGCATCTGTAGACGCTACGTTTCGTCCTATAAGACTTATTAAGGCGCTTTTTGCTGACAAGGGATCTGACGCCTAACTTGTTCGAGTCTGAGGACATGTACTATTTTCCAGTTGACCTCTTCTGGTCGCCATCTGTTTCCATCTCGGTCGACTTCCATCTCTGTTTCACAATAAACTAAGGAATCTTACATTTATGTATAGGTACCTGTTGTACTATGCAATAGAACATTAGCAAATTTGAATGTAACATAGTGAATTTATCTGTAAACGATTACTTGACCTACATTGATTAATCATGTATAACGAATGCATGGCATGTTATAAAAGAACTTTGGAATAGATATAGATGAAGGGCAAATATATCTTACTTGCCCCAAATCTAGTCTTGCTCCGAAGCAGTTATTACTGTTTTTCCTATCATTTAGATAAACAAAACTATCAAGCTATGACAAATAATCTCTTAGTTTGCAATACTCCTAATCTACATGTTCATAAGTTGTAAAAATCCATTTGCTGATGTTAGTCAACAGTTATTATGACAAGTGCTACCCGCTTGGTACCGCACTAGGTCGTCGGCCGTCCCAAGCTCTTGGTCCATGAATAGGGGTAAAATGTTTCGTAAATAATTCTACTGGTATTCCACCATGAAGTTGTTGTTGTAGTTGTAACCACTTGTTTGTATTCCAAAAGATAACAGCAGCAATAAACGCGGCTGGCACGCCACAGAAAATGGACACTATAGTTGGTACACCAAGAAGTAGCTTTGTATGTCCAGAACAAAGAGCAAGATTCCATGTGAGAGTCGAATAAAACCGGATGATGTTCGCTGATGACAAAATGATCAACATGAGTTGAAGTCCGAAGCCAAATCGGCAGGCACGTGTAGAGAATCTGGCTGAATGATTTGCATAGAGCATCGTGCAATAGATCGCCCCAACTATTGAGCACAGGCCGAGGAAAATTCCAAAACCAAGTCTTAAGCGAGTACATGCGCTGACCAAATCGACGATTTCAAAAGCAACGTAGAACACAGCCTGAGTGAGCAATAATCCTCCACAAGCCAAAAGCTTAACAAAATCACGATTATAATCCAATAATCCTAACTCAGTAGGAGATGCCGAGAAACGTAAATTCGGAGCTCCCATCGCCGTGCTGCCCATGGCTAAAGATGCACGAGATTGGTTATAGGCCATGTGATTCATTTCACTGACAATCGAAGCTCTGCCGCTCGGGAGAGAGACTGTGGAGTGATTATGACTTGCAGCAACAGGAGGAGCCATGTCTGCATCCGAATTGGAGCCTGGAGTGATAGAATTGAGTCTAGGAAAGACGTGCGGCATCGAAGAAGCACGCACCCCTAGCTCGGCGGAATATGTGCGTGCTGACGGATACAATGATTGCGAGAATCTCACGAGAAGTAGTCACTTCCCTGCGATGTCTCATGAAGAGCTGGTGGGAATCGGCGGAGGAGGAGGAATAAGAGGATTTGTGAGGACGTATCGAGGTAGAATTGAACTTTCCCTCAAGTCGTGAGCAGGATGATAGGCGAATGAGAGAGGAGACAAAGTTTGAGGAGGAAATTCAAGAATAGAGGTTGAACGACTAAATATCTTTGCAGATATGTCTGTCCCAACTTTATTTTGTATTTTTAGCAAGTCAACATTTTGAGTGTAAATACGAAATAAGTTGTAGTGTTATTGCGTAGATGAAGCACTGTTCGGCGGAAATACCACGCACATGGGAAAGGCTTTGAGATAGCGTATCAATATTTCAATCCTTCTACACGCCTGTCAGGCGCAATTCGAAGGATTAATATCTTACAAATTAGTGAGACGGAAGAGGACAAAAGGAAAGAGAGTTCTTTATTGACACATGCAGCGTTAGACCGTTTCATAAATCTTCTTCTTCCTCGGGCTTTGTTCCAACTTCAAGTGGGGTCGTCGTTGCGGATATCACTCGAACTACGATTTCCATATATTTCTCCATCGCTTCCTGTCCTTTGCATCATCTTCCGTCAATCCCGAGGCCATCATATCCTCTTTCGTGCAACTCTTCCATTTTCTCTTTGGTCTCCATCTCTTTCGTTTCGGATCTTCATTTTTCTCACTCTTCTCCCCACATAATCCACCTCTCTTAACGTCACGTGCCTCAGCCATCTCAGTCGTGTCTCTCTGACTTAACTTTGAACTCGTGAATCTGCACTCGCTTCCGGATGATCTCATTTCTTACTCTGTCCAACTTTGTCAGACCCAACGACCATCGAAGCATTTTCATTTCTGCTGGTCGCATCTGTGACAGGAAAGACCTTCTGACTAATTGACTTATCATTTTTGGAATTTAATTTCATTTTGTGTATGTTATTGGAAGCTGTGAGTACGATTGCGTAAGACGTGGATTATGGCCAGTTGGGGGGGGGGGGTGTGAAGGCCATCATGTCATAACATGACATGAACGCGTGACAACCACGGAATGGACATATGGAAAGATGGTGCAATCACGAGCACAGGAGCGTGACTTTAAAGCGGCATGTTTGCCCTCTGTGAGCGTGGCAACAATTATGGATATATATATATATATATATCCAGTGGTTCAATCATCAATTTCACCGAACTGATTATTCTTTTTAATCACATATTGTAAACTGATCTCTCCATTGGCTCTACTTCAGTTAAAATACATCATATTATATTTATATTTGATATTTTCTTTTGCTACTATTTAATTAAGGAACTGGTAAGTGAACCGTCGCTGGATACGCAACTAATAGTTAGTTGAAGGCTCACTCTAAGTCTATACCTTTCCAACATTATATTGAGAAGAGTCCAGATTGAATTGAGAACAGCCAAAATTGAAATGAGAATTGTCAATATCAAAATGAGAATAGTCAATATCAAAATGGGAATTGTCAATATCAAGATGAGAATAGTCAATATCAAAATGGGAATTGTCAATATCAAGATGAGAATAGTCAATATCAAAATGGGAATAGTCAATATCAAAATGGGAATAGTCAATATCAAAATGAGAATAGTCAATATCAAAATGGGAATTGTCAATATCAAGATGAGAATAGTCAATATCAAAATGGGAATTGTCAATATCAAGATGAGAATAGTCAATATCAAAATGGGAATAGTCAATATCAAAATGGGAATAGTCAATATCAAGATGAGAATAGTCAATATCAAAATGGGAATAGTCAAAATTAAAGTGAGAATTTTTTAATGACTTTTTCCCGACTTTTGACAGTTTATCCTTGCTAAAATCATGCATAAGACAGGCCAAGACGGTAGAGGAGGATATCTGGATGTTGATAATGACTGTAGTTCGTAGTTTTTAACATAAGTACGTTTATGAAACTCACTATCTTAATTTCAAAGGATGATGTACATATACCATATAAAGTATATCGACACAAGGTGTTTATGCGTTTACCTTACGTATAATGCTTCGGTTTTTTAACGATAAGTTTCCCAATGATCTAAATGAAAATTAAGCCTACTTGAGGGTGTTTAAAACGTTCATCAGATTCATAAAAGAACAATCCTACTTGTTTTTGATCAATTAACCTTTCCTCACACTGCAATGACAGCACAGTGACTGGTGTTCCCCAGGCATCATCTTTCGAGGTTATACAAAAAGGATTGGTGATATGATAGATAATTCTTTTCGTGAGAATTCTGTCTGATGCACATTTTAAGCATAGATTTCTAGAACTTGGTGACTGGTGACTGGTGTTCCCCAAGCATCATCTTTCAAGATTATACAAAAAGGATTGGTGATATGATAGATAATTCTTTTCGTGAGAATTCTGTCTGATGCACATTTTAAGCATAGATTTCTAGAACTTGGTGACTGGTGACTAGTGTTCCCCAGGCATTTTCTTTCAAGATTGTACAAAAAGGATTGGTGATATGACAATTCTTTTCGTGAGAATTCTGTCTGATGCGCATTTCAAGCATAGATGTCTATAAAACTCGACATATATAAGAATGACATGGTAGACAATTCGAACAGAATCACGGAACCATCTACTTCGCGGAGAGAACCTAAGCACAATGTCAGAGTCCCAGTACATGAAGAAGGTGGATGCATCAGAGAAAAGGTCTCAGATTTTGCCTCTTACTATAGCGGTGGTGAATTGAGACAAGTGGCTACAAGTTTAGATGTGAAAACGTCGACTGCATATCGATGGATTCGCGAAGGCGAAAAATCTGACAGACGAGGATGCAACCGTCGTCGCAAACTGAACGATGATCATCGTCAGTATCTGATCACGAGAATTGAGGATAATGCAAGAGTAACCCTGAATGATTTAAGGAATGAATTGAATTCAACATACAGCATCGTAGTTTCAAAGGAATGCATTCGACAGCATTTAGATACGGCTATATAGGCCTATACGTTGAAAGCTATACGTTTTGAACCAGAGAGGGCCAATATGCAAGTTAACAAAGAAATGCGGAAACAATTTGCAACCGATCTTTTACATTATCAATCGATGAATTTGCCTGTCCTATATATGGATGAAACAAAATTCAATCTACACATCACAAGGAAGGAGGGTCGGTCACTTCGAGGAACTCGATGTACAACAGTGGCTGCTGGAAGTCGAGGATCCAACTTACATCTCATTGGATGCATCAGCAGTATCGGTTTGATATACATGAAGGTCGACGAAGATCCTTCAAGAAAGAAGATGCCACAGAGTGGTTCCGTGAATGTCTGAGACGTGCCAATGAAATCTACAACTCTATTGTTGTGTTGGTTTTGGACAATGCCCCATGCCATACTGGTATTGATGAAGTTATTCAGTAGGAAGAGTTTGCTTTGCCCGAATGGAAGACAGTAAGTGGACCCAAAGATTACCAACATGGAGACCATGGGAAGGAAAGCGAAGAAGAGGAAGACCGCCAAGAAAGTGGCATGAAAAAATTACGCTGTTCTGCTACACAATTAACTGGGCACAATAAGCCAGAGACAGAAGGCGGTGGAAGTGTCATACTGAGGTTCTCGCCCTGCAGTTGGCAGATATAGGCTGATGATGATGATGATGAACCGCTGTCTCCATTCCGTATAACATTGCCGGTCTCACCATCAACTTGAACATTTCCCCTTCACTTTCTCTGACACTTTGAATCCTATGATCCTCTTCCAAGAACACCAACCACCTCATTGTCTGATCCACCGTTTCATAAATAATTGCACAAACCATCAACAAATTTTCAAATGTAATTTCCGTGTTGAAGTCCTGGTTCAATTTTAACAAACGATGTGTCACATGAAACCTTATGATCCATTTGTCTTGGCAAATATTTTACTTTCTTAAGCGGCCAGTTGTTGTCAGTAGGTTCTACGAACGAAAATAGAGCGTTTTCTTTGATGCAGGATTTTTAACAAGAAAACGACAGAAATTTTAGATAAAAATTGAAAGACTTTCCTAAACCAAGTGAATAAGTGAAGTGATGAATTCATCATGAGATTCCGACTTAACTTGATGAGAATAAGCAAAATATAAAAGAACGTTTTGGGTTGCACAATGAGTCAAGAAGCTGTCTGTCTACAGTGTGAGACCAAGATTCTCAATAAAACCATTTTGCATCGAAAATAATTCATAATGAGGGTCAAACATGTGGCGGGCGATGTTTTCATCGATTATTGAAAGACCAGAAATCGCATGATGTTTTCAAAAATTGATTTCTAAACGAATTTTCTTGATGAGAAAAAAAAGCTTTTTCCTACTGCTTTGAGATTCGCTCTCTCAAATTTGAGTTATTCGCACTGAATTTAAGTTTGACAACTATGCAAGCACACCTAAACCCACAGTCCTGCGGATACTTCGCCAAATGGAATGTGTTTGCCCACCGTCTATTCCGCTATTGTTTATGATCGTCACCCCTGACATCTACGCTATAACAATAACTTTTGTAAGTCCTTGGCTTACTGTCTCATATTCTCAATCGTAATGGAAATTATCAAATTTATAATGAATCTCATGGTCTGCAAATTAGAAACAAAGTAGGCTGCAAACTACTAATCACGGAATTTGAAGAAATTTCAAAATATTCAGAATCGTGCGCACCATCGGGTTCAAGGCCAAATTGCTATCATCAATGAAGAGGGGAAACAGAAAATGCAGTAAAGTAGAGCGTGTATAAGAAGCAAAGTGAGAAAGAAGTTTAAAAGAAGTTTTAAAGAAGTCGAATTCGAATGCGTAGTGACTTCACCAAGGTTTCAGTTGCTTCACAAGTTGGATAGTCATCTAGATTTTTCCAATCTCGCGAACATGCCTGGCTTCATTCAAATTTGTCACCACTTTGCTCTGTAAACAATTTTGAAATCCGCTTCAATGGAAATTATCCATGTATGCTAATTTAATATCAATTCAACCGCTCACACATTCACTTATGACAGTAATAAGATGTCGTTTTCTTTCTCTTATGCAACACCGACATGTGTTACATTGCTCACAGTCATATTTATAAATAATTAATGGGAGAAAATAAGCAACTGACTTGAAACATGTTTGCAGCTTTCAATGAAAAAGATTTCCATTCATTTTTAAATCAAGAGAGAATCTCAAGTTGTGAATTTAACAAAAAAAATTTAATCACCATCAATAATGTTATTTATGGAAAGTTGCAGAAGATAGTTAGTTATCTGCATCATCCACAGCTGCAGATGTTCTCTTGACTATGTTCTATCAATCCGCGAAGAATAATACACGTGGGACTTTATATGTGCGTACAAAATATTGCGAATCTGAATTTGTTTTCTCGGAGAACGATTTTCTATTATCAAAATATAATATCTAATTTTAGCTGGACGAGAAAGAGGATGAGATAAAGTAAATCGTAAAAGTTAACACAGAAATTGTAACACCTAAAAATACAAACCCAAATTTGTGTTTCTCCATAAATATCATAAATAAATATCATGCACATAAATGAAAAATTGCATACATGTACATGCAAATAAATATACAGAAAAATAGTGCAATTCGAATATATTTTGAATTTTGAAAAATTGCATTTCGATAGCAATAACCCTAAGGGCTTTAATGTCGAAAACATTTTATTCGCAAGTTTTACAATATCCCGTGTTTATATCATGATGCTTATATGGCATCAACTTTTTTTTATTTAGAAAGATATATAGCATGCGGTTATTGTATGCAACTATTTATCTGCAATGGCTATTTAAATCTGTCATTTATAGCAGATTATGTTCAATTTGCGATTATCAACTATCATCATGTTAGTGATTCATGCCAGTGAATTTTATCTCAGTTTTGTGTCTTTAATTTGAATCTTAGCAGAGATGTAGGCGCAAAGTAGATAATGTCCTGTGCCATCCAGTAAAGCGACAAGCCTTAAGAAGAACATGTTTTGTTGTCTACTGCCTCCCCCCCCTCTGTAAGAGAAGAACTGCGTTTGCTTCCTTTATAAAGCCTTCCACGATCTCATAGACTTCGACTTTGATAAATACTTTATTTCCGTCCACTTTTCTCACTATACACGTAGTTTTATCAGCAATTCTCTTCAACTAGTTCATCGCATTTTCCCAAAATCTAGTCATTTTTGAGTAGTTTCCTTTTCTTTCATGTTTGCAAGATTTGGAATAAATTGTCCTTGTCCTGTGTTTTGGTTCCGTCAATTTTTGGCTTCAAAAAGTGTTTAAGGAATGTGCTTTTATTGTCTTATTGTGATGAGAGAACTAATTGTTATGCTCTTCTGTAAGAGGTACCGCAGGTGGCCATGTCCTGCTTCATTTTTAATTATTTTGCGGAATAAATTTATATGATCTAAAATCTATCTTAATTAAGTATGCTTATATGAGAAACATTCTGCGATTCAGTCAGTTGTCATATGTGCATAAAAGGACAATGAAACAACGAACAACAGTAACAAAGCATCTGCAAGTTAGGGTCAAGATCCAATACGAATATCAGTGAATTTATTCAAAATTGCGTATTGAAGGAAGCTGTTCGGCGCGGGTAGAGATATCATCGTTCTACCATGCACATGGGAAAGCCTTTGAGATTGCGCATTAATATTTCAGTACCTCTACACGTCTGTCAGACGCAGTTCGAATAATTGATATCTTAAAATTCGGTGAAAGACAGGAAGACTCCAAGAATACAAATTCACATTAACAATATTCTGGAGCGATATCAGCAAATGAAGAAAACGAAATTTGAGTAGGAAGAAAAGAAATCATCAAAATGAACCCTCAAAAATGTGAGTTGAGGCATACCGGTAGTTTGCAACCTTAACTCAAACAGGTAGATGCGGAATCATGCATCCTTTTGAGATTGGGATATTTATTCACAGCTATTAATTGATGATCGATCATTTATGGCTGAAGTAAATTCAACCGTGTGGCGTGCATGAGAGTATACCGACGATCGCGATGTCTGTAGAGGTTGACTAAAAGCTGCAGCTGTTTACCCACAGCACAGATTTTCAAACATTAATGATCGGAAATTGTATTGCTGATCACAAGCATTGTTCTGGCTCATTTGTACTCTAACAGGAAAATGACAGATACAAATTTTCATATCAATTTTGATTTATTTTCATTGCAAATTATTGCCGCCACTATTCTTCGAAAAAATGTGTGCAAATGCATTTCAACTATATAAACTCATGAATTTTCTACGCGCACTATCAAGCCGTGACTGTGCACTTCAATAAATGCAAATGCCCTTCAAATATCTGTATTATCACACACATTTTATCTAATATTTTCTGTAGCTGCGAATCCATCTGACATCTTTCATTACACATGCACGGAAAAGAATAGCGAAGACGTTATGACGTAGTTTGTTTATCATCTCAAGGATCACTGAGTTTCGATGGAGAAGGCTGCACTGACTACATGTATATAAGTGCATTACCGCAGTAATGCTTCTAATTGACGAATTTTTATACTGAGAAAAATAATTGAACCATATTAATGAAAAAGATACGTATTTTCGGGTTCAATTTATTGCCATAAACTGCAAGCAGGTAGCTTTGCAGTATTTTCAATGATGTCGACCGAGGAAACAGAAAATATGAGAACATGACTCATGGATTGTCATGCCTCAGACGAAAATGCAGATCTAATCAAATCATTTTCACCACAAAGAATTGACCATCTCTGAGATCATGTTTTTCATATTCCTTCTGTTAATTGTGTAATGGTAGAACATCTTCTTGACATTGGTTTTGAAGAGTTTTACATAAGATGACAGCTTATCATCTCCTACACTAATCCCTGCTATTCATTTCACTGTGAGTGACCTTAGATGCTGTCGACATCCTATCTATCCTGCACTTAATTTCCCCACTATCACCTGATCAGATTTCACTGCTTTTTCACTTGAATGATAAACGCCGCGTTCCGACGCTCAAGCATACACACACTGAGAAATCACCGGTTGCAAATGCGCTGTTTAGTTGATCGATTACAAGCAATGAAAGCTGCTGGGGATCAATTAATAGCAAGAGCAAATTATCAGCTGATTGCACAATGATCAGCTGACACCCATTTCATTACTTCTTTTTATAAACAAAGGAAAATGTGCACGTTCTAATGCTCCGCAACTGTAGTAGAAAATCTGCAGCTGTAATCTTTGCCGCTAGCTGATGTTTTGATGGAGAGGATTCAAAGTTGCGCATTGTGTACTTTGAAATGCCTATTTTGTTGTACAGCTGATAAGCCGCACCTTTTTCAACAGTCAGAGTTTAAAGTGATTCATTTAACCACGTCATTTGAGATGTGAAATTTTAATTTCATGATTTCATGTATAGAAATAGAAAACATCAGATTAAATGATTTATTCTTACATTTTATTTTGTTTTACATGAAATCATGACATTATCTAACACTTTCTTTAGTTCGGTCTATGACTTGTCAAAAAAATCTAATTTAACTTAAATTAAAAGAATTAATTTCATTCTGACATATCCGCAAGGTTCTCCCAAAGAAATCTGACTGTCTGTTTTTGTTTACATGTTAATTAGTAGGAGACGTGTATGTGTTTAGTTGCATACTTAGGCTTGATCTATTCCTGTAGGGTAATACTCACACATTAACCCGCAGTTTGCAGTTTATAAAGAAAGCCAATTGAAATCGAATGACTCAAAGCTAAATATAAACATTTAAGTTACCAGCTAAATTGCATCGCTTAGCCACAAACTTGACACTGGCTTTACTGTAGTGACCATCTACACTCTATGTTACAACATAGTTTTTGATGTTCTATGATTTATCAGCATATCAGCATGTATGTCAGCATCGATATCTAATTCATATAGAGATGTACATATGAATTCAAATATATCAGCAACTCTTCACAACCAATACAGATCTTACAAGCTCAAGTTGATTTGCTCTTTCTCTCTATTTTCCGTTGACCGCTACATATTGCTGAGCCCGACCTTCAAAATGAATAATCCTAACGAAGTCATCGAAATAAATGCAGCTACTGTGAAATTATCCACTTTTACGTCATCCGACCCATTTGCATGGTTTGTACGATCAGAAGCTTAATTCAGATCTAAGAATATCACACGATCACAGACGAAATCAGACTACATTCTGCAAGCACTGCCAGAATATGTGTGAAATAAAATATCACCATTCTTACGAGGAAATCCTACTAACATCGATTACAATGATCTGATAGATGCAATTTTGAAGAAGTTCTCGTTGCAACCATCAGAAAGAGTGCAATAATGATTAGAGATGATTTCTCAGCCACTTGGTGACCGTACTCCAAGATCTGCATGGGATGAAATGAACCGCCTTTTGCAGTTAGATGAACTTGATGAGCAAGGTAATTTCAAGGAAATTGACTTGAAACGTGACTTGTGGTTTGCTCCACTTACCTGAACCAATTCGTGCTGCCCTCCATGACTCATCATCTCTTTCTGTTGAATCCTTATTAACAAAAGCTGATAACCTTCAAATATCGAATCGTCCTATTATTCAGAGGCAAAGTGACAAACCATTGATCGCATCCGTAGCTGATCACATTAACCACGCAATTGCACCCGAAAATACACAATTGTACAATAATGATTTACCGGTAATTCATGAAGAACGGCAAATCTCACATGTCACACGAATGCAGCACAATTACAATACGAATTTTTCAAAATTGAAAGCTTTCCAAAAACCTGCGACGACAATAGTGTTCAATCGCAAAGGACTGTGTTATTACCACATTCGAGCGCGACAAAAAGCGCGATCGTGTGTTCCTGGATGTACTTGGCAAAATCATTCAAAAACTCATCCACGGCCCTGCCCTGGGACAACAACTAAGGATAAAGACGATAAAAATGATTCGCATTAACAGTGTCAACAATACTAAGCCTGATGTCAGTTCTCTCATGGTACATGATGAATTTTCTGAATGTGATTTTCTTGTTGATACTGGAGCATATGTTTCCCTTTTCCCTCTATCTCGACTTTGTTCAACTATAAAAGGCATATCACATGAGAACATTCCTACCCTGATAGCAGCGAATGGGTCAAAAATTTCAACTTTCGGTCTGAGAGAAATTGCTCTACGTTTGCATAACAACAATTACAGGTGGAATTTCATCATTGCCGACATTCAGCAACCACTTCTAGGTGCAGATTTCCTAGCATATTTTTGTCTCCTCGTGGATGTAGCTGATCAACAACTTCTCAACATGGATACTTTTCTTCTTTGCCATTGAAACCTGTCAATACTGCTGGTGCTTCCTCCATTCATCTGGACAATATACTTATCTTTTTGAAAAATATAAGGACGTCTTCAAAGCAGAGCTGAAGCAAAATCTGCAGGACATGTCAAAACACGGAATCTTTCATTATATTTCCACAACAGGACCTCCAGTGCATTCGAGATATCGACGATTACCTCCTGGAAAATTAGAAGCTGCAAAAGCTGCATTTTTAGAGATGGAAAGGATGGGAATTTGTAAGAAAGCCAGCAGTCCTTGGAGCTCTCCTTTACATATGGTTCCGAAAGGCGATGGTTCATGGCGACCTTGTGGCGACTATCGTAGACTAAACTTGATATCCACTCCCTAATATACAGGACATCATGTCTTCATTAAAAGGAGCGAAAGTATTCTCAAAATTGGATCTGCTGAAGGGATATTTTCAAGCACCAGTTAATCCTGCAGATGTTGATAAGACCTGTATTATAACTCCTGTTGGTAGCTACGTATTCTTTTATTCAACATTTGGATTGCGCAATGCTGGTGCAACGTTTCAGTGACTGATGGACAGTATATTTGGGCACATTCCTTTCTGTATTGTCTACGTCGACGATATCCTTATTTTTTCAAAATCGACTGAAGACCATCACAAACATCTACAGGATGTTTTGAATCTCCTTCAGCAAAATGGACTCGTTGTTAGACCTGATAAATGCACATTTGGTATTTCATCCATCACTTTCCTGCGTCATCGTATTGATCAAGATGGAGTATATCCTACTGAGTAAGATCTGTTTTGGTTGTGAAGAGTTGCTGATATATTTGAATTCATATGTACATCTCTATATGAATTAGATATCGATGCTGACATACATGCCAATCAGAAAACTTGGAAACCAGATCGTGCAATTTCCATTTTGCCCCAACTAAGTTCCCCCGGCGTGTGCCACAATTTTCATGCAATTTCCATTCTATGACTTTCTATGGTATTGTTAATTTGTATGCATGCTGATATGCTGATAAATCATAGAACATCAAAAACTATGTTGCAACATAGAGTGTAGATGGTCACTACATTACTCTATGCGTTTTCCCTTCCTTTCATGGCTATTGTACTGAAATTGCTCTCCACTACAAAATAGAGTACGCTAGTGTTTCTTCATATTCTTTATTCCCGAATCATATTCCATGCTACGTGAAGATTCAATGCTGGGATTTCGAGGCTCTTGGCTTCTATGAGACTTTATTAAACTTGCTTTTGCATGTCTGATTAGGTTTAAACTGTCTCTTCTAGAAAAAAGTCATTTTCTTCTCCTTTTCCGTCGGGCAAGCTAAATGACACTTTTTTCTGATTTACTTTTTTGATCAACAACTTAGATTGCTGGGGATGGGAATATGATGCCACATCGGTGATTCAGACACATCATCAATACCAGCACACGTACCGACGAGAACTATTATCTCGGTAGAGGCGCAACAAAACACATAATTCAGTCCATGTGTTTCAGTGTAGTTAATAAAGAAAAACGAACTTAACATCAAGGAATTACTCCAAGTGATGGTGAAGTTGTCGACTTTGGCCGGAGACACTGCTGAGCTCACTGCAGGGAAATTTGCTGATATTTCAAAACGTTATTCAGTTACAGATTTAGCGACAAACATAAGTTCATATTTCGCTATTTTAGGCGACAAACTATTAATGAAAGATGTGTTCATCACAATAACACGAAATGAACCACAACTTTTGTGAGACTGAACTTAGAATTTCACTATATTCTTCTTGTTAAGAGTCCCTGCTCCTGAACCCACGCCCACAAAATTTTGCTATATAAAGGACATATAGGGAAATAAGGAAACAAAGGATACAAAAAGGACATGCATAGAAATGATATGATACAAGTGTTAATAGCAGAAAATATGATATACGTGCACCACATAAACGGTTTTCACTAAAAGAAAACATTGCAAAGAAAGTGACGAAGTAATGATTCGTGTTTTAAACGATCATAGCTTAAAGGAAGCAAAGATTAACCAAAACTGCTGACTGCTGGAACTCCTAACTAGCACAGTAAGATCAATCGCATGAATATGCTCTGCACGTTTGTTAAATAATTCCACCAATTATTCCTGAATTTCTTAGTCAGCTTGTGCAATTAAGATGCACATCCCCATATGATGACGACACAGCAGGTATAGCCTACATGCTATGGGTTAAAGTTTTGCCAACCGACAGACCGGCACCGGTTGAAAACCCGGTCGAGGACCATCCAAAAAATTTAAGATTCTTGAGAAATTACTAAACAAATCTAAAAACAAATGAAGATTTGTTCAAAAGTAGTTTGTACAAGGCTCCTGATTTTCTTTGATGTTATAATCGATATAAAAGATTCGTCAGAAAAGGACGTATGCTTAATTCATGCATCTATCATCACATGAGAAAATTGACGGTCGACCGGATCGCCCGGTTTGGTTGAGATTTTCCACGCCGGTTAAAATTTGGGCTGGGTCGAGAAAAATTGACCGGCTGCAGCCCTGCAATGTAGTTAGTTAACCATTTAGCACAGAGTGCCTACCTACCTCGGAGTCTTTTCTTACCCAGAGGTAGAGCGATTTAAGTGAAAATAGTTAAAAGTTTCGATTACGGTACTTTATTGCTGAAATCCACTGTGTATTGATCCTCTTGGCAAATATCATGTCCCACTGATGATTAGTAATCGTACGTGATTCCAGCCATTAATGCAATTGATTCATGATGCAAGCTTTAAATCTTCCTGAAAAATCTTTGTGTTTTAAACATTTTGAAGATGCTCAATTTTGAACTGTTGCAACTTTTCTTACTTAGGCAAGCAATTTGTATGCGGTTTCATATTACTGAAAAATGAAGATTTCAATTATTTAAAAATCTATTTATCTCAATTTTCATAAAAAGTCCTGAAGTAGGTGTTTTATTGCAGTCGTCCATTTTATGATCCACAAGCCAGTTCATTCCGGTCTGTTCACCTGTCCTTTTACGTACCTAGCAACCTAATCATTGCCACCATTAAATAAATGCACACGCTTGCTGTATTTTACTATA
The DNA here is from genome assembly GCA_907163375.1 of Prostheceraeus crozeri. Classification (NCBI taxonomy): domain Eukaryota; kingdom Metazoa; phylum Platyhelminthes; order Polycladida; family Euryleptidae; genus Prostheceraeus; species Prostheceraeus crozeri. The sequence goes on along the minus strand of CAJQUW010004777.1, from coordinate 508,117 downwards.
TCTATTACTTGCCATCTAAAAGTTGCAACAGACGTCATGCCTTATTGATGAGGAAGTTCTAAAAAATATCAATTCTAATGAAAAATAATTTAAATGACCAGTGATTTAAGCGACAAAGACGTCCGCATACTCTCACTGAGAGTAATCGCCATCGCACTGAACAGAAAGTTAAAGAGAAAGCAATTTCTCCCTTGCTAAAACAATACAAATAATGGCTGATGATGGGAAGAATATTTATGTTCTAAAAACATTTGAAGCAGCCAAAACATGCAATACGCGCACAGTATTAGTGTAATCCTTTGTCATCATCATCCATCGCTTGTAGGCGACCAGACAAATATTTTGTGTCGAATGTGTTCTCACATATCCGTCCGATGCTCCCAAAATGAGAGCAATGAGTTTTGGTTTTATTGTTTCTTTTGCTACTCTCGTTTTCTGATGCTCATGCGTCGGAAACCTGATGTTCATACTAGTTTTCTACTGCAAAGTATAATTTACAAAATATAGACTGATGAAGGGTACAAAAGTTCATTGCGAAAATACTGTAGCGAACAGACTTTTAGATCTAAATATTTTAATGGAATCAATTGCAATAATCGACATTTTGGCCTTTCTGGAGACGAGCCACCTCTAGGCTATAACATTAGGGTTAAGTTATATTTGCCTACTATGGATAGAAAGATTCCTTAGCAATGGCAATCTAACGGCATTGCATATACATTTCCATAAATCAATCTGTGCTGAAAATAAATAGACTTCCAGATGCATCATTAGTCCGCATCTGTATGTGTGCATATTGATATGACATCCATACATACTCAAGAGTTTTCAGAATGCATTATTTTTACCATGCATCTGGCATGCATTTCCTTTTCACTGCATGCTCAAAATATGCATTCTGCTCGATGCATCTGAGATGCAGTGTGTTTTCCTGCGGGCTGTCCCATTCCCGCGGGATCTCATTTCCGCTCACAAGCCAGGCACTTGCCAAACTCTGATATAGACATCTTCTCAGCCGCTTAAGAACAGCAGTTTCTTTCATGAATGAAAGAAGTTTAATTACATCTTTTTAAAACTTGATGTTAGAAGTATACTTTCTCTTTGCACTGTGTTTTCTCCGAAGTAATGGATCAATAGCTCGTAAATGCATTGAAATGAGGCTTTTACAATTATTGCGATAATGTTTTATAGCGACGAAATATCATGTCAATGCAATGCTTTGCACCTGAGAACGCCAAAATATGAACATTACCTTGTGCGCATCTAATTTGTCAAACAAATATCTTTTGAATTATAATACATTGTAGTCTGTATTTGCTATTCGATGACTTGATGCACTGAGTTAAACTCTTATATCCGAGTCTATAGTTGTACTACACTCACAAACTTAGAAAATTGTCCTCATCAAAAATGAATATTTGTCATTAATCAAACTCTCATGGGTGTGTGAGACTTGTTTTACTCACTCGCTTATCATCTCTCCCTTGAAATGAAGAAGAAACAAACCTTTGTCGAAATCATCTTTCGATAATTTTCGTCAGTGTGGATAGAAATGTCACAATGTCCGCAAAAAACTGTGTGCTTAGAACTGAATATCCATTCTCCATTATCTTTGCTTTGAAATTCTGGCTAATGCACATAGCGCATCGGTGCATTTCCTATTATGGAAAACAATATGATGCATGAAATTAACTGACGTAATTTGAGCGGGAAGACACAAACAGAGCGAATGATTGCGGTAATAACAGTACATTTGAATAAAAGAATCGGAAATAACAAGTTTGTCACAAAGTTTGAACAAAAATGATTTGTAATTCTGAAAATGATATAGAAAATAAATGGAAATTTCATGAGTACGATTATTTGTTATGTAGACAGAATTACGTGGAATTGGGATATTTATTCAAAAAAATTAGGATGTCCTTTTATCATCCATAGCAGAATCAAATAAATCAGCAAATTTATTCTCGCTAGCTCCTACTATTTAGCACAACGCATATTGCGCTGCAACATTAACACCATAAATTATGCAGTAGGGAGTGCAGTCACAGGATCCTGTCGGTTTTACTCAGTGCTCAGCACCATTCGAAGACAGTGGGAGAAACAATGACTGTAAACTAGAGTGAAATTTGGAAACCGAAGACATGATAACTCCTCCTTTACAATGCACAAAAATATCTTCACTGAGGACAAGTTCCAAAAAGAAGTGTCCCGTATTTAAAAAAATTCGCTCTATGGCAGTTTGTGTTTCTAGAGTGCTCACTCGCACTGAAATGCAGCTAAAGCACATAAGCAATACAACTATCAGAATTAGCTGCATGAACTACGAGCATACTTATTTCCTTAAAATGTTAACATGATTAAAATATAATTTGAAACGAACAACAGTGTGTCCATGACTCTGGTACTCTGTGGGAATTTATAATTTTAGAATGATGGTAAATGCCATTGCTGGCGATATTTTCTTCAAGTTGGAATGAAACTACACGAATTGAATTTGTCAAAAAAATGTATTTTATTCCACATCAATATTCACAAACGGAAAGTAAAATGCAATTGTACTACCTCAAAATGTGAATTTTACTAAGCTATAGTACATGGAAGTGTTTTATAAATTTGCAATTTATGAAGAAATGAAGAATGTACCATTGCAAAATGCATACATCAAGAATTGCATAAGTACTTTTTAACAAATCACATTGTCATTACAATTATTTTACTTAATTTGAAAAGCATAAAATTTGCAAGGGCAATACACATCTGTACATCACATTGAAGTTGTTCATCTATTTTATCACACGCATGCTATCATAATCTCTGAATGTTTTCCCTTAACTCAGAAGGACTAATTTTTCAAATTCACTTTGGCAATTTCTTAAAGAGGAACAAAGAAAAGTCGTGATAACACTGCCGCTCGTTGCAACTGAACTAAGTGTTCATTTCAATATTCCTGTCAAAAATGAAATTATTGATCAGCTGATCTTTGATGCGAACGGAACTAAACAAATGATTATTTAACTCATCCGATATGCGTGCTACATTGTCATTATTTTCAAAGACATGTATGTCAAACAAATTTCAGTGTTATATATCTTTGTGTCAACAGAAACAACTTTTTTGTCAAAAATATGCAATAGGCATCATACTACATAACGCAAGAATGGGATCAAATGAATAAATAATAAACAAATGCATAAGAGCTAAAGAATTTGTGTTACATCAATGCATACTTCGTTGTATTACAAATGGGCAAAAACCGTGGACGATATAAATGATTAGTCACAAAAAACTTCATACTGTCTTCATATAATTGATTTTTGTTTAAGATGAGTTTGCGATTATTGCAAGGGTTATGCAATTACAGTGTAATGTAATGTAATGTAATAATTTACATATATATTACAGATATATTATTAATGTACATTATACAATAATTTACATAATAAACTATAATGTATTGTAATGTTGCATCGTTTCTATCGATTTCTGTTCGCTAAGTACTACTCTTCAAAAGCTGATGCTTGGGTTTCATCCATAGACTTCTCTATAAATAGTAGTTAATAAATAGCCATAGTTAATAGAGGAGTCTATGGTTTCATCGTGCGCTTCATGGTCCATCGCCCAGAGCCCGAAATTGATTGTAGTGATTGAACTTAACCCATTTAATCAATAAGTAACTAATAGTTTGCCGCATAATTGAATCTATTTTGCCTGAAAGCAATGTTTTGCATTCATCTACATTGAAATTTTACTGTTTTTTTATCATGAAGATCTCATTATTGAATCTAATTTTTTGTTATAATTATCAGTAATCTATGACCTAGATACTATAGTCTCATAAAGAATGAGATTTAAAGTCAAGCTGATTATAAGTAGCCTACATGAAATATCCGTCAGTCTGCATGATAGGAGACCAAAAAAGTCTCGCTGTTTATACAGCTTTCACGAGTGACAAGGTGCAACAGGCTGAAATATTACATGGCAATCACGTAAATCTGCTATCCAAATAAAGTGAAGAGTCTTGTATCTTGAACTCTCTCTCTCTCTCTCTCTCAACCTTCCAAAGTCCAAACATCAAATATCAGCTATCGACAAAAAGTCACTACACACAAAAACCTATCACACGCACACTTCACTTTTTTAGATAGCATTTGTAATCGAAATTTACCCATTTGACTTTTTATGATTTTTGTAGACAAGTAAGTCATAAGTCATTAATGTTTATTCTGAAATATAGCAGAAATTGCAAAGCGATGGCCGCAAGGTCACTTACAAGCAAGCGTTGATAACACGTGTAACATATGCATATGCAAAGTTTACCATCAATAAAAAATACATGAGACATACAAATTTACAAAGTGGTCATGATATACAACAGAAAACAAATGGTCATCTACAATGGACATCGCTCTACTTCAAAGAATATTCGAAGTGGAGTCATTCAAGTATCAGTTCTCGGTCCGATCTTATTTGACATATTTTTGAATGCCTTTGAAGAGGATGTAGGCTTCAGTTATGTTACAAAATACAGTATGCCGATGACATTAGACTAGCCATCTCATGGTCTGATTCCAATCAGCTCCTCGATACCTTAGATGAACCAAATCAACTAAGCTTACAACATGATTGTCAGAAAATATTCGAGCATGGAATGAAAGCAAAGGAATGACCTTAAACCCAAGAAAGTGTTTTGTTGTGCATTTTGTAGCAGGGAGTCGGAGTCCCATCAAATGATAGGGCCTATAACTAGACCCGAAATATAATACAGACAAATTATTTATCCTCGTACATAGCTGTTATTGTCTTAATGTCAAGTTTTTCAGTCAAACAAAAGTACAGAGACAAAAGTGCATGCAAAGCTTGTAATAGTTTAATTGTGACAGTGAAAAAAGGATTGTCTTTTCACTCAGTGATTTAGTAGAGAAGACAAGCCGTCATGGCTTCTATCACACCTACACACCAAAGGTCACATCAGAGAAAAAACGTCGCTATGTTGACGAAGGGGCGTATAAGCACAATTTGACTTTTTGAGATAGGAACATATCCGGGGGTTTTCCGTGTCGCTCTTTTTATGGTGACATTTTCAGGACTCGAATCTGAAGTGTTATATGAGTTTCAGAAACATGGGGAGGGCTTATGATCCCAGACTGTACGAATTGTAATTTTACGAAGAGGCGTAAAATTCTTATGCCTTGGAAGATAGAGGAAGATAAGAATTTTCTGTTGTCGAGTTCGCCTTTAGATTATGAGAATAACTAGAAGAATTACTGATCGACCGTTTCTTACTGTTCAAGACAGGGCTGTGGAGCCGATGCGTTATCTCATCGGCTCCGGCTCCACGACACTGATGTGAAAGGCTCCGGCTCCGACTCCGACTCCGACTTCAAATTCAGGTTCTATCTATGCTGGTTATCCTGGATCCGTTGAACGGTGTGGCCTTTAGAGGCTTGCTACAATCATCAAATTAGTTTTCATTAACAAGCAACGACTTAAGTTAATAATAAAAATGATAATAGCCTAATATAATGACAAATAACATACTTGTCATATATTTTTGCATGAATTGACTATCTCTGAAAGATAGAATAAAGTTATAGCCAGGATTGGTTAAATTAGATAAAGATCTCCCGCACTGGCTAAATATAAATTGGCCTAGCCTGCAACCAGTCTACTACGAGGCTACATTAAATAAGACCACATGAGTGATGATGATATACCTAATTAGCCGTCACAGGGGCCGAATAGTAGTATAAGCTTTTTAACAAAGCTTAAATATGAAACTGGATAGCGTATGGCTCTAAAGCTTATAGGGCCTGTATCTGCCCGAACATGGAAAGGGTATCGGCTATATAGCCAAATATACCGTATCAATAAAGATATCAATTGCTTTATTGAATATTAAAGTGTATATAGGCTAGCTTAGGTTGTTATTGTTATTTGTTATTGCCTTTATTCAATAGTCTGTTGGTCCATGAATAATATGATCGGTGGGTAGCCCACGACTCATCATCTGTAGAAATTGTAATTTAGATAGCCTCATTGCAGTGTAGGCTAGAAATGTACAATTGAAAATTATACTTAAAAAAATTAAAAATATCTAATTTAGGACAAGTTTTGTAATTCTATGCAGCATACTTAATAAGTTAAGGCCTAACTTACATTATATTAATTTCGTATTTTTCATTATGGCGTAAAGTTGCACTAAATAATTCATCAATGATTGATGTATATTATTATATTCAATTTATGTATAACACATTACCACTATTCCTCTGATGATGGTTAGGCTGATGAAACTGAACTCGGAGTATCACACAGTATGTTGCAGGGTGCTATGCATAATAAAAATTTGACTGCGAGCACCGAGCAGAAATCCCATCTACTTTGCTAGCTTTCGAATGCGCGTGTGGTTTAATGTCACAGACAATAGAGAAGGGAGGTCAAAAGGCGCCTTTATTGAGAGCGTCTCAGTCTTTTTTTATTGTTTACATATAAGTCAGCATGATATCAGCATAAAGTGTTGACAGACGAAAAAAATAATAATGAAAATTCTTGAAATCCACAGGTCTATGACATTTGGGGAAATATTATTACACGATACGACTCTTGTGCAGTCCTCCCCCCCTCATTTTTTCTCTGGTCAGAAGATGCAGCACCATTGGATGTCCGTTTCAGAATCACCGGTTTGAGTGAAGCATTCCGTGCTGTTGTAAAAATCTACGTGGGTAATTGCGATGTCATGGTCGCAAACTTCGTCAGCAAGTCAACATTGTAATTTGCCTTCGGGTTTTTCGCATTGAAATATACCCTTTGAATTTTGAAGTCAAAGGAAATTCATTGTGAATGAGATACCTTTAAAATAATAGGGCGCTATTAGAAGTGGCTGGGTCGCTTATTGCTATAGCCATGTGAGGACTTGTAGTCAGGTCATTCGTGTGAGTGTGAAGAGTTATCCCTCCAATCAAAATTGATCAAATTGAATAATCGATTGTTTTGAAAATGTAGGTGGAGGGACTGCACAAGAGCCTACAATACAATCTAAGGAAATTGGCATTGTCACAGATGCCAGTAGCTTCTGCCAGTAGCCATACCGATAGATGATAGCCTACATAGTAACCGTATTAGATTTAAGACATTGCGCAAGAAATGTAGCTATATTATCTTTGCTGACTGAACTGGAAATGTGTACATAAATGACTGGCGACTTGTCTCTAGGAATCTACAATCATCTAGTTAGCATGCATATAACAAGTCTTCAAATTAATGGATTTTGGAGAATACGTTTTCAATATGGAAATTAGTCTTACGAAACATATACAATAAAAAAATATTACACATGTGTGTAAATATATAATAAATATAATACAAAAGAAGGCGGCAACTGCAAAGAAAGATATCGTGGAGGGCAGATCATTGGTATACTTAAAAGACATATCTTTAGATTTCAAATGATTTAATTTTTTTATGATGCCAATCAATAACTTTCAAAATTCTAGACTTATATCAAAGCTCAAACTATCGGAGCCGGAGCCTTTGTGATAAAACCATCGGCTCCTTAAGGCTCCGGCTCCACAGCCCTGGTTCAAGAGACTAGAAAGTGTGATCCCACCAGAAATCAAAAGCGCTTGCGAATACAGCAGAAATCAGGCGAGTCATATTTACTGGAAAACTGTTAAACAAATAGTCTATACCGCTTAGTTCGACGATGGAACCTTGTTAAACAAATTACCGTTGTTGCCTAATTTATCATTATTTATTGCTTCTTATTATTCTCTCTAGTCGTTGTGGTTCGCAGTTTTGGAGCTAGTTCAGATTAACAGCATCAATTTGCTTTCTTGAAAATTGAAAAAATAGGTGTGCTTCTAGATTATGCATTCTTGATTTTAATAAATATCTTGGTGTTGATGACATAAAGTACGTTTTATTTTATCACATACTTAAATTTCTAGTTCTCAGATCTGAGGCCAGTTCGGCAAAAATATGGCTGGTTCTGAGTTTTGGTTAGTACTTATTTTAACAATCCCTGACTAATCAGATGTTGTACGTGTGGGCATGAAAATTCTTCTTGAATACAATAGGAGTTTTTAGAAAATGGAAGTAGAGTTTCAAGTTTGCGTGAGCCTTGCCAAATTATAAAGGAAGTGGTTACAAAATAAATTCATGTTCGTATGTTTCCACCCACTGAATCACATTATTGTCGGAAGAAAACAACACGAGAGTAATTTGAATCAAATTCAATAAAAAACTTCCATATTACTGTAATTTTCCGCAGTATTCCTGCACCAGCAATTGCATTTTCACAAAGATGATGGCAGCAAACCTCTCTGTAAACAGACAAAAGAAAGACTTTTGTGGATTAGTGATGCTTATCATTGAAAATCAGAGGATTCAAAACTAACAAATTTTTTCAATTGAATTATGATCATGTAGAACAACTAAAGTCTAAAAACTGAAATGTAGTAATCCTAATCACCACTTCTGATTTGGTGGCATGTACATCCGAATACAGCATGATACGTTACGATATTTCATTTTGCCAAAATCTGTCGCCTCATGAAAAAATATAAAACGTTATTTTGAGCCCATCATTTGGCAGAACATGGGAACTTCATCCAGTGTTGCAAGACATATTACAAGACATATTGAGAGCAGGGACTCCGGAGACTCCGACTCCTATTCCGGGTGGCCTACTTTTAATAATATATAATAAATAATATATAACAATAATAATATACAATATAAAAAAATATTTTTTTTGAATAGAAAAAATATATATAATAATAATGATATATATAACCTAGTATTTTGAAAAATTAACAAGTAGCCTACATCATAAATCATTAGGCTTACCTGAACCTATTTTTAGGGATAATTGCTGTATCAATTATCAATCATTTTCGATGATAATTCATCAAATGTCGCTTTCAGTTGGATGCATGCGACTCGGCTCCTCCCATCTTGTTGATATGTGCTTCACACGGTTTTTCTCCAGTCTCCACCAGGCAGGAAAATCCCCATCCATCTCAAAAAATGAGTACACTTTCGATTTTAATATGCACTTTAGAGAACCCATCACACACGATTAAAATGAGGGTATGAGGATAATGTTCTCAAACAAACTAGTATTTCATTTTTGTCTCTGATGTGACCTTTGGCGCGTAGGTATGATCGAGGCTAGGAAGGCTTGTCTTCTCTACTGAATCACCGAGTTCAGTTCTCAGTTAACGGCCATCATCTATGACTGTCGAATATCAACTAACATTTCATTTAATAGGGGCAGAGCCAGACATTAAATTTATCAAACTTGCGGCAAGTGCGAAAATGAGAGGTGTACGCTATTACTATCTCATTACCAAGGCCTTTCAGGTAATAGCCTACAGGAGGCTATCTTCAGGCGAAATATCTATCGAGTCTCTCGTTTTCGGACTTTCCTTAAGTTTGATAATCAACAAATATTGCCAATATATGTATAGTATATGCACTGATGGCATGTGACTGGAAAATCTTGGTATGTCGAAAATATAATGAGTGATCATGATATGCAAATTATCAATTAGAAAAAGGTGAAAATCCTGGAGTTGGAGTGAATGAGCCTTTACAGTTAGGTTTCAAAATGTCGTGAAGCGATGCAGTGTACACGGTTCTGGAATTTGCCGATCAAGGTCTAAAATAAATAGTTTTCAAACCTGCTTGTGTTTACCAATCCATACCAAGAACATCATCATCAAAATATGACGACTTGATGTTGTAAGTTTCAGGTTCGTTGCCTGTTAACTAGGGATCAGGATCATAAGAGGTTTATACAAATCAATACCACATTAATGATGCAAGATGTTTGGTCCATATTTGACTTGACTGTTGATATCCAACTAATTTTCCAACTTACATTTAGTGTTTTGCACACATGTGCACGTGACAATCAGTGAAATTTGTAATGGATGTACATGTACATGTATTAACGTTTATAACTATCGTCTTTCCACTGATTCCCATATGCTTACTTATTCTGATTATAAGAATTGTCATGAAAATTTCGATATACGCCCCAAAAAAACATGAATTCACCAAATAATATTTTACAAAGGGACGTATGATGGGCGCATGAGCTATTTCGCTCAAATTCCATGCTTACAAAAGGAATCGGTATTACGTGTAATTATTGATTTCGTTTGCAGAAATAAGGTAGATTAATCGATTTGAAACACCCGAAATTACCTACATATTAAAAATCAAGACAAAAGGATGAATAATGGTTTAGATATTGTACAGCGAAATTACCCAAAACTTTAAAACCGATTTTCTCAAAACCATCTTTTTTGTGATACGCCCCTTCGTCAACATAGCGACGAAAAATGAAACAGCACTAGTTTGTTTGAGAGCATTGCCTCTTACCCTCACGTTAATCGTTTATGATGTCTCCTCGAAATCGCATATTAAAATCGAAAATGTACTCATATTTTTTGAAGAAGGGGGAATTTTCCTATCAAGGAGATACTGGAGAAAAACCGTGTGAAGCACACATCAACAAAATGGGAGGGGCCGAGCCGCACGCATCCACCAATTGAGCGACAATTGATAAACTTTCATCGAAAATGATTGATAATTGATGCAGCAATGATCACTAAAGATAGGTTCAGGTAAGCCTATAGTGATCTACGATTGCCAGCTTTTTCAAAACACCAGGCTTTATATACTTGTCACCCGGAGTCGGAGTCGGAGTCCTATCAAAATGGTAGGACTCCGCATCCCTGTGTAGTCAACAATGATAAAAATTAATGTGACATATCTTTGACTGTGTTCATAATTGCATGTAGCTCCTGTCTTTGGATTTGCAATAAAGTATTCATAGTTCATGGTTCTCTGTCTCACTCTCTCAAACAACCAACACTGCGGAAGCTCGCAGAATTGTGCGACAGAAATGCGCTTGATTCGATTCGACGAAGCCGGATCAAGAAAGACTGGCCTGGTGATGAACTGACTTTGGCTTGCACTGAAAATACATGTACTGAACCTTTCAACAATCAACATGCACTGATTTTATCTTGATGATGAAAAGAGCCGTTGACTGAACTTCATCCTGTATATATAATGCCGCACAAGAATAAATAGTTCACTGTCTAAATCGGTCAATATCACTTACAAAGCGCATGATTTTATCCAATAAACAAATGGCATTTTTTTAATCTATTTATGAATTTGATCGCCTGATAAGATTTTGCATCGTCCATTAATGCAGTGTTAACAATTAATTCAATCAAACTCATGAACTCTCGCATGCTGTTAGGAAGAAGGAGCAAACGTTCAATCTTCACCTGCTGAAAGTCGGAATGCGTTTGTCAAAATGTCTCATTGTTGAAGCGAAAATGTCATAAATGAAAAAAATGTTCTGGTTTTTAGATATGTCTGTTATTTAAGTCATTCCAGGGTAGAAAACTCCGCATAATACGATTTCGTTACAAACACTTCTCTGATGCTGTTTCTCTTATAATCAAGATTCATTCAGACGCTTCAAAAATTTAGATAATTATCATTTCCAATGCATTTCTGCTTTGTGAATATGTAAGTATGTACATGTATGTACCTACGTAAACAATTTTAGAAACTCTCACATTCCTTTTATGCATCAAATTTTTAATGGATGAAAATGAGTTTCTTCATTAGGTGACTGAACGGGATGTTTTTAAATTCACCATTGCTTGATCGAAATCAAAAATAAGATCTTTTTTCAACCGAGTGTTCTGGTTATGAAGGACTTATTAACAAACTAACAGATATTTTTCGTGATAATTACAACTTCAGTGAAGACGTTGAATTATGTGGTTTAGATGACTCTGACTGGAACTTCTCAGTCTCTGAAGAAGGTGTTCTAGACAAGCTTTTGAAATTGAAGATTGGAAAGGCGATTGGTCCCGACATGATTCCAGCAAGACTTCTGAAGTTTGGAGCCGATGCCATCCACAAACCACTAACTGTCATTTTCAACAAGTCCATTGAAGGAAAGAAATTCCCAGAGTTCTATAAAGTTGCCTTTGTTTGTGCTGTCCCGAAGACTGCAAAACCTTCTGTTTACGATTTCAGGCCTATATCGATCTTGTCCATGATAGCTAGAGTGTTCGAGCGACTGATTTTGAATAATGTGCGGAGCGACTTGATTCGGTTATACGACATCAATCAACATGGTTACAAGCTGTCTGGATCAACTACTAGTGCCTTGGTTCATGTTCACGACAAGGTCACTTCGTTTCTTGATAGAAAGACTACTCTGGCGGTTCGGGTGATTTGTTTGGATCTGTCAAAGGCCTTCGATGGTCTGCAATTTCATCGCCTCATCAACTTTTTGAGGGAAGGAGGTTTGAACTGCGGTTTTTGAAATGGCTTTATTCCTACTTTACCCATCGCTGTTTCCAAGTGAAAGTCAGTGGTTCATTAGGCCAAGTTGTGAGAATTCCATCAGGCGTGCCACGGGGATCTGTATTGGGTCCGTATCTTTTTGCGGCCTTCATGAGTCTATTTTCCTTCCGTGATTATGATGTTGAATCAATACAGTATGCAGATGACGTAACTCTCCTTCAAGTGGTGCGCAGCGACAGCAGAATTATCCCTCTTTCATACATCGACCAGCAATTCCGAGACGCTGGCATGAAGCTCAATGCAAGGAAGTGCAAAGAAATGCTTATCAGACGTGCTCAAGCTTTTTCTTCAGGACCACTGGACAGTGCGATATGCAATGCCAACTGTGTCAAGATTCTTGGAATCTTTTTCTCGAATTCTTTGTCGTGGGACTTTCAATTTTCTGAACTTATCAAACGTGCTTCAAGAAGATTATATCTTATTCGCAAATTAAAGAAAGTTCTGTCTGTGAAGGATTTAGTCATTGTCTATCATGCTATTGAGACATCCATGTTCTTATATGCATCTCCTGTATATGGTCGTATTCCTGCATTGTTATTGGAAAAACTCGAAAAGTTTCAAAGAAGAGCCCACAGAACTATATGTGGCATTGATTGTCATTGTAAGAGGTTTCCGTTGGTTGCTGACCGCTTCCATGAAGCTGGTTTGAATTTTTGAAAAAGTTGTGAATGTTCTGTGAATCATCTTTTGTATGAAACAGTCCCGCATCGATTGCCACGAAGTGGTTATTTTGCTATCCCTCGATGTTCCACTTCCAGGCGTCTGTATTCGTTTTTCCCGTGGTTCTGCATTCAGGGGAATCTACACGTAACTTCATAGTTTCTATAACTCTTGATTTTTCTGGTGTTTCACTTCTTCGTGTCATGTGTAATTTGTCACTTTGTTACTTTTATTGTTCAGCTCGATTTTCAATCATCCGAATATAAACACATTTCTATTCTATTCTATTCTAATCGCCTTGGTGCTCTGCTGGTGCTCAACAATCGGTTCGGTACCATCCTTGCCGATGTACGACTTCAAGGGTCTCTTGAGCCCAACATTGCCGGCCTATATTGTCAATAATACAAAATCCTACATGCATGACCGATTTCGTGACATTCACGATGCAGCCTACTGATGATTGATGCGGAAATAACAAAATGTGCGCATATCGACTCAGCCATTCATGTAATGGAATGAGCTATAGGGCCAGGAGCAGAGCATGTAGCCTTGAAGACCTCTGCGCTATGTTTGGGCAAAACAGTGGATAGGGAAATCCGGTGGTAATGGAATCAGACAAGTTTAAGGGAAACGACGGAATCGAATTTATTTAAGACATCTTCCTCCAGTAATATATGTATATAGGTATGACACATAGCATCCTCCGAAATAGATGCGCTTTTAGAAAAAATATTTGTAAATGATAAGATTGAAGCAGTTGGTGGCCTTCTTAAGTTTCAAGCTACTTTCGGGAGACGTTGTTAAATAGGTAATTGAAATTAAAAATAGGTATATCGTTCATATTTCAATTACTATCCGAGTGGGCATCAATGCAAGGGTTGGGCCGGTCCTGGCCTGAATGTTTCCGACAGAACTGGTCGAGCAGGGCCAGGATTTTCAGGTTTATCTATAAGTCTGGAGAGGAAGTGATTGATATCCGTTGGATGACAACATTAACTGTAAGAGACGATTACACTAGATATCAAAAATAACTGCCAAAATGAGAATTGCTTTACGATAACGTATCAGATTCACTAAGACGCAAATCAAACAGGTCCGTGCATACCGACAGACTTCATATCAGAATTCGAAGCCTGTAAATGATCTTAGTTGATGTTCCCTACTTTTATATTACCATCAAATTTAACTGAATAAATTTTTAATGTTGAATCGTCTCTCATTTTTACGGAATGCTGTTAAAGGCATAAAAATCAAAGTACAGTGTAAGTATATAAGATAGAAATAGATTGTTTTTCTGAAGTTGACTAGAATGGAAGTTGACTCAAGTCCGCGGCAAAGTCGAGGGAACTAAGTTGGGGCATGGAAGATCAATGAAAAGCTTGGAATTACACATGTGACTGATGCTAACCCAATAATGTAGTGGTTGGCAAGTGTTTCTAAGTGAAAACGCGTGCGATTTTTGTGCCGTTTTTGTGTATTGCACGAAACTACACATCTGTTCTAGAGATTCTATTGTCATCTATTTCTAAGGTTATAGGCCACTGACCACATTTGGCAAAAATGATCAGGTCGGTCTGAATTATGCTACTCTTACTAACAACAACTGACTCAGTCAACTTTACATAGCTAAAGAAAGTTGATGACACAGTCAGATCTATTAAGATGGTTTAATGGAAAGTCAACAATTTCTTCGATGTTTATTCAATGAATTAATTAACTCTTTGATTAAGCGCTCATGAAATGTCATGAGCATTAAGTATAATCCTTTATATATCTACTTTTTATGATTTTATGACATTATTAGTGACTAAGGTTCTTCATGACGGCCGACGTGCCTTTTTCCTCTTTAGTCACAATTTTAGCTTGTTAAGTTTTTGAAAATATTAATTGTTGATGGCTATCAGTGAGATTTCGTTTTCATTGTCAAAGTCTCATTTTCATATTTAGAAGTGATTTATCTTGTGTTAACAAAATCATAGAAGTGCAGTATATTCATCTATGGACTGTTTAAATGTTCCTGTGGTATTAGTCAACTTTTACTGAACGCATCGCTAACATTGACTTTGCAGAAAATGTTGAGGAAATTGCGAAATTTCATCAACATTGGGAAAAGTCGGTCATTCAAAGAAAGCCGTTTGTGAAGGATTCATTGATGACCAGGAACCTGCATTCTGACGATTTTATTGCACATTTATTGACCTTTAAATGGTTTCAGAAATTCTTCTCACTCTTTTAATGTCTCTATACTTTTCTCTACATTGCAGTATTATTATTTCTCCAGCATTGCTTTCATTTTCTGGAATTACTTCTTCCAAATATATTGCTTTTACAAAGCTTGTCATTTTCGTGCATGTTTCACTAAATTTATTCCACTGATCCTGCTAGTCCCATTGTCATTTCGTCTACATGATCTAAAGATGGGCTTGATAAAGTTGTCCCAAGGAGAGCCGCGAAATGCAGTTTTAGTATTTGGAGCTTTCTATTCATCATCTAAAACCTTTGTACCTGTTGAAAATTAAGCAATAAAATCAATTGCATGTTGCGGCTTGAATGTAGGCCTGAACACAAGATACTTAGCATGGATTATTTCATAGAAGTATATTTCATTTCCACTGACATTTTTGTCATTTCTATGGTAATCATCGAACATCGAGTCAACAAATGTTCCCTGACACCTGTCATTGATGAACAGAAGTGCGGAAGTGGTTGGTTTAGCAGTAGTTTGTTTGGTGTCTCCGCTGCGTAAAATTGCTTAATGTAGTCTGATAAACCAGACGCCAATTGTTTCAACTTTGCCAGGAGCATGGGTTATCAAAAATTAATTGCATTTCGTTCGTTGGAATTGATTAATTTGTGATGTAATGAGAAGGCATTATGACTCATTTGCTTGGAATGCCGTCACCAACCACCACAGTACGGCAAGCATCTCACCTTCAGTGATTTACTTAGATTCTAAGCTTACTAAATATACCTTGTTCACAAGTGATCGCTTTTAGGACTGTGGTCAGGAACTTTTTGGTTCACAATAGTATCTCTATATAAGAATACTGCTATGATAGCTTCTAAAACTCTATCACATGTATATTATATATTCTGTTACAGACGCTTGACATCATTCACTCGCTTGCATCAATGATTGATTATTATCACCGTAATCATTATGCATGAACTTAAATTTGTAATGAAATTCATCAGAATAATAATGATAATGACAGGAATATAGCTTTATGTGTTTCATGTAATGTGTCTGCTCAGGTCACTATCCAAACTGATAACAAGCTGTTATGCAACTTGTTAAGTATGTAGGCCCATGTATCATAACAGAGTAAAAAAATCAAAATTAGGAATTGCTCTTCTAAAACGGTGATGATCAATAGTTGCAATTTATTGATTGCTTCAAATTGTATTTAAAATTGATTGATTGCTTGCCCAACATTAGTTGCTATTTATTTTTCATAGAACCTGACTAGGAGGTTACCGATTTTAGAACATATTGTTTGGTAGAAAATGGTTATCTGAACAACGAGATAGTGACAGTCCTACACTACAGTGTATACCTACCTGCGTTATCTATAATTCTTTGGCTTTTGGTATTACCTGCCTTAGTGGCAGCCTATGCGGCATAGTCTAATTCATCATGTTAGTTTGGATTTTATTCTTTGTGTTGAATGCCATCGTTCTGACTATCAGCCCCACAAGACTCACAGAATACCAAAAAATATGAAAGTGTATTTTAAATCGTCAAGTCTCATTGCTATCTTGAAGACGAACTCATTCATCAATTTTCAAACAAAAACCTGGCAATAAAATTACTAAAATAAATCTAAATATAAGGCTTTGATGTCGTGTTTAGAGGCACTGTTTGATGACATTACTAAAGTAATAGATGGTTATGCAATTGTTGTTTTGCTTCCTTGTCGGTGCAGCAATATAATTGACAGTAGCATTTAGAAAGACAATAGGCAGCTGAGAGAACAAGCATAATTAATTCTCATTAGTCATGCTGCATGATTACTGCTGTGTTTTCATGAACCAACATTGCATTCGAGATTTTATTTAAATAAGGATGTTTCTCACTTAGCTTGATAGAAAACAACCAAGCACCCAATCTTCAAAAAAATGACGTCTAGCTTCTCTAAAATGATGTCGCCCTATTCGTTCATTATGATATTTCAAAATGCTGTGCATTCAAAATTATTGAAGAAAAATACTGATACAAGAAAATACACAAATTTTGACGGCTATATAGGAAAGCCTGAGCAGCAAAGTTTCGAGCCGCCTACGGCTGACTCGGCACTAAATAGAGGAGATTCTCTGCCGCTGTAGGCAGAGACTCAGACGACCGAAGATTTCCTTTGTCCATTCTGTCCTGCGAAGAAGGGGTTTGTAGGGACAATCCACAGCAGGTACGTTGAAAGGTGTTGCAAGCAATTTTGCCCCACCCACCGTAAACGGACACTGCAACGGGAACGCATTGCCAACCGAGCTCTTCACACTTGGCCATGTTCCCTCTGAACTTCCTCTGCTCAGCATTGACGGTCACAGATCCCTCGTCCACGCTTGCTGCTACAAGTGATTCTGGACTGAGCGTATAACTTTCACATGCAATGTATGTATCACATATAATTGCTTCCTTTACTCTCCGCCACGTTTGCATTTCATTATATTTGTTTATGTACACATTCATATTGTGATAATTCAGCGGACCACTTTGAGGATCTTCCATAGTGAATGGCATAGACAACATTGCTTTCCAATTGTGTTGAAATAAGCTTCTAGCAAGGAGATAAAGAAGATCCCAAAATTATGGCCATCGTTTTGAAGGTTATTTTTCCCACAAAAAACGTTATTTCATCATCCATTCATGTACTCTATTCCTGCATAAAAAATCGCATCTCTTGTTCCCTCTTGATTCAGAAGGTGATCTGTGTAGAACAATATCTGAATTATGTATCTGTTATAAAATAATGCAGAAAAGTGTTTTTTTAAAGATTTTAAAGATACATCCTAATGCCCGTTTCTCATTTTTTCATTTGATTATTTTTAAGCAATCATTTTGCATCGCTTCATTCATCTCAGCAGCCTATTAGTTGAATAACAGGTTCAATAGAGTACATACAATGCAGACAAATGCTGCTCGCATGACTACCATCCCGCATATTGTGTCATAATGACGAGAGAATTGCTGGAGCACTTGGGCTCTAAATGAGATAAATTCACTTGTTACCTGAATTAATATTTGCTTCAGGTAATAAGCGAATTTGTGTCATAATATTTGTACCTGTTGCCAACGGTTATCATTTTTTGATATCTAAAGCACTAAGTCGTCTGTCTGACAATCCATGAATTGGCAATATTAGTAGAATTATTGTTTCATAATCAACCAATGAGCAAAGTCATGTTTTAACCAAGCACTGATCTAACACCAAAAATGCAACATGAAATGAAACTAAAAAACGTAGGAAAGATGCTCCCACATAGAACGAAGTACCATATCTTACATCTGACTTGCGTGTTTAAGAATCATCATTCGTCTGACACTCTGGGCATGATCGGAAGCTTGCTTTGTCCAAACATCAACGCATTTTGGTCGTCTCTACTTAAAATCAGAAAAACTTGTGTTATCAAAATCGATGACTATTTATTTGAGCCATTCTCTCTCTCAAAATTCAAAGGTTTATTCCTCAACTTGTGCCTACGAATAAAACATAATGGATGTATGAGATGAGAGACAAAGACATACTGTACCAAGATCGCCATAAACTGTTTCCATCAAATCATGATGTGTCTGAACAAGTCAATGGTTTACAGCCTACAGATGAGGTGTGCAGATGAATACATGACTCAATGAATGAATGGCACGCGAAATGACATAAGCTCACTACATTTGAAGTAGAGGGAAGTGTTTGGCAGCGGTGGAACACAGCCAATTAAATCACTGTCCTCAAATTGAAATTTTGAACGGGTTTTCTCTCTTTCTCTGATCGTGCGTGTCTATGAAATAATTTGCTCCCTGACTTGTTAGTAAAGCGGAATTTACCGTCCCATTCCCACTGGAATGAACGAGAATGGCATTCTGGTCTGGGTTTTTTCCCGTACCGTCTCTCCCCCATGAAAGCTACTTGTACGTACCATTTTGCGATCATCATCCCAAAGCTTTAACTGACAATGTTTATTAATGTTGAAGATGAAGCTACATTTTGTAAGTTGGCTCTTAAACTGACGCGCATGAACTGTCTAATTCTGTGGATAGAAGGATAGGCCTATACCTCGTCATAAGAGAATGATGACTAACCACTAAAGGAAATGATCGCTTGTGTGTAGATGATTGAATTCCTCCAGCGACGCACAAATGATTTCCAATATCCTTTCCATGACCTTTACATGTGAAAATGAATCAAACACCCACTCACATCCCATTTCCCATTTCATTATTACATTCCCATGGCATTCTCATTCCCATCTACTACCGTGGATACTAATCATTGGCGCACTCGAAAATAATGAAATGTGGTTTCTGCAATGTTGGTTTTCTGGTGGAAGCAGTTGGTGGAGAACGTGGTCCTGGTTCTTCACAATTTTGTTGAATAGTTTTATTTAACTCTTTTCTACAATTTCTTTGGATTCTTTTCTATTGCAGCAACCATACCTTTTCCGCGTCTTATAGACCGGTATTGGTCCATCCTCTTCCTATCGTTGCCATTGGTAAAACTCAATCAAACAACATCGCCCATGGTTAAAAAATATATTTGACGGAGAATGTCCCTCTTTGCTCCTCGACTTCTTAGCTTCATTACATGCATACTTTAATTATATTTCTTTAGAATTCCGTTCACATGATCGTCCATGTGTAATATCTGAGAAAAAGATACTCCGAGGATCTTGATTTCTTCCGTTCTATTTATATTTGATAAAGTTGATGACTCTGTGCTTGTTCTTGGTTTTATGAATAACGATTTCTTGGGATTTTTCTTTATAAAGAAATGAAGAAATGTTGGATTCCATGACGCATTAAAGGCGGATTAAGAGACTGGCGATAACAAATTCAAGTGAAGAAATAATAGTCTCCATGTGTATTCTTAAGCATAGCGTGTAGTTTGATTGCTTTCCGTGTGAGTGTCATTGTAGTTCTGTTGTTTACCTCCATTATCCACTATTGCCATTATCCACCATGTGTAGTCTCAGATATAGTGTAGCATTAGTTCTCTTGTAATCGGTGTAGTAGTATCATTGTATGTTTTACCTCCACTTTTCCACTTTTTATCCATCGGTTTTCTGTTGTTTTATAATATCCATTTTTAATTTCCTTGACCTATCTTCACCATTGTTCTACACTATCTCCACTATTTCCATTCTGTAGTCGGCACAGTATGTTGGACGTCTGCTTTGACCGTGTATGCAGTGTTTGGAATCTATGGTAATGTTATGTTAACACTAAGATTGAGTAGTGTTACAAGTCTAAAGATTTCCATTTTTACCAGATATTGTGCCAAAGCTGATCAACTTTAATTCTTTGACACGAGAAAGCTCCATTGAGTTCTTTTAAGTACTGATTAATCCAATGGTTACAGTAGCATTGCATTTGTACACTTACAGATTGGAGAACGCCATTAGTCCTCATTAGGACTACTTCAATTGATAATTTAAATTAGTAAGCATTATTATAAATGGCTGCTGGGATGATTTTCATCATCGTAGTAGAATCAATGAGAAGGTTGTTCTTTTTGCCCAGTTTTGAGTAATTTCAATTTCTTCAGCTGTTTTATCATAATTCTCCGGAGGTGCGATCAACCATGCGTCGTCGGTCTAATTTAGGATGACGCTGACTTCAGATGTGGGTTTGAGGCTTGACACTATTACGGAGAAGACACTAGGTCCCATAACTTATCTACGGTACACACGAAAATAATGAAATAGTCTTTTCAAGCAACATAAATTTGCGATGCGGTTTCATATTCTCAACTGTTTCTCAGTAATATCTCAAATCCATTTAGAATCCTGATTATGAATACAATCAGCACAATTTTTAAAGCGTGCGTGCTTAGCAATACTTCATCTTTCTTTAGTTACGCATTAGCGCTCTAATGACGATTGTGTGTTAATAGTGCGCCGGGTAGAAAAAAGTCACATGAAAGTGCATTTTAATCTTTTTAAATCGCATTGTGAATTTTGCGCATGCCTATTTAATTCTTACAATACGTTCGCAATTTACTTGTGAACACATTGAACCGAAAACAATTTGGTGAAATACGATCCCTGCATAAAAATGAAATGAAGTTGTAAAAAATGAAAAATGCATCATGAAAAAATAATGATACAATATTTTCAAACAACATAAATTTGTGATGTAGTTTCACATTCTCAACTGATTCTCAATAATTTGTCTCAAATCCATAACACCCAGTTTATGGATACAATCAGCAAAGTTTTCTTTTGTGTACTTACCAATATTTCATCATTGTGTGTTATCATGCGATTGTGTGTTATTCATGCCCCGGCACTACAAAAGTCACATGAAAGTGCATCTTAAGTCATTAAGTCCTATTGCTGTCGGTACTTATGTCTCCACCCAGGTTTTCAAATTCTGCAAAAATCAATCAATCGCCACCAAACTTCAGGTAAATGTATTTAAGTATATTTTCTACCCACATATGCAGATTTTATGCAGATTAGACAAATCCTTTTTGTATGAGAGACGATTACGTGAAATGTAGTGAAGTCTGCGACTTCTTAGCTTCATTACATGCATACTTTAATTATATTTCTTTAGAATTCCGCTCACATGATCGTCCATTTGTAATATCTGAGAAAAAGATACTCCGAGGATCTTGATTTCTTCCGTTCTATTTATATTTGATAAAGTTGGTGACTCTGTGCTTGTTCTTGGTTTTATGAATAACGATTTCTTGGGATTTTTCTTTATAAAGAAATGAAGAAATGTTGGATTCCATGACGCATTAAAGGCGGATTAAGAGACTGGCGATAACAAATTCAAGTGAAGAAATAATAGTTTCCATGTGTATTCTTAGGTATAGTGTGTAGTTTGATTGCTTTCCGTGTGAGTGTCATTGTAGTTAATTGCCACACCTTTATTAAGCCAAGCATATTGATATAATGGATGTGGTCTGGTCATCATCGCTTCACGAGTTGTCGGGAAATGACTTTGTTGACCTCAAGTGCTTTCTGCTCCGACGGTGAGGTCATAAGAAGTCAGATCAAGCAGCTGGCATCGCTGCGTTGCACTTCCAGTTATCGGTCCTAATTCAGAAACTACTGGTCCGATTTGCGCAAATTTTGGGATGTAGGTAGAGAATAACCTCACTTACTTGTGCATAAAGTTTGGTGACGATTGATTCACTTCCACGGATTTTACACAAATTTGAAAACGTGGGGGGATGACCCATAAGTACCTTGTTATCTTGCAAGGTCGCATTGTTATATGCAAAGGTCAATCACTACTGCTCCCCGGAATACAGACCGACTCTTGTAGCTTAAACATAAAATTGCTACCTTTTTATCCTCCTCCCCCCCGCAGTTTCCGCCTGTCATCTCTATTACGATTCAGTGAAGATGTAGTGCCATGTTATCGAAGCTTGCAGCTTTTAGGATATTTTATTACGATTGCAATCACTCGTATATCTCAGTTGAGGTCGAAATTGATTTGAAGATTTAAACTGTGGCTTCTTGAAGAATTTATGTGCCTCTCATGTTCTGAGGGGAAATTGATACTACTAGCTATCTGATTTATATTTTCCGATCAGCAATTAAAGGGGAAAATGAATATCACAACACCGGCACTTAATTTAGATTTTGACAATTAGTTTCGCAGTAAATTTCTTCGAAAAATTTCTACTAGTTTTACACTCGGTGCACATCTAAGTATTTTAAAGCATTATCAACGAGAGTAAGGTAATTTAAAAGTCGGTTAATTAAAAGAGCTGACCTTAAAGTAATTGCAATTACATCTCAATTACATGGCTAAAAATGTAATTGATTACAATTACAAATTACTCAGCAGAAAATGTAATTGTTGCAATTACTAATTGCAGTAATTGTAATCGCAATTACAATTACAACACAATTCTGATTGGAACTGCTGTATTGTTTCCTTGTCCATGCAGATATTTAATTGATTTATAAAACATAATTTTATTTAGAAAGACAGAACGCTATGTCATAGGCAGCGGCGATAACAGAGTTCATCAAAGAATTGGAATTCTGAAAATGCAGTCAAGCGGATGTTATGGCCGAAAGGACTCTATAGGGTCATGAAAAAATTTAAAGTGCATCGCTAAATGATTCCTGACTGCCATTGACATGAAATGATTAATTAGATTGTCTTCCACACAGGATATTTGATTCTGAGATTTGAATTATTGTTTGATAGTCCGTAAATTTGATTTCATCTTGCCCCAAAATCAAAGTTGACTGAAGCATGTATTTCATATGGCTTGCACATGTCATTTGACATTTAACTCCTCAATTATATCCAGTTGTGATCATGTTTTTCATTGTTCATGCTCACACAAGAACAGTGGAAGTCATGAGAAGTTCACCGGTTAAAACAATAGCCAGGGTTATAGTGAATGCGTAAATATTTATATTCTAGCTTTGGAAAAATATGTAAATTTTCTTAATGTTTATCATTTGCGAATTCTTAAATTTTAGATAGAAAATGACTGTTATATACTTTCATTGATTCAGTTTAGTCTCATTTGAGTCAAGTTGTTGAAGATTATCGTAACATTAGTGAACAATCATTTGTTGTATTACTGATGAGCCTGGCTACATCATTTGTATGACCGACTTTGCCGCATCCATCCACCTATTCCTTATTTTATACTTTGAAAATATTCAGTATTTGTTGTCCTGTAATCTTCGTAGTGCAATATATGATCTACAGCATTTATCTGTTCTAAATTGATGCACAAAGCTTCATTTTTCAGATTTCAAAGACGTTTTTCCCATCATTTCGCATCGCTTGAATGAGTTTACACTTTAAACTGAGCACCTTTGAGCAGTCCAATTTTGTGCATAGAACGATGTTTCGTCCGTGAGGATGTGATGGATATTCTATGAATAAAACGAGTGTTTATGTTTTTGTATGTTAATCGAATTCATTCAAGACTGACTGTCAGCGTTGCCTATCATACAAGTGAATACGCAGAAATACAGAAATTAAGTTTTGCTATGACTATCCCATGTGACAATGAATCTCAGCATGCTGTCCCATTTCCTTCATCAAACTCGGAATTTCAGGAATACCTAAATGTGCAATTGGATACTGATTTAACCAGATTTACCGAGAAATTGCCGCTCAAAAACATAATAATAATTATAAGATATATTGCGAAATGACAGACGCATAACGTTTACACTGAAAAGACAAGAAAAGGGAATGTGAGTCAAAGTGAGAGGAAGTCACTTTGGATCATGCGACTGATATAGTTCTTAGTGGATCTCTGAAGTCGATGTTGCTTTGGCCTAGAGGTTTCTGCGATGTTGGTTTTCTGGTGGAAGCAGTTGGTGGAGAGCGTGGTCCTGGTTCTTCACAATTTTGTTGAATAGTTTTATTTAACTCTTTTCTACAATTTCTTTGGATTCTTTTCTATTGCAGCAACCATACCTTTTCCGCGTCTTATAGACCGGTATTGGTCCATCCTCTTCCTATCGTTGCCATTGGTAAAACTCAATCAAACAACATCGCCCATGGTTAAAAAATATATTTGACGGAGAATGTCCCTCTTTGCTCCTCGACTTCTTAGCTTCATTACATGCATACTTTAATTATATTTCTTTAGAATTCCGCTCACATGATCGTCCATGTGTAATATCTGAGAAAAAGATACTCCGAGGATCTTGATTTCTTCCGTTCTATTTATATTTGATAAAGTTGATGACTCTGTGCTTGTTCTTGGTTTTATGAATAACGATTTCTTGGGATTTTTCTTTATAAAGAAATGAAGAAATGTTGGATTCCATGACGCATTAAAGGCGGATTAAGAGACTGGCGATAACAAATTCAAGTGAAGAAATAATAGTCTCCATGTGTATTCTTAAGCATAGCGTGTAGTTTGATTGCTTTCCGTGTGAGTGTCATTGTAGTTCTGTTGTTTACCTCCATTATCCACTATTGCCATTATCCACCATGTGTAGTCTCAGATATAGTGTAGCATTAGTTCTCTTGTAATCGGTGTAGTAGTATCATTGTATGTTTTACCTCCACTTTTCCACTTTTTATCCATCGGTTTTCTGTTGTTTTATAATATCCATTTTTAATTTCCTTGACCTATCTTCACCATTGTTCTACACTATCTCCACTATTTCCATTCTGTAGTCGGCACAGTATGTTGGACGTCTGCTTTGACCGTGTATGCAGTGTTTGGAATCTATGGTAATGTTATGTTAACACTAAGATTGAGTAGTGTTACAAGTCTAAAGATTTCCATTTTTACCAGATATTGTGCCAAAGCTGATCAACTTTAATTCTTTGACACGAGAAAGCTCCATTGAGTTCTTTTAAGTACTGATTAATCCAATGGTTACAGTAGCATTGCATTTGTACACTTACAGATTGGAGAACGCCATTAGTCCTCATTAGGACTACTTCAATTGATAATTTAAATTAGTAAGCATTATTATAAATGGCTGCTGGGATGATTTTCATCATCGTAGTAGAATCAATGAGAAGGTTGTTCTTTTTGCCCAGTTTTGAGTAATTTCAATTTCTTCAGCTGTTTTATCATAATTCTCCGGAGGTGCGATCAACCATGCGTCGTCGGTCTAATTTAGGATGACGCTGACTTCAGATGTGGGTTTGAGGCTTGACACTATTACGGAGAAGACACTAGGTCCCATAACTTATCTACGGTACACACGAAAATAATGAAATAGTCTTTTCAAGCAACATAAATTTGCGATGCGGTTTCATATTCTCAACTGTTTCTCAGTAATATCTCAAATCCATTTAGAATCCTGATTATGAATACAATCAGCACAATTTTTAAAGCGTGCGTGCTTAGCAATACTTCATCTTTCTTTAGTTACGCATTAGCGCTCTAATGACGATTGTGTGTTAATAGTGCGCCGGGTAGAAAAAAGTCACATGAAAGTGCATTTTAATCTTTTTAAATCGCATTGTGAATTTTGCGCATGCCTATTTAATTCTTACAATACGTTCGCAATTTACTTGTGAACACATTGAACCGAAAACAATTTGGTGAAATACGATCCCTGCATAAAAATGAAATGAAATTCAATTCTTTGCACTATAGTTCAAGTATTGCAAGATCAGTGCTCGTTTTTTTCAATTGAAGGGGAATGGAATTTTACAATGCGGTGATGCAATGTTTGTAAAGTTATTCAATGATGCAAGACTATTGACCAGCAAGGGAAAGCAATTTTGAAACTGAGACAAAAGTCTATAAAAATCTGAAATTAGGCCCTGCTTTCTAATACATCTTCTCTCGTGAGTACATGCCAACAATGGAGACCAATATTTCAACACAGGAAGCCTCAAGGACCATCTTCAAACAAATGTTTCGAAATGCCGAAAACGTGCGTATAGCACATTCAAATCTTTTAGCCTGATGAATGACCTCCTATATATGACTATGAATTGCATCGACGTAGCTGACGTTAGGAATTGTGACAGACTTTCCCGGTGTACCGCCATCTGCGACAGTGTAATACCAATATACAAGATCCTTGCCACAGACACATGCACTGCCAACTTGCGAGCAAGAGAAGCATTTTTGAATTTTTGAATTTTGATATTTCTATGACTGAATACATTGCTTTTAAACTTGATATTTCCTTGTCTTCTTAGCTTTGCTCTCCCTTTTGTTTCCCTACACAGTGTGTGTCACAGTGATAATAATAAGGAACTTTGTTGACTCACTTATTGTATGTGCAGTGACACTTGTACATGCATGTACATTCGGTAAGCGCATAACAATTCAAGAGAAAGAATACAATATATATATATATATATATATATATATATATATATATATATATATATATATAGTGAAAAATGTATTAAAAGCAAATGTTGAATATATAAATAACTAAAATCCCAACACTAGAATCTCAAATTAAAAATGAACCACCTTATGAGTGCTGATGC
Source organism: Prostheceraeus crozeri (assembly GCA_907163375.1). Lineage (NCBI taxonomy): Eukaryota > Metazoa > Platyhelminthes > Polycladida > Euryleptidae > Prostheceraeus > Prostheceraeus crozeri. The sequence goes on along the minus strand of CAJQUW010004777.1, from coordinate 480,918 downwards.
ATTTCGTTGACTTTAGTCAACTTGTCAAAGCACTTAAATGAATGTTTATTGAAATCATGGAGTATACAAATTCAAAGCACACAAAATACCAAGACATAGGACAAATCATTAACTCAAGAGGAATTCAATGAAGGATGAAATATCTTAATAAAATGAGATTCTTTAGCCTCTCTCTGTACTCGAGATATCTCAGGTGCTAAAAGAAAAAATGGAATAGCACGAAAACCTTTGCCACAGTTATTGATGTGGCGGCTTACTTTTAAGATGGAATATCTCTCATTACGAATTTGTTGTCTATGAACTGTCATTCGGGTTTTGAAAAGATCACCTGTTTGTCCCACATAAAACTGATTGCATTTATTGCAAGTGAGCTTGTAAATTATGTTGGAAGAATAACAATTCATGTTTTGTTTTATTTCAAATGTTTTTCCGTTAAAGTTCACTGTTTTTCCACATTCTATAATTTCACAGCATTTACATCGTTTCTCCCCACATTTTTGAACGCCAGTTATCGTTGTTCGATTTGCTGATCTTAGATGAGATAAAATAGATTTCGGCTGTCTATATGCAGTCATAAATTTGCAGTTTTTGAACTTTTCCAGAACGTTGATACTAGACGATAATGGTTGGACGATTTTTCCAAAAATGTCAGGATTTTGTTTGTTGTAATCTTGTATGAAGGGAATGATTTTTTTGTTCTCATATTTATTCATGTTAGTTACAAATATATTCGCTCGATAAATCGCGTCGTCAACTAGACAAGAGGGATATTTTAAGTCAAGTAACCGTCTTTTCAATTCTTCATATCTGTATTGTCTTTTTTCTTCATTCGACACAATAATTCTTATTCGTCGTGCTAAATTATAAGGGATATTTCGTATAATATGCTTGGGGTGCGAAGAGTGAAAAGGTACATAGCTCGATGTGTCCGTGGGCTTTTTGTAAATATCCGTTTCAATGGTATTGTCTTCATTGATCGTTACTTGTACATCCAAAAAATGCAATGATTTATTACCATTGCATTGCATTGAATAAATCATTGCATTTTTTGGATGTACAGGGTTTGTCAATTGCATGCTTTTATCGATTGCTTTGGTATTAGTTGATTGCTATGACATATGAATTCTTACCGCGCTCTATGATTTATCAATCATTAGCTATACCATTAGCCGAATTTAAATCATAGCTACCTTCCTCTGCGCTACACCACAAACTGCTTCATACGTCAAGTTCATTCTTACTGCATCAACCCAGATGGATTATTCAATCACAGAAAAAGTTTGTCACCGCGTGGATAATATCAGGAATGACACTCCACGACAGCATGAATAAATTTGAGGCTTTATTTCAAAGGCAAGCACCTCCAAAGTCAACACTGCATGACTGGAAAAAAAATTACTCGAAACTGGCAATCTTTCAAGTGACCGACCTCGTAGCTGCAGACCTCGGTCAGCAACCAATGATGAGAACAAGGAGAATGTGGTGACTGCAGTTAGAGACGATCCAACTACGTCTATTCGGCGCTTGTCCTCTGACTTGGGAATTTTTCGACCTTCCGTTCAACGAATTTTAAAGGAAGAGAAGTTTCACCCTTATAAACCTTATTACTCCCACTTTTTGTGCGATGGAGACAGTGATCGAAGATTGGAGTTCTGTGAGAAGATGATCGTGAAGATGGAGAACGATCCGGCGTTTTTGCGAAAGCTGACGTTTTCTGACGAGGCTACCTGCAGCCTTAATGGCTCGGTGAATAAACACAATGTGCATTACTGGTGTGAAGATAATCCAAAGGTGAGGATCTTGAATCCTGGAAGAACGGAAACACTTTGCGTCTGGGCTTCCATCAGCTTCTACGGAGTCGTGGCCTGTGACATTGATCAACGTACGATGACAGGGGCCAGGTACAATGACATTCTAAAGCAGAAAATTGTGCCATATTTTAGAAGGCATCCGCAGTCGTTGTTCCAACAAGACGGTGCCAGTGTCCATTATGCCTTACAAGTGAGAGAGACTTTGAATTCAGAACTGTCTGGTCGTTGGATTGGAAGGCGGGGACCGATAGAGTGGCCAGCTCGCTCTCCCGATCTGACGTTAGTTACTTGCGGTCAAAAGTTTATACACCTGGTGAGATATTTGCAACGATTGGTTCTTTGAGAAATAAGATTGAAAATGAGCTTGACGCCATTCCACTTGATATGTTCAAAAGAGTTTTTCGTGATTTTATAAAACGTTGTGAAATTTGTCTTCAGCATCAAGGTGAACTTTTTGAAGAATAGTGTTTGTGCAAAAACAAATAAAATAAAAGCTTTTGGATAAAATAGGCCAATTTTCAGTATATTTTTCGTAATTTGTTGTGGATTTCCATTTCTGGTGACTTTTGAGACACGGTATATATATATATATATATATATATATATATATATATATTTACAGTATATATACGGGGTGGGCCAGAAGTGACTACGTTTCAAATATATTATATCTTCTGATGCTCCTGCTCACTTCAAATGTAATTGAAATTGACAGAAATCGAATCAGTAACTGCTATCGCCTAAAACGTAACTTTCTACTTAAATGTAGTCATATATCTATGTCTTTGATTAATGAAATTCACTTTGAATGTAGTCATATGCGAGTATATCTATGCTTTTGATTGATGAAATTCACTTTTAAGTGTGCACAATAACAGCTCGCTTCATTATTCGATATTCCTGCGTGAAACTATGGCTGAAAGTTGTGACACAAGTGAATACACAATTGAATATCGTGTGCTTGCGGCAGCTTGGTGGCATGATACGGACAGGACAAGGCATTCCATGATGAAGCTACGAGATAAACTTCGAAATCGGTTTTATCTTGAACCACCTGAAGGTCGTGTAATCAAGAATTGGGAAGAGACACTATTCGAAACAGGAATGATTATGGATAGACGAAGAAGTGGTCGCCCAAATGAAAGAGGAGATAGCATCGACGACGTTCAAGCTACGATAGAAGCCAAACCAGTGACATCAGCAACAAGACTTAGGGATGAGCTCAATATACCGGGAACAAAAACCCGTCGAATTTTAAAGAAAGACCTTCTTCTGAAAGCTTGGAAGCCCACATTTGTTCAATATCTAACTGAAGAAGATCATCAGAATCGTGTTGAATGCTGTACATCTATTCTTAATAAGTATCAACCTCAACGGATGAGAAAGAAATTGTTCTTCTCGGATGAATGTGCAGTTTATGCTGCATCAAAAGACAAGAATGTGGTCATGTGGTCTAATGAAAATCCTCACTTTTAGGAACATGTGCATCAACATCCCCCAACGCTATGGTATGGGCAGTGATGTCTAAGGAGTATTTAATTGGTCCATATTTTACTGAAGGTTGTATGAACTCTAATCAATATCTCCAAATGCTTGAGGGTGAGTTCATGCCAGATCTTGTAAGACGAGGCATCCGTGAAATCGCCCACTTCCAGCAAGATGGCGCCCCTTGTCTCATTTCCCGAACAACTCGAGAATTTCTGAATACGCACTTCGATGAGAGATGGTTGGGTAAATTCGGTCTAGTCCCATGGCCAGCAAGAAGCCCTGACCTGACTTCTTGTGACAATACCCTTTGGGTTATGATGAAAAGAAAAGTTCACCATGAGAGGCCGCAAACAAGAAATGATTTCAAAGTGACTGTCAGACAAGCTTTCGAAGAAATTGATGCTGATAAAGAACTTTTCCGAAGACTCTCTTTGTGGATTGACATTAACGTCCTGCAGGTAGATCCATATGATACTTGAACTTTTGAATGATATCTGAGTGATTGTGATATTATAAAAAAGTAATATTTGAAACGTAGTCGCTTCTGGCCCAACCTGCATATACATATATACATATGGAGCATCTAAAAATGGCGGATAGGCATGCAGCAGTAATCGGCGAATAAGAGCATGTACATGGAACACAAGCTGTGGTGGGTCATTTGCTGTTGATATATTCATCTCATGCGCACTTTGAAAAGTTGATTTTTAGTTCGACAGATGCAGTCCATTCACGTACACAGTCCCATTCGACTTGGAACTGGTAAGCTCTAAAAACACAAAGTGCCCACAAAGTGAAGTACACTGATGTCATCAGCGTATTTGAACATCAGATAGAGTTTTCAGATACACATTTCAACGAGTTCATGCAAAATAAGATGTGTCCGATTACATTTCCTTGTGGTACACCGGATAGCACATGAGCCCAAGGCATTAATCCTGCTGAGGCACGAGCACTTTGGTATCTGTCAATAATGAGACTTTCTTGTCCATGAAGTGATGTGGCCTGGAAGATGCCACATCACTACTTCGCAATGCTTCATAGCAATGATAGTGGTTGAGTGAGGCAAGGTATCAAAGGCTTTGAGCATATCGACGGTCATTAAACGAACGCCACCTGACTGTTTGTCAAGGAAGAACAGAAGTCTACTATTTCTCAATGTCAAGGCTGATGCTGTCCTTTTACCAGGACATCCATGATCTTTATTTACCCTCGAGAACCCATTAGGACGAGGTTCTTTTTTCAATGGGGTCGAGCAAATGACGAGCGCATAGACAACAATAGAATGAGCAAAAATGAACAGAATAAACTACATGAGCTATGTAAGAGTATTATTTAAAAGAAAGAAACAGAAACATTCTGTTTTGAAAATGTCAAGTGATTCAGCACTTTGTGTTGTTTTTGTAGTGAATTAAATATGCAAGGTCCCACAAAACCAAGAGTATTTTCACATAACTTGATTCATCGATGAGGAATCAATAATTTTTGACTTGAGTAAGATCGAGTCTTACTCGATCTAGTTTGTTTGCGGAACTTCAATAAATCAGACATAAAAGATGGGATCATTGTGGTTTTAATGTATTTGTATACCATGATTGAGGTTTTGTACTTGACCAGCGCGCGAATAGGCAACCAACCTATCGTTTCAAACATCTTTATACTTGGGACATGATCAGTCAGTCTAACTTGCTGAATTGTTCGCATGGTTTTGTGCAGCAGTTTGTCAATTCTATCAAGATTAGCAGACGTGCAAAAACCACAACCACAAACACAGTATTCAATAAGAGGCAAAATAAAACTTGTTGCAGATCTTTTGCAAGCTGTGAAATGCGTAAGTGTTTTTCTTAATTCAAGCTGTGATGACGAATTAACGCAATCAGAGGCTCTGTACTTTGACACATTAAGCTTAGGTGGGTTGGTGCTGATTTGAGGAGGTTTAAGTAGGAGTTTATGCTACCATAGTTTGCGACGAATATTTCTAGAGATTGCTTCATTGAAACTTCGTAATTGTGACAAGTCTTCTCGTGTGTACCTCAGTCTACTAGACATTTGTTGGTTTGGTAAAATGAACGATAGGATTGGGATAGGGCAAAAGCCAATGCAATTGATATTGACCTTTGAACTAACATCGAACAGGGATCAAGATAGAGCGCGCGTGCGCTAACAGTGACGATGGTTTTGCGGTGATTCTGAAATGGCGTAGGTATATATGCTGAAATGTCTATGGCTGGTATAGTATCACACATGTCGACACTGTATGAAAAAGAGATAGCAATACTTTGTTTGTCATACATGACTCGGGAACACATGTTGATCACTAAAAGTGGGTGGAGACCGGTGCACAGGAGAGCCGATGAAGCGAAGAAGATGCTTTTAGGGAAACGTGCAAGTGTTGCAGATGCGAAGAACTATAAAAATTAGATCACGGAGATGACATATATGTTAAATAGCACTATAATGGGATGACTTTCAGCTGGATTAATTACACAGCAAGATAGACCAGATTTTGCGATTATTGACAGTATAAAAATCAACGAAGATAACCATAAGACCAAGATATGCCAAGACCTGGCATAGAGTAAGTATATAAATAGTAGGTAGACTGTCGTCTTAAAGTAATGTCATCATCATCCAATGGAAAGTGTTACATCAGAATATTCTTTTTTGCGAAGAATGCGTTCCTGAGGTCTAAAAAATATCAAATGACCTTTTAAGAAACTAAATTATTTTGCTAAGCTAATAAACTAAGCGAAATTCTTGCAAATTATTCATGTGTTTATATAGTAGCGATTTGGAACATCTATATAAGTAGCATGAAACTTATTAAATATCAAAAGGAATGAACATCTACTAACAGGTATCTTAATTAAGCGGAAATTAAGCTGATTATCAAGGGAATTTCATCAGCCGCACTATAACGCGAGTCTTCATGGAAAACTGAGATCTTATTGTGCTTTTTGGCTGAAATTTCAAATTTCTAATTCAATTTTCATAGCCAGCCATGATTTGATGTTTTACTTAATTTATGTTTCATTTCTTGAATCTGAATAGTAATGCGGACCCATTTCCTTCCTTTAAAGTTAATTGAAATCATTGTCATGGATTATGTTACTTTGCTCTTTCAGTGGCAGTCAGTTTGCGATATGATCACACTTAAGAAAATGCCTTTATTAATAAAGCTCAGCATTAAAATAATAATAATCCATCGAATTGCTAATCTAACAAACATTGCCTCTCCAAGGTTGTCATGACACGGAGGATTTGCAAAAAGCTATTATTCCTTCTGTATTGCCACCAGTATCAGTCAATTCCATGGTAATTTCTTCAAAACTTCAAAAGACTGCTTATCTGCTTATTTCACATGTTATACTGGGTCTCAATTCTAGTTCAATTAACAAAATCGAAACTGCAATCACTTGGGGAACTAATTATTACTGAGTTGCAACTCTACATAACATACTCACTCTATGGAGCAAATCCCATGGAGCAGATGAATGCACTCGTCTAGCAGTCATAGCAACAAGCTGAAGAGTTGACCAGAGTAAGTCAATCTATTATGGATCAAATCATGAAAATTGTGTAACAGAGAGGATTCACATTTCTAGAAAATTCGCGTTACCTATTCACATCCTTTTGGGAACAACGAGCGAAAGTAGGTATCACCATGATAATATGCTTCATTCTCGTTTCAAACACCGCAATGCTAACAAACGCCTTTTATGGGTATAAGGAAAATATTGCAGCTGCTGCGTTTTGAGAACCTTGAACGTGTGAAATCAAAGCAAAAAGAGCATTACCTCTTCACAAAGGCATTGACTGCTACAGGGCATGGTTCTCTATAAGTAATGATAGCGGAAATGAAGTTTTAGATAATGCCTTCACACACTTAGTCGTAATTCAATTAATCATAAAATTTGTAGCCTAGTGCTCTTTAAGACATACATGTACTTCATACCTCGGATCTGTCCTCCAAACCCAACTTTATGATCCACCTAGTATTTGTGGAAGGGATTGTTCAACCGTAAGGGAAATGCTCGAACAAGCATCATTTTAGCTCATTTCGATTAACTTGTACCGATAACTTCAATATTCATTGCAACATGCTACTTTCATGATCAGTCAATTCCCGTGTCAATTTCTTCAAAACTGCAAACATTTGCCAATCTCACGGTGGCACTGGGTCTTTGGGACATGGTTCATAGGCGAATTGATTAGAGTCAATTTGGTGTTCGATAAGTAGAAAGATCCACTTCATGGCTAAAATCTAAGAGTTTTGATAGGCTGTTCTAAGAGTTTTGATAGGCAAGGGAGGACACTGATAGGTCGGAATCAGATACACTAACGGAAATACAGATTGTTTCATAAAAAATGGATCACCCTTAAACATCGCCTTAACTTCAACTTTGTCTAACTCCGCCAAACTTGAACGAATTTCTCTGAAATTTGGAAGATATGTCAGTTGTGCTTACTAATATCATTGTTGGAAATTTCAAGCATGAATATTGAGTCGTTTTCCTGTTATAGATAAAAAAAGTAGTAGATAATTTGATCTTCATTTAGCAATGTTACACAAAATCATACCTCACTCTTATAAAATTACATTTGTTTCCTTTGTTATGTAATATGTTGTTCTACAAGCCAAAAGCTATCAAGCAAAACAAAAATAAAGAAAATCGGTCAATCAGAGCCAGCATAGCACTATTATTCATCAACAATAATGTAACTGCTACATGTGATTAACTGGACTTCATGTTCCATACCTTCCTGACTTGGTGGTGTTGGCAGCACTCCTGATTGCTTTCAGCTAGAAATCTATCTCTTATCGGTTGAAAACAATACAAAGCACAAATGAACAAAGTAGTAAGTAAAACTCCACTTCTGGACCGCGCAAGATGGCCGCCATCGAAGAATTTTCGCTGACGTCCCCCTCTCTGGAACGACAGAGGTTGTGGTCTGTCGTGGTGTGCCGGCCAGGTTGGTGCACGTTCACAAAATGTTCGCTGACGTCCCCCCCTCGAAAACGACAGAGTGTGAGACTCGGGTGTGTTGGTCTCGTGTGGGTTGACGTGGCCGACCGCCTAGGTTGACGTGGGCGACCGCCTAGGTTGACGTGGGCGACCGTCTAGGTTGTCGTGGTGGAATGGTGAAACGGACTTTAGATTCGTGATCAGCGTAAAATTCTGCATCGGTATGGTGAATTTGAAGTCAATCGGCGAGAAAAAATGTTTCTTCAAAATTTTGACAGAGTTAAAATGTTGGACGTTTTGGGCTGTAGCGCCAAAACGAACCATGGGATGGGAAAACGGAGGCCAGATTCGGATTCAGCGTGAAATTCTGCATCGGTATGGTGAATTTGAACGCAATCGGAGAGAAAAAGTTTCGCTGACGTCCCCCCTCTCGGGAGAGCTAGCTTCTATCTTGGCTTCCAGTAGACGGATTTTGTCGTGCCATAGCTCGTTTGAAAGCTAAGAGTGAGACAAATTCACTGAAAGAAACGGCTTGTTCATATCTGTTTTCGCTTAGATGTGAGACGCCATTTAAGATTTTGGGACATTGGCGAAAAACGACAGAGTTAGAATTTTGGACGTTTTGGGCTCTAGCGTCAAAACGAAGCATCGGATGGGAAAATAGATTTCAGATTTGGAATCAGCATGAAATTCTCTATCAACATGGTGAGTTTCAAGTCAATCGGATAGAAAAAATTTTCCTTCAGAAAATTTTTTCGAAAAAACGAGTTAGAATTTTCGCGATGGCTGTGGGCTGTAGAGCCAAAACGAAGCATCGGATGGGAAAACGGAGGCCAGATTCGGATTCAGCGTCAAATTCTACATCGAAAAGGTGTATTTCCAGCTCAATCGGACCTCTAGAATCGGCGATAGAAGCGTTTTAAGTGTTTGGATGATGGATATTACGTCATCAGCTGATCGCCACACACTATATAAGCTGGGAACCGAGAGAGAGACTTGTCATTAAGACGAGAGCGATTGTTAGAGGTAGGTCGTCTCTCTGAGCTCCGATGATAGCTTCGGACATTCCAAAATCCGGGTTTCTGTAAGAAACCGACTTAGAAAATTTCATTGCTGATATCAGCTAAGGCGTCAGACTTAGAGGTTAGCCAGGAGATGGCCTTCGTCTCCAGGCCATAAAAGACTCCAAAACTTTAAAGGCTTGTAACTTTGCTTCTACAAGTCCGTTTGACTTGATTCAAAAAAGGTTCGGTCGCTATTGACCTGTCCTAAGTGATAGACTACTTATAAAATTTCATAAGTAGTGCTAAAAAGTTGAAAATTTTAAATTCGCTAGTTTTGGAGGTTTTCTGGGGTTTTCGACCCTGCTGACGTCAATGAAAGCATTTTTAATGATGTCTGAGCCAGTCTTCTTATGGTATAAGCGGCTTTTCACTGAAAGCGAGCAAGACACGGAGAGTTTTGCTGTAATATTCCACTGACAGGGTGTTCCTTCGAGACGGCGGACGATGCCGTAGTGATAAGTGTGGCAAGGGAGTGTGTCATATTTTAGACCGAAACCGCTGGGACAACTCATGTCTCATGTTGGGCATTTGACACAGTTCTCAACGTAGCACTCATAACGCCAATCGGTTGAGTCTTAGCTATCTTGTCATGGGTGGCCTCTAAACATCTCCATTGCAAAACGCTGGTGAATCAAGCTCTCTACGGCTTGCTATCAAGCTGCTCAAAGTCTGTCAACCTCTTACCAACTCTACAGGTTTTCATGCCTGGCGAATACTATCATTAAGTTGAATCTGCTATCAGTCAACTTGAACGTTGCAAATGAAGTTCGGTGTAATACCTCCTTTCGACGGGCGTTCCCGTAAAGGGCGGCGGTGAAACCCGTAGCTATGTATACCGCAAGGGACATTCGGCAATGGTCAATCTTGTTAAACCTCTCTGCGTCATGTTTGCAAGTGATTGCCTCTGTCTCAACGTAGTATGCATTCGCGCCAGGGCGACATTTAGCCAGCTGTCGAAGGTTGCCTTATAAACTATACATTGCATACGTTATGAGAACCATGAGTTCTACCTGTCTCTATCAATGAGACGAATTGATGAATGGAATGAAATGGGAGGACACTCACGCGCCACACGCAACATAACACACTTCTCTCTTCCATAGTCTAACAAGCTCTTTACACATGGATCGCAGTCGATTGCTATCCTAGAATCATGTAAGCTATCTTAGTTTTATTTAACACTATTTCATCTACCATTATCGCCCATATGAAATGTTATAAGATTTGCGAGTTAAACTAAGTGTGCTACTATTTCCAAATGAAAAAGTATACATGGTTGAATCATCCACTGAAGCCCCATTCAAGTAAGTCAGTATGAAAGCAAAGATAATACGAAATAAACATTTATTATGGCATGTATTTCAAAAGGTCTTCATCGTCAATATCGTCCCAGAGTCTGCCTTCACACAGATCACAAAAACAGTTCACTTGCTTCAATCGTTCTTCTACCGCGACCATCACTTTGTCGATGTACTCCCACTCCGCCATAGTTCGTGGCTGGGAGTTAGGGGTGTACCATTCCCATAATTGATGGAGGAATTTGGTGCTGGTGATCTCCATCACATCATCAGTATCATACTGCAGATACTTCCATCGTATGCCTGTTAGGTCGGGACACTCCTTCTCACATACACTCTCCTCTTCGTCATCCGCTGCTAATGACAACTTTCTAATGTTGTCGAGTCGGTATAATTTCTCCACCTTCCCCTTCGTTGGAGCGTTTGGTGCAACGAGCGCCTTTGGCAACGAGCATGGAGAAGAGAACTCCAATTTGTGTTCGATGTTTTTGGAGGGCTTGTCATGTTGACTGTGAATAATGACTTTGAAATGTTTTCTAATTCTTAAGTATAAACAAGCAACCAACCAGAATGAACAGCCAATGAATGATGAATATGAAAGTATATATGCAAAGTGACATTCGTGTCATTTCACACTGTCTTTGAGACGTATAAGTGAAGTGTTCTCTAGCGAATTCTATATTTGAGGCGTACAAGTGAACTGCTCTCTCGTGAATTCCAAATTTGAGACGTATTATTTGAGTAAAGTCTCTATCTTGTTGAAGTATCAACCTTAAACTTGATTTCGTTGAAATGGTAAGTTGAAAATTTCTTCACTCATCTCCCTCAAACGTGTGGCTAATAGCATCTTCCTCAATTTCAGTCATCAACTTCATCACCAACGCCCTCCCTTCTCGAGGAAAGTTTAGAGTTGTTGAGTGAAGGTAGGTTGTAACAATACACTGAGACTTGAACAGAGATGATAGAATGATTTCTCTTTCAGGTGATGTGAGTTCCAGCTCAGGACTCTCGCGACAAGGCAACGAGTGGGAATGTGCCGACTGCGGACATATGTTTACAAGGAAGCACAGTCTCCTTCGACACATCAAACAACGTGTGTGTCAACGCAAAGCGGCATCAATCTCCGGAGGTGAAGTTGATTCTGACGACGACATCTCCTTTCCTTGCGATTTGTGCCCTCTTTCTTTTGATAGACACTTTCAGCGATCTTCGCACAGACTTCAACACACGCATGCAAATGATCACTACACCAACGGTTCCTCTACCATCTCCCTCATTAATGTTTCACATAATAATTTAGTACGCGACTACTGCATGGAGTCCAATACTGAAATAGTAGATTTTCCGGAGTGGCTCCTTCAAAATTCTAACATTATCGAAGCGCTCTTCAACAATTTAGACAATTTTAGAATGAAGGCGTCATCTACCTCAAAGTAAAATATATTAAGATAGATTTTCAAACGGGTCAAGTGACGGAGAGAATACAGTTTCATGTTCCTTCCTCTTCCGCAACCGAAGTTGTAGACTGCGAGTCTTGGCTAAATTTTCACATTCAATGTTTAAAATCAAATGTAGATAAATTCAATGAACGCGACAGCGCTCTCATTTTTGATGGTGTGGACTCAGCCATATTCAAAATTTCCCTATTAGAAAGTCATGCAGCTCGAGGCACATTTAAACTACCAAAAACGTTGTATAATAAGAAAGCTGTCATCAATGTCGATTGTAAATCACAGTGTTTCAAATATGCAGTCCTATCCATCCTTCACTATAATGATATCAACGCGCATCGAGATCGCACCTATAGCTATAGACAGTGGGAGGATGAACTAGACTTTGAAGGTTGTGATAGTGACAACATGAAAATCAAAGATGTAGAAACGTTCGAAAAACATAATCAGATTAAAATTGTCGTTCACGTGTGGGAGAAGGGGTTGAAGGGTGCCCGCTATAATTCACGTTCAACTTGTTATGAACGTGTAGTCAACCTCTTATTAGTAAAACAAGATTATAGCGAGGAATGGCACTACTGTGGTATTCCCAAAATCTCTGGCTTGTACACTCACTTGGGGCACTCTAAAAGAGGTGAACATTTTGTATGCGACCGCTGCATCCGCTCCTTTTGGAGTAAAGATAAATTTGAAACTCACTATGAATGGTGCAAGCGAGGTAAATTACAAATGGAACGCATGCCCAAAGATAAAATATTTTCACATAGGGATAATGGTGACGAATTGAGTCCCCTGCGTGTCATTTACGCAGACATAGAATGCTACATTGATGATATCATCCAAAAGCCAGCAGCCATATCCTGCTATGAAGTATGGCATGACCACTTTAGGAATAGACAAAACAAAATGCATACTTGGCAAGGTGAAGATTGTATTTCAAAATTTCTAGAATTTCTCGATAAAGCTGCTAAATTTCAACAATCATATGATTCCCAATTGCAGCGTAAGTCACTACATATGTCAGATGAAGACAAACAGAAATTTGAAAGTTGCACATCCTGTCCTAAATGTCATAAAACGTTTGATGACGATAAAATTAAGAAAGTGCGTGATCATGATCACATCACTGGTAAATTTAGAAACGCACTCTGCTCCAAATGTAACTTTTCACTTAGGTTGAGACGTCGTGTACTACCCGTCATTTTTCATAACTTTAAGGGCTATGACAGTCATATGCTCATAAAAGGAGGGTTGAGCCAGATGAAATCGTGGCAGTTTAATGTAATAGCGCAAACGAGAGAAAAATTCATGGCAATGACAGCAAAAGTAGCAGTAGATAAAACTAAAGAAAATAAGACAGTCTTCTTCGAAATAAAATTTTTAGATTCATTCCAATTCATGTCAGCGTCACTAGCTTCTCTCGTTCATAATCTCAAGTTTCTTCCCCATAGTCAAACTTTGAAGAAACATTATCCAAACTTAACGGATGAAATAATCACTCGCAAAGGAGTCTTTCCCTATGCGTATTTTAGCTCAATGTCTAAACTAAATGAAACAACCCTTCCTTCCATTGACAAATTCCAAAACGATTTGACGGGTCAAGATTGTCCAGTAGAGGACTATGAACATGCTCAAGAGGCATGGTTAAAATTTGATTGTAAAACGTTTGGCGATTATATGATCGCTTACTTAGAATTAGATGTCATTTTGCTGGCTGATGTCTTTCAGGAATTTCGACGAGTGGCATTAGAAGAAGACAAATTAGATCCTGTCCACTTTGTCAGTCTACCAGCCATGTTCTTTAAATCAGCCTTTAAAATGACTGGTGAGACCATCCATCTCTTACAAGACCCGGAGATGTATAACATATTTGAGCGCGGAATACGCGGTGGTCTCACATTTGTGAATAAACATCACATAAAATCTAAAACAGTAGGTAATGATCATATCCACCTAAAATACTATGACCAAAATAATTTATATGGCAGTTCACTGTCTAAACCACTACCTCATTCCGAGTTTAGTTGGTTAAATCAAGATGAGCTTGCGTATTACTCCAACCCTTCAAACATTCTGAACATTCCAGATGAAAGTGATTGGGGATATTATTTTGAAGTGGATTTGATTTATCCAAATAGTATTAAAAATAAAACTGCTGATTTCCCACTCGCACCTGAATCTGGTGAAGTGACTGAAGATATGTTTTCACCATTCATGTCACAATTTCATAATAACTTAACAGAGTGTGGACAGCCAAGGTACAAACCATGCCGCAAACTTTTACTCACCCAATATGATAAGAAAAAGTATCTCGTACACTTCTGCATACTAAAATTCTATTTAGAAATGGGCATGCTTCTAAAGTCAGTTCACCGCATCATCAAATTTAGACAGAAAGCCTTCCTCAAACCATATATTGATAGTAACAGCCAGAAACGTGCACTCGCCCAAAATAATTTTGAAAAAGATTTTTATTAGTATAAGAATAATAGTCTATTTGGTAAGACGATGGAGGATGTTAGAAAACGCATGAACTACAAACTAGTCATTGATGATCAAAAATATCACAAATTGACCTCATCACCTCTTTTCATTGATAGAGACATTATCGATGAGGACCTTGTAGGTGTTAAAATGATAAAATCTGAAGTCGAGTTGTGTAAGCCCATCTATATTGGTCAAGCTGTACTAGATTACTCTAAGCTTGAAATGTACCAACTCTTTTATAAAATACTAAAACCATGTCCTCTCGTAAAAGAGGTTCGTTTGTTGGGTGGTGATACAGATAGTTTCTTCTTAGGTATTACCACTCAAAAAGATTTAAATTTTAATGAAGTAGCTAAGTCATTAGAAAAATATTTCGACACATCTAACTACAATCCCACTCATCCACTCTATTCCAAACAGAATAAAGCCAAACTTGGTTGTTTTAAGGATGAAACAGCAGGAAAGGAAATAGATGAAATGATTCTCCTCCGTCCTAAAATGTATTCCATGAAATTAAAAGAATGTGCAGATAGTATTAAGCGTGCTAAAGGTATATCAAAATCCATTGTTCACAAAATGAAACATCGGTCCTATAAGAAGGCCTATAAAAATAAAACTATAACGTTTGTCAATATGACAATCTTAAAATCTCAAGTTCATACTGTGAAAACGCACACGTTCAAGAAACGAGCGCTTTCAGCATGGGAGGATAAGAGGTGTTGGATAGGGCATAACACATCTCTTCCACATGGACATCCTGACACAAACATACCTCCACCCAAAAGAATAAAACTCACGCTACCACATTCAGGAGATGTATTGACATAATCAACTTTAACTCAGTATTTTGATGTTGCTTTTTGTAGATATACATGGTTGTTTTATGTATCGCATGAGATCGTTTCTTCCTTGTGAATATATGCCTACAGTCAGCCCATTTCCCTATATCTGTGAAAAGACTTTTTCATACACATATTTTCATTTCAATAAATATATCACAATGACTTCACTTTGTTTTCCGAAATACTAAAGTTACGAGGGATTTAGTATCTTTCACATGGATGCACTCTTGTAAACCATTGGTAATTTTGATAGCAATAGAGGGTATAGTTTGTTTGACGACGGGGTGATAGAAAATAGATTCAAACATCTTCTCGACTATTCCATATGAAGCGTCTTTATCATGAATGAAATCACGTAAAATGTATTCTTTTTTCTCACCAACAGAAATAGGCAGAATCAAATCACTTTGGGGCTATCATATCTTTTTCAAATGACTGTGGAACATTGATTTCCATGATGAAGATTTAAGCAGTTAGATTCGATGACGAACAAGATTTACTAGTTTGCAAGTTAAACTAAGCGTTATATTATTTGTAAATGAAAGATATAGTTTCAACAGTTTACAGATTACAAAATAAAGTTTCAATAGTGTTTATGTTAAAAATAAAGTTTAAGCTGTTTGTGTGTTAGAAATAGAATAAAGTTTCAACAGTGTGTACGTTAGAAATAAAGTTTTATCTGTTTGTAAAATGAGATTGTAGGATTTACTAGTTTGCAAGTTAGACTAAGCGTTCTACTATTTGTAAACGAAAGTTATAGTTTCAACAGTTTACAGATTAAAAATAAAGTTTCAACAGTGTGTACGTTAGAAATAAAGTTTTAGTCGTTTGTGCGTTAGAAATAAAGTTTCAACCGTTTACAAGTTAAAAATAAAGTGACAATAGTGTGTATGTTAAGAATAAAGTTCTATCTCTTTATATGTTAGAAATAAAAATGAGGGTTCACCAGTTTACAAGTTAAGAATAAAGTGTCATCTGCTTCTATGTCAGAAAAGAAACAAAGTTTCACCAGTTTAAAAGTTAAAAATAAAGTTTCAATAATGTGTACGTTAGAAACAAAGTTTCAACCGTTTACAAGTTAAAATTAAAGTTTCAATAGTTTACAAGTTAAGAATAAAGTTTCAATAGTGTGTATGTTAAGAATAAAGTTTTATCTGTTTGTATGTTAGAAATAAAACAAAGTTTCTACCGTTTCCAAGTTAAAAATAAAGTTTCAATAGTGTGTATGTTAAGAATAAAGTTCTATCTGTTTGTATGTTAGAAATAAAATGAAGTTTCATCAGTTTACAAGTTAAGAATAAAGTTTTATCTGTTTGTATGTTAGAAATAAAACAAAGTTCAACCGTTAACAAGTTAAAAATAAAGTTTCAATAGTTTGCAAGTTAAAACTAATGTTTCAATAGTGCGTATGTTAAGAATAAAGTTTTATCTGTTTGTATGTTAGAAATAAAATGAAGCTTCACCAGTTTACAAGTTAAGAATAAAGTTTTATCAGCTTGTATGTTAGAAATATAATGAAGTTTCTCCAGTTTACAAATTAAAAATAAAGTTTCAATAGTGTGTACGTTAGAAACAAAATAAAGTTTCAACCGTTTAAAAGTTAAAAATAAATTTTCAACAGTGTCTACGTTAGAAATAAAGTTTTATCTGTTTGTAAAGTACGATCGTAGGATTTACTAGTTTGCAAGTTAGACTCAACATTCTACTAGTTGTAGATGAAAAATATCGTTTCAACAGTTTACAGATTAAAATAAAGTTTCAATAGTGTCTATGATTGAAATAAAGTTTAAGCGCTTTGTGCGTTAGAAATAAAGTTTCAGCCGTTTACAAGTTAAAAATAAAGTTTCAACAGTGTGTACGTTAGAAATAAAGTTTTAGCTGTTTATATGTTAGAAACAAAATAAAGTTTCAACCGTTTACAAGTTGAAAAATAAAGTTTCAACAGTGTGTACGTTAGAAATAAATGAGAGTAAGAACTTCATCGTATAAGTATTCAAAGCATGTCTTGTAAATCAAATGTGTGTAGTACTGACATGATAGAATCAAATGAACTTGACAAACGCGTTTGTCAAGCTTGATTCTATTATGTCAGTACTACACACATTTGATTTACAAGACATACTTTAAATACTTATACGATGAAGTTCTTACTCTCATTTATTTCTAACGTACACACTGTTGAAACTTTATTTTTCAACTTGTAAACGGTTGAAACTTTATTTTGTTTCTAACATATAAACAGCTAAAAACTTTATTTCTAACGTACACATTGTTGAAACTCTATTTTTAACTTGTAAACGGCTGAAACTTTATTTCTAACGCGATTCTATCATGTCAGTACTACACACATTTTATTTACAAAACATGCTTTGAATACTCATACGATAAAGTTCTTATTTTCATTTATTTCTAATGTACGCACTGTTGAAACTTTATTTTTAACTTGTAAACGGTTGAAACTTTATTTCTAACGCACAAAGCGCTTAAACTTTATTTCCATCATACACACTACTGAAACTTTATTTTAATCTGTAAACTGTTGAAACGATATTTTTCATTTACAACTAGTAGAATGTTGAGTCTAACTTGCAAACTAGTAAATCCTACGATCGTACTTTACAAACAGATAAAACTTTATTTCTAACGTAGACACTGTTGAAACTTTATTTTTAACTTGTAAACGGTTGAAACCTTATTTTGTTTCTAACGTACCCACTATTGAAACTTTATTTTTAATTTGTAAACTGGAGAAACTTCATTTTATTTCTAACATACAAGCTGATAAAACTTTATTCTTAACTTGTAAACTGGTGAAGCTTCATTTTATTTCTAACATACAAACAGATAAAACTTTATTCTTAACACACACACTATTGAAACTTTATTTTTAACGTGTTAACTATTGAAACTTTATTTTTAACTTGTAAACGGTAGAAACTTTGTTTTATTTCTAACATACAAACAGATAAAACTTTATTCTTAACATACACACTATTGAAACTTTATATTTAACGTACACACTATTGAAACTTTATTTTTAACTTGTAAACTGGTGAAACTTTATTTCATTTCTGACATACAAGCAGATGACACTTTATTCTTAACTTGTAAACTGGTGAAACTTCATTTTTATTTCTAACATATAAACAGATAAAACTTTATTCTTAACATACACACTATTGTCACTTTATTTTTAACTTGTAAACGGTTGAAACTTTATTTCTAACGCACAAACGACTAAAACTTTATTTCTAACGTACACACTGTTGAAACTTTATTTTTAATCTGTAAACTGTTGAAACTATAACTTTCGTTTACAAATAGTAGAACGCTTAGTCTAACTTGCAAACTAGTAAATCCTACAGTCTCATTTTACAAACAGATAAAACTTTATTTCTAACGTACACACTGTTGAAACTTTATTCTATTTCTAACACACAAACAGCTTAAACTTTATTTTTAACATAAACACTATTGAAACTTTATTTTTAACATAAACACTATTGAAACTTTATTTTGTAATCTGTAAACTGTTGAAACTATATCTTTCATTTACAAATAATATAACGCTTAGTTTAACTTGCAAACTAGTAAATCTTGTTCGTCATCGAATCTAACTGCTTAAATCTTCATCATGGAAATCAATGTTCCACAGTCATTTGAAAAAGATATGATAGCCCCAAAGTGATTTGATTCTGCCTATTTCTGTTGGTGAGAAAAAAGAATACATTTTACGTGATTTCATTCATGATAAAGACGCTTCATATGGAATAGTCGAGAAGATGTTTGAATCTATTTTCTATCACCCCGTCGTCAAACAAACTATACCCTCTATTGCTATCAAAATTACCAATGGTTTACAAGAGTGCATCCATGTGAAAGATACTAAATCCCTCGTAACTTTAGTATTTCGGAAAACAAAGTGAAGTCATTGTGATATATTTATTGAAATGAAAATATGTGTATGAAAAAGTCTTTTCACAGATATAGGGAAATGGGCTGACTGTAGGCATATATTCACAAGGAAGAAACGATCTCATGCGATACATAAAACAACCATGTATATCTACAAAAAGCAACATCAAAATACTGAGTTAAAGTTGATTATGTCAATACATCTCCTGAATGTGGTAGCGTGAGTTTTATTCTTTTGGGTGGAGGTATGTTTGTGTCAGGATGTCCATGTGGAAGAGATGTGTTATGCCCTATCCAACACCTCTTATCCTCCCATGCTGAAAGCGCTCGTTTCTTGAACGTGTGCGTTTTCACAGTATGAACTTGAGATTTTAAGATTGTCATATTGACAAACGTTATAGTTTTATTTTTATAGGCCTTCTTATAGGACCGATGTTTCATTTTGTGAACAATGGATTTTGATATACCTTTAGCACGCTTAATACTATCTGCACATTCTTTTAATTTCATGGAATACATTTTAGGACGGAGGAGAATCATTTCATCTATTTCCTTTCCTGCTGTTTCATCCTTAAAACAACCAAGTTTGGCTTTATTCTGTATGGAATAGAGTGGATGAGTGGGATTGTAGTTAGATGTGTCGAAATATTTTTCTAATGACTTAGCTACTTCATTAAAATTTAAATCTTTTTGAGTGGTAATACCTAAGAAGAAACTATCTGTATCACCACCCAACAAACGAACCTCTTTTACGAGAGGACATGGTTTTAGTATTCTATAAAAGAGTTGGTACATTTCAAGCTTAGAGTAATCTAGTACAGCTTGACCAATATGGATGGGCTTACACAACTCAACTTTAAATTTTATCATTTTAACACCTACAAGGTCCTCATCGATAATGTCTCTATCAATGAAAAGAGGTGATGAGGTCAATTTGTGATATTTTTGATCATCAATGACTAGTTTGTAGTTCATGCGTTTTCTAACATCCTCCATCGTCTTACCAAATAGACTATTATTCTTATACTTATAAAAATCTTTTTCAAAATTATTTTGGGCGAGTGCACGTTTCTGGCTGTTACTATCAATATATGGTTTGAGGAAGGCTTTCTGTCTAAATTTGATGATGCGGTGAACTGACTTTAGAAGCATGCCCATTTCTAAATAGAATTTTAGTATGCAGAAGTGTACGAGATACTTTTTCTTATCATATTGGGTGAGTAAAAGTTTGCGGCATGGTTTGTACCTTGGCTGTCCACACTCTGTTAAGTTATTATGAAATTGTGACATGAATGGTGAAAACATATCTTCAGTCACTTCACCAGATTCAGGTGCGAGTGGGCAATCAGCAGTTTTATTTTTAATACTATTTGGATAAATCAAATCCACTTCAAAATAATATCCCCAATCACCTTCATCTGGAATGTTCAGAATGTTTGAAGGGTTGGAGTAATACGCAAGCTCATCTTGATTTAACCAACTAAACTCGGAATGAGGTAGTGGTTTAGACAGTGAACTGCCATATAAATTATTTTGGTCATAGTATTTTAGGTGGATATGATCATTACCTACTGTTTTAGATTTTATGTGATGTTTATTCACAAATGTGAGACCACCGCGTATTCCGCGCTCAAATATGTTATACATCTCCGGGTCTTGTAAGAGATGGATGGTCTCACCAGTCATTTTAAAGGCTGATTTAAAGAACATGGCTGGTAGACTGACAAAGTGGACAGGATCTAATTTGTCTTCTTCTAATGCCACTCGTCGAAATTCCTGAAAGACATCAGCCAGCAAAATGACATCTAATTCTAAGTAAGCGATCATATAATCGCCAAACGTTTTACAATCAAATTTTAACCATGCCTCTTGAGCATGTTCATAGTCCTCTACTGGACAATCTTGACCCGTCAAATCGTTTTGGAATTTGTCAATGGAAGGAAGGGTTGTTTCATTTAGTTTAGACATTGAGCTAAAATACGCATAGGGAAAGACTCCTTTGCGAGTGATTATTTCATCCGTTAAGTTTGGATAATGTTTCTTCAAAGTTTGACTATGGGGAAGAAACTTGAGATTATGAACGAGAGAAGCTAGTGACGCTGACATGAATTGGAATGAATCTAAAAATTTTATTTCGAAGAAGACTGTCTTATTTTCTTTAGTTTTATCTACTGCTACTTTTGCTGTCATTGCCATGAATTTTTCTCTCGTTTGCGCTATTACATTAAACTGCCACGATTTCATCTGGCTCAACCCTCCTTTTATGAGCATATGACTGTCATAGCCCTTAAAGTTATGAAAAATGACGGGTAGTACACGACGTCTCAACCTAAGTGAAAAGTTACATTTGGAGCAGAGTGCGTTTCTAAATTTACCAGTGATGTGATCATGATCACGCACTTTCTTAATTTTATCGTCATCAAACGTTTTATGACATTTAGGACAGGATGTGCAACTTTCAAATTTCTGTTTGTCTTCATCTGACATATGTAGTGACTTACGCTGCAATTGGGAATCATATGATTGTTGAAATTTAGCAGCTTTATCGAGAAATTCTAGAAATTTTGAAATACAATCTTCACCTTGCCAAGTATGCATTTTGTTTTGTCTATTCCTAAAGTGGTCATGCCATACTTCATAGCAGGATATGGCTGCTGGCTTTTGGATGATATCATCAATGTAGCATTCTATGTCTGCGTAAATGACACGCAGGGGACTCAATTCGTCACCATTATCCCTATGTGAAAATATTTTATCTTTGGGCATGCGTTCCATTTGTAATTTACCTCGCTTGCACCATTCATAGTGAGTTTCAAATTTATCTTTACTCCAAAAGGAGCGGATGCAGCGGTCGCATACAAAATGTTCACCTCTTTTAGAGTGCCCCAAGTGAGTGTACAAGCCAGAGATTTTGGGAATACCACAGTAGTGCCATTCCTCGCTATCATCTTGTTTTACTAATAAGAGGTTGACTACACGTTCATAACAAGTTGAACGTGAATTATAGCGGGCACCCTTCAACCCCTTCTCCCACACGTGAACGACAATTTTAATCTGATTATGTTTTTCGAACGTTTCTACATCTTTGATTTTCATGTTGTCACTATCACAACCTTCAAAGTCTAGTTCATCCTCCCACTGTCTATAGCTATAGGTGCGATCTCGATGCGCGTTGATATCATTATAGTGAAGGATGGATAGGACTGCATATTTGAAACACTGTGATTTACAATCGACATTGATGACAGCTTTCTTATTATACAACGTTTTTGGTAGTTTAAATGTGCCTCGAGCTGCATGACTTTCTAATAGGGAAATTTTGAATATGGCTGAGTCCACACCATCAAAAATGAGAGCGCTGTCGCGTTCATTGAATTTATCTACATTTGATTTTTTTACATTTGAGTCCTGAGCTGGAACACACATCACCTGAAAGAGAAATCATTCTATCATCTCTGTTCAAGTCTCAGTGTATTGTTACAACCTACCTTCACTCAACAACTCTAAACTTTCCTCGAGAAGGGAGGGCGTTGGTGATGAAGTTGATGACTGAAATTGAGGAAGATGCTATTAGCCACACGTTTGAGGGAGATGAGTGAAGAAATTTTCAACTTACCATTTCAACGAAATCAAGTTTAAGGTTGATACTTCAACAAGATAGAGACTTTATTCAAATAATACGTCTCAAATTTGGAATTCACGAGAGAGCAGTTCACTTGTACGCCTCAAATATAGAATTCGCTAGAGAACACTTCACTTATACGTCTCAAAGACAGTGTGAAATGACACGAATGTCACTTTGCATATATACTTTCATATTCATCATTCATTGGCTGTTCATTCTGGTTGGTTGCTTGTTTATACTTAAGAATTAGAAAACATTTCAAAGTCATTATTCACAGTCAACATGACAAGCCCTCCAAAAACATCGAACACAAATTGGAGTTCTCTTCTCCATGCTCGTTGCCAAAGGCGCTCGTTGCACCAAACGCTCCAACGAAGGGGAAGGTGGAGAAATTATACCGACTCGACAACATTAGAAAGTTGTCATTAGCAGCGGATGACGAAGAGGAGAGTGTATGTGAGAAGGAGTGTCCCGACCTAACAGGCATACGATGGAAGTATCTGCAGTATGATACTGATGATGTGATGGAGATCACCAGCACCAAATTCCTCCATCAATTATGGGAATGGTACACCCCTAACTCCCAGCCACGAACTATGGCGGAGTGGGAGTACATCGACAAAGTGATGCTCGCGGTAGAAGAACGATTGAAGCAAGTGAACTGTTTTTGTGATCTGTGTGAAGGCAGACTCTGGGACGATATTGACGATGAAGACCTTTTGAAATACATGCCATAATAAATGTTTATTTCGTATTATCTTTGCTTTCATACTGACTTACTTGAATGGGTCTTCAGTGGATGATTCAACCATGTATACTTTTTCATTTGGAAATAGTAGCACACTTAGTTTAACTCGCAAATCTTATAACATTTCATATGGGCGATAATGGTAGATGAAATAGTGTTAAATAAAACTAAGATAGCTTACATGATTCTGGGATAGCAATCGACTGCGATCCATGTGTAAAGAGCTTGTTAGACTATGGAAGAGAGAAGTGTGTTATGTTGCGTGTGGCGCGTGAGTGTCCTCCCATTTCATTCCATTCATCAATTCGTCTCATTGATAGAGACAGGTAGAACTCATGGTTCTCATAACGTATGCAATGGATAGTTTATAAGGCAACCTTCGACAGCTGGCTAAATGTCGCCCTGGCGCGAATGCATACTACGTTGAGACAGAGGCAATCACTTGCAAACATGACGCAGAGAGGTTTAACAAGATTGACCATTGCCGAATGTCCCTTGCGGTATACATAGCTACGGGTTTCACCGCCGCCCTTTACAGGAACGCCCGTCGAAAGAAAGTATTACACCGAACTTCATTTGCAACGTTCAAGTTGACTGATAGCAGATTCAACTTAATGATAGTATTCGCCAGGCATGAAAACCTGTAGAGTTGGTAAGAGGTTGACAGACTTTGAGCAGCTTGATAGCAAGCCGTAGAGAGCTTGATTCACCAGCGTTTTGCAATGGAGATGTTTAGAGGCCACCCATGACAAGATAGCTAAGACTCAACCGATTGGCGTTCAAAGTGCTACGTTAAGAACTGTGTCAAATGCCCAACATGAGACATGAGTTGTCCCAGCGGTTTCGGTCTAAAATATGACACACTCCCTTGCCACACTTATCACTACGGCATCGTCCGCCGTCCCGAAGGAACACCCTGTCAGTGGAATATTACAGCAAAACTCTCCGTGTCTTGCTCGCTTTCAGTGAAAAGCCGCTTATACCATGAGAAGACTGGCTCAGACATCATTAAAAATACTTTCATTGACTTCAGCAGTGTCGAAAACCCAAGAAAACCTCAAAAACTAGCGAATTTAAAATTTTCAACTTTTTAGCACTACTTATGAAATTTTATAAGTAGTCTATCACTTAGGACAGGTCAATAGCGACCGAACCTTTTTTGAATCAAGTCAAACGGACTTGTAGAAGCAAAGTTACAAGCCTTTAAAGTTTTGGAGTCTTTTATGGCCTGGAGACGAAGGCCATCTCCTGGCTAACCTCTAAGTCTGACGCCTTAGCTGATATCAGCAATGAAATTTTCTAAGTCGGTTTCTTACAGAAACCCGGATTTTGGAATGTCCGAAGCTATCATCGGAGCTCAGAGAGACGACCTACCTCTAACAATCGCTCTCGTCTTAATGACAAGTCTCTCTCTCGGTTCCCAGCTTATATAGTGTGTGGCGATCAGCTGATGACGTAATATCCATCATCCAAACACTTAAAACGCTTCTATCGCCGATTCTAGAGGTCCGATTGAGCTGGAAATACACCTTTTCGATGTAGAATTTGACGCTGAATCCGAATCTGGCCTCCGTTTTCCCATCCGATGCTTCGTTTTGGCTCTACAGCCCACAGCCATCGCGAAAATTCTAACTCGTTTTTTCGAAAAAATTTTCTGAAGGAAAATTTTTTCTATCCGATTGACTTGAAACTCACCATGTTGATAGCGAATTTCATGCTGATTCCAAATCTGAAATCCATTTTCCCATCCGATGCTTCGTTTTGACGCTAGAACCCAAAACGTCCAAAATTCTAACTCTGTCGTTTTTCGCCAATGTCCCAAAATCTTAAATGGCGTCTCACATCTAAACGAAGACAGATATGTACAAGCCGTTTCTTTCAGTGAATTTGTCTCACTCTTAGCTTTCAAACGAGCTATTGCACGACAAAATCCGTCCACTGGAAGCCAAGATCGAAGCTAGCTCTCCCGAGATGGGGGACGTCAGCGAAACTTTTTCTCTCCGATTGCGTTCAAATTCACCATACCGATGCAGAATTTCACGCTGAATCCGAATCTGGCCTCCGTTTTCCCATCCGATGCTTGGTTTTGGCGCTACAACCCAAAACGTCCAAAATTTTAACTCTGTCATTTTTTGTTAATCTACCAAAATCTTGAATGGCGTCTCACATCTAAACGAAGACAGATATGAACAAGCCGTTTCTTTCAGTGAATTTGTCTCACTCTTAGCTTTCAAACGAGCTATTGCACGACAAAATCCGTCTACTGGAAGCCAAGATCGAAGCTAGCTCTCCCGAGATGGGGGAACTTCAGCGAAACTTTTTCTCTCCGATTGCGTTCAAATTCACCATACCGATGCAGAATTTCACGCTGAATCCGAATCTGGCCTCCGTTTTCCCATCCGATGGTTCGTTTTGGCGCTACAGCCCAAAACGACCAAAATTCTAACTCTGTCGTTTTTTCAAAAAAAAGTTGAAAATTTTTTCTCTCCGATTGACTTGAAACTCACCACACAGATGCAGAATTTCATGCTGATTCCAAATCTGAAATCCGTTTTCCCATCCGATGCTTCGTTTTGAAGCTGCAGCTCAAAACGTCCAAAATTCTAACTCTGTCGTTTTTCGACAATCTCCCAAAATCTTAAATGGTGTCTCACATCTAAACGAAGACAGATATGTACAAGCCGTTTCTTTCAGTGAATTTGTCTCGCTCTTAGCTTTCAAACGAGCTATGGCACGACAAAATCCGTCTACTGGAAGCCAAGATCGAAGCTAGCTATCCCGAGGGGGGGGACGTCAGCGAAACTTTTTCTCTCCGATTGATTTGAAACTCACCATGTTGATAGAGAATTTCATGCTGATTCCAAATCTGAAATCCGTTTTCCCATCCGATGCTTCGTTTTGACGCTAGAGCGCAAAACGTCCAAAATTCTAACTCTGTCGTTTTTCGACAATGTCCCAAAATCTTAAATGGCGTCTCACATCTAAACGAAGACAGATATGAACAAGCCGTTTCTTTCAGTGAATTTGTCTCACTCTTAGCTTTCAAACGAGCTATTGCACGACAAAATCCGTCTACTGGAAGCCAAGATCGAAGCTAGCTCTCCCGAGATGGGGGAACTTCAGCGAAACTTTTTCTCTCCGATTGCGTTCAAATTCACCATACCGATGCAGAATTTCACGCTGAATCCGAATCTGAAATCCGTTTTCCCATCCGATGGTTCGTTTTGGCGCTATATCCCAAAACGACCAAAATTTTAACTCTGTCGTTTTTCGAAAAATGTTGAAAATGTTTTCTCTCCGATTGACTTGAAACTCACCATACAGATAGAGAATTTCACGCTGATTCCAAATCTGAAATCCGTTTTCCAATCCGATGCTTCGTTTTGAAGCTGCAGCTCAAAACGTCCCAAATTCTAACTCTGTCGTTTTTCGCCAATGTCCCAAAATCTTAAATGGCGTCTCACATCTAAACGAAGACAGATATGAACAAGCCGTTTCTTTCAGTGAATTTGTCTCGCTCTTAGCTTTCAAACGAGCTATGGCACGACAAAATCCGTCTACTGGAAGCCAAGATCGAAGCTAGCTCTCCCGAGAGGGGGGGGACGTCAGCGAAACTTTTTCTCTCCGATTGACTTGAAACTCACCATGTTGATAGAGAATTTCATGCTGATTCCAAATCTGAAATCCGTTTTCCCATCCGATGCTTCGTTTTGACGCTAGAGCGCAAAACGTCCAAAATTCTAACTCTGTCGTTTTTCGACAATGTCCCAAAATCTTAAATGGCGTCTCACATCTAAACGAAGACAGATATGAACAAGCCGTTTCTTTCAGTGAATTTGTCTCACTCTTAGCTTTCAAACGAGCTATTGCACGACAAAATCCGTCTACTGGAAGCCAAGATCGAAGCTAGCTCTCCCGAGATGGGGGAACTTCAGCGAAACTTTTTCTCTCCGATTGCGTTCAAATTCACCATACCGATGCAGAATTTCACGCTGAATCCGAATCTGGCCTCCGTTTTCCCATCCGATGCTTCGTTTTGGCGCTACAACCCAAAACGTCCAAAATTTTAACTCTGTCAAAATTTTGAAGAAACATTTTTTCTCGCCGATTGACTTCAAATTCACCATACCGATGCAGAATTTTACGCTGATCACGAATCTAAAGTCCGTTTCACCATTCCACCACGACAACCTAGACGGTCGCCCACGTCAACCTAGGCGGTCGCCCACGTCAACCTAGGCGGTCGGCCACGTCAACCCACACGAGACCAACACACCCGAGTCTCACACTCTGTCATTTTCGAGGGGGGGGGGACGTCAGCGAACATTTTGTGAACGTGCACCAACCTGGCCGGCACACCACGACAGACCACAGCGGGGGGGACGTCAGCGAAAATTCTTCGATGGCAGCCATCTTGCGCGGTCCAGAAGTGGAGTTTTACTTACTACTGAACAATAACTAGATCGCATTCACAAAAGGCAAAGTGTCAGCCTTGCTAGAACTAGGGTTTTCTTTGCGACCTACAAGCAAGCGACTAAATGTCCCTTACACAAATGTGCATCGATGGCATAATGATGATTTTCGACTCTGTCGTAAAGAGGGCTCTGGCCGTCCACGCAAAACATCCAAACGCAGAGACCGCCTAATTTTGAGATTTGTTAAAGTTGATCCTAGTCTCTCGTTAACTGAGATGGCTGCACTAGACTCGTCTATTTCTAAGTCCACTATTCGTAGAAGACTTATTGAGTCGAATTTCAAGAGCTGTAAGAGGCCCTCTCAGATCGAATTATCAGATCAGCATACAAAAAGACGTCTCAGATGGGCAATGAGTCATTGTCACTGGCGAAATCAATGGGATCGGGTTGTCTGGTCTGATGAGGCATCAGTCCGTCTGAAGGATAGTGATGGTCGATTGAGATTATGGATAAAATCTGATCAGGAAATTCCGAGACATTTACATCGTCCCCGGGTACAAGGTGGTGCGACTCTACTGATTTGGGCTGGCATTTGGACCAATGGCCGCTCTGAACTTCACATACAGCAAGGAACCATGAATTCTGAACGCTATGTGAATGTTTTGCGAATGAACATTGGCCAAATGACAGATCAACTTTGTGATCCATCGACTTGGTTATTTATGGATGATAATGCTACGTGTAACAGGAGTAGTAGAGTCAACTTATGCAAGTCTCAATTAGGGCTTAGGACATTATCTTGGCCAGCTCGTTCTCCTGATCTGAATCCCATAGAAAATGTATGGAGTATTCTAAAACGTAACGTTCGTCGTTCACTGCTGCCTACAGATGGCGCATCACAACTTATGTCACTGTTAAAAAGAGAGTGGAGAAAGTTAGATCAGTCAAAAATCAACGATACCGTCGAATCAATGCCTAGACGAATTGGTAATGTCATTGACAATAAGAGTAGGGCCACAAAATATTAGCTTCTTAAGAACCGTTACTGTATCATAGCTTATCAGATTATATAAGGACATTTAAATATATTAGGGACATGAAATAACATGAAAAATGCTTTCTGTATCATACTTATGTTTTATTTAGTCAAATTTTGGGATGATCCACTTTTTATGAAACGGACTGTAGAATTACTTTTATTGTCTCAAATAAGAGAGAATAAGAAAACTGAGCTTAAGTCAGTACTTAATAAAAGAGTTTCATAGTTTGTAGTGTATTTTAGTCCGCATCATGGAGAGATTCAACCTCCATCTTAGTGGACGAAGTAGAAAAATGCTGCGGAGGGAATGAGCGTTGTTGTGTGCAATCCAGGAGAATAAGTTACCACATAACTTGTCATTGGCGGTCATCAGGATATCTTTCTTGGCGTTCACCGACATTCCGGCGATCCAGCATTTACGAGCTGGGAAAACAGTCGCTCAGGCAAACTGCAGAAAGCAGGGAAGGCATGCAACAACGAATATAGGAAATGTGGATGTTGAGAATACACTCCTTCGGACATCCTGATTAAGTTGCGAATTATGTACATTTTGCACCAAGCCGATTTTATGACTTTATTCACATGACAGTCCCACCGAAAATTACTGCTAAGAGTGGTGCCAAGCAGCAGGAGGTTGTCAACCCCAAAAGGATAGAACCGCTTGAGGTTGACAAGAGATTGCGAGATTGAGACTTTTGGTCTTGATTATCTCCATGACCTTATACAATTTTCATGATTAAGAGGGAGTCTTGCGTCTTCGATCACGCTAGTAACCCGCTCAGCTTGAAGTTTGTCTTCACTAGAGATTTTATTGGAGTGGAGAAGAGTGAAATCATCAGCAAATCGAGTAAGCTTGCCTATGATGGTCGATGGCTATGCAAAATGACGCTGCCCTGTGGAACACCGCATCTGACAGGATACGACGAGGAAAACCTTCCATTGAATTTCACATTTTGGGTCCGATTTGAGAGAAAGTTCTTGATCCAATGGCATGCCTGCAACAGTAAACCCAGTCGAATGCATGCCGAGAAAATCAAAATGATCAAGCTTGTCGAAAGTTTTTGAGAAGTCTACTGATAATAGCGCATTGCTCCAGATCCTGTCTCGAAGTGAGTCAATATACAACCATTTAAATAGGCAAGGGCAAATGTGTTGCCTATACCAGATGCGAGAGTAGATGCAAATTGTGACTCGTCGATCTGATACCGACTAGTATTTTGCTTTTACGAACATCGCTGACTTCATTACGTCGGGAGAAGGTATCTCCGACCAGGATGAATGACATGTTGTCGTCTTGTAATAATGTTTATTTTGGAATAGTTAAATCAGTAACTTATCGTCAGTTCCTCTAAGTGTCATTTTTATGAAAAATGTTTAAACTTTTCTGAACTTGTGCACTTTATATTGCATATAAAGTTCATGCGCATACGATATGAAATAAATTTTTGAATCCATTTTTGTACGACTATGTGCTCTTAGAAAGAATAGGCAACATCTAGATGGGTCGAGCATCTGAAACATTGATGGTTTGCTACATCTCGGACTGGTGTGATGAAGGACGCTTTGAAATACGACAGCGGAACGACATCCTGCTCAAGACCTTCGTTGAATATGTAAGTGATTGCCGAAGACATTGTAATTGCAGATTCCTGAAGAGTCCAGTGGGGAACTCCACCCGGCCCAGCTGATTTCCTTCTTAAAACTGTGCACGAACTTCTGATTCACTGATAACAAGTCAATGAATTGGTTAGTCCGATGGAATGATGGGATAGCCAGAAGAGTCATGTAGAATGGATGCAAAGTAAGGTTTAAAGTCATCGGCATGAAACGGATAGTCGCCACTGGAGTTCTTGACGTATGTGCTCCTCGACAGGAGTTTGATGGCATTCCATTTTCCTGAACTCTTATTTGCCATTTTCATGAAATGCGATGCATTCAGTGAGGTCTTTAAAGATAGAATGCGTGGCTTCTTTTTGCATTGTTTAAGTTAATGGAGGAAAAACCACGGTTTTGCTATGTTGTCTATTTGGTTACAGGCTTGCTACACGTTTCTACCGTTACCTTGGTCCTGTTGGCGTGAACAGGTATGACGATAAACGGCATCCGTCACGTTTTTGAGAAGTAATACCTTACCCTAGTATACGGCTCGGTGGCGACGGATATGCCTTTACTGGTAGAAATGGTCCTCCAAAAATGTGAAGGTCTACCTCTGGTATCTCCCTCAGCTTAGCCAGCGCACAGCAGAAGAAAAAGAAAACTCCGACTTCAGACCACCTGCTGCCTTGCAGGTCATGATTCGCCGAACAAAGGCTACGAGAGGAAACTCAGACAGAAAACCAATTAGCGGAGTTGGGCCTCTTCAGCCTTGGATGGCAGCCCGTTTAGGTCCACGGCCGACAACAGTGGTTGAGTGTCAGCAAGGGCATCCGGCCTGTGAAAATTTCCGCCCCAATTTTTCAGTGGAAATGACGTACTATGGTATTACGGATAGGGCTACCGCGTACGGGGCAACCGACGCGCCACAAAACCGAGTGGCGAGAAGTGAGTGAATTCTCGGAGAAAACAAATTTTATTGCGTATGGTGACTCTAAATGTCGACACAATTCAGGAGAGAGTAGAGAAGTAGTGGACTTCATGAACAGGAGGAAGTACAAAATATTATGTGTGCAAGAGACGAAGTGGAGAGGAGACAGAGAAAGAATCATTGGTGAAGATTATTCAAGATGCTGCATTCCGGCGGTGACGGGAAGGCAAGTAGAGTAGTTATAGTGATGGAGAGCATTTTAGCTAAGAGTAGAAAGGTGGGATGGAAGAATTTTGATGGTGTAGTTAGTCATTGGAGAGACGAAATTGTGTGTAATGACAATATACGCCCTACAGGTCGGAAGAAGCCAGAGATAACAGAAAGAATTCACAGAAAAAGTCAAAGAAATGATGCAGCTAGTGGTAAAGGATGAAGTTTTTGGAATGGTTGGAGACTTCATTTCACATATAGGACAACAGCATCAGGGGGAGGAGGACTGTCTCGGCAAGCATGGTTTCGGAGAAAGAAGCACACATGGTAGAAAGCGGGTGCATGTCGCATCTAAGACTTGCCATCGCGCAAATCTATTTCCAGAAGAGACCCTCTTACAAATTAACATTCAGGAGCGGTGGTAATAAGTCGGTGATCGATTGGTTGGTAATGAGATCGAATTGGCGAGTAAAAGACTGTAAAGCTATTGCGAGTGAGCATGTAACGACCCAGCACAAACCACTGGTGTTTCAGCTAAGATTTAAGGAAAAGAAATATAAAACAAGAAAAGTGATAAGGTGGTGGAAGTGCGATGAGCAGATTTTGGAGGAGTACAGCAATGACATAACCGAAAAATTCAATCAATTAAGAAGTCAGCCAGATGGAGTTGAAGAAGAGTGGAGCAGTTTTAAACAGGCCATTGTAGGAGCAGCAGAGAAGGCAGTTGGAAGGACCTCGGTGAAGTGTGGAATCAGGAGAGAGCAACAGTGGTGGTGGACCAAAGAAGTGGAAGAGGCCGTGAGGGCAAAGCGAGCAGCTGTAAAGGTGGTAGAAGAAGTAAGGAACAATGAGCGGGAGAAAGAACACTCGAGATGCATTGAAAAAAGGACGATGGGCTTTAATGATTGATGTTTGATGTTTTTTTAGATTTGATAATTTGCAAGTGTGTGAGAACATGTGTGATGATCGCTTCTGCGTAAGCTTTCTTTTCATATTGATGCCTGAGTTGATGTACAATTCTATAATTCAGAGTACGTACTCTGTGTGAAATTCTATCAGAAAAATATAAAGCGTGTGAATGCACGTGAAAGATGGATCCATTTGCATTGTTGCGGCTAGGCATGATGAGTGACATAAAGAAACTGAAAACTGCTAAGTAGATTACACCATCCGATAATTTTGAAGCAGAGAAGCAGTAGCGACGCTTACTGCTTTTCTATAACAATACTAATTGTTCATCAATGTTTTAAACGTCATTCCTAAATATTGCTCATTCTACAACAATTTCTGTTTTCTGCAGAAACTGCTTAGAATCCGTTTCGATTACTCAATTTTCAAAAGTTGCTTTCTGAGAGGCTATTCACTGTTCATTCCTCAAATATATTCTAAAGTGCTTATGAATGCATTACGCACAACTTCAAGTATTGAGATGTATAAAATATAAAAGGTTGTCATCCGCTAGAAGAACTTATTGAGATGACTTGCATAACATAATTTCTGTTGCTTCTGAATTGAAAATTAATGGATTCCCGTCTGTGGACGCAATTAATGTGTACTCTTAGTTTCTCTTTCCAAATATCAGACAATATCTTCCATCTGATTCAATGTGTGTAAAATATATCCTTCCTCATACTTTCGTGACGAATTCATTTGAAGGCTCAAGTGAAGATGCACTTCAGCTAAGCATTTGGTCACGATGTTTTCTCTTCACTAATTTTGAAATTTATTGATGCCCATTAACCCATTTAAGGCCGCCTATGTAAATATCGGCAAACTTTCTATAAAGACGGTGGTATGTATTTCAGAATGTTATAATTAAGAATAATATATGATAACCAGTTCATTGCAACAACCCTTTCTTAGAAATTAAAGCCGTAACGATTTCGTTACGATGGCGTCATATGATGTCAAAATATACAAAAGCATGCTTCTTTTCAAATGCAGCTTATGAATTGCTCCAAGCAATTCCTGCCGAAGCAATGAGTCATAGCTTCAGCATGAAAGCTTTCCATCATACTTCAGAGGTATTTGTCGAAACTGTGAATTAGCAAATTTAATCAAAGGCCTGCTCTATGCTACTTGTCGTTGCTGTTTGCTGTGAAGTCGTTATCGTTGAATTGAGAACAAGTTTTTATATTTTGAAATTCATGTCGAAAAATTGATTCTCTTTCTGCATCGACTCCAAATTCATGGTAGAGTTGGAGACGCCTCGGTCATTCGCAATGTCCACATAAATAAAGAACATCAAGAAATGAGCGCATTTGAGACTGTTCAGTATTATGTAGGCCTAAGCAATTCTTTTGTCCCGGGTAGTCATTGGTTTCTGCCACTGAGGTCGATAAGACCATCAGCATGCGTATCAAGCATCTCATAAAGATTCTTGCCTTTAAATGCATCCAGTTTGTCTTATCTGCGAAGATGGAAATTACCGATATTTGCCATTATGTTGACTGCTTTTTCTGTTTACTGAAATGATCATTCAAATCATCTTTCGTTGCAATCTCACACTGCCTTACGATGTCACTAACCTCTGAGATATCGTTTGAGAGACTTACTTCTGAGACACATAAACTCATCATCGTCTCAAAACTCTGATCAAGCATTTACTTATGGAGGTTTTGTGGCAACATTTATATACCGTGATCGTCGGCATTAGGCCTATTGCATATTTCAGTAACTTCTTCATCCATAGTTAGCAACAGCTTGGGTATTGTCTTCAGATAGCTTATACACAGGTTGATATAATCAAGCTAAGCCTTTATACTCGTAGATATTTTAAACTAGTTTGGGCCATCTCGAGCCTCTGATGGCGTACCCTTGTAGGGAGAGACGCATCGTCTGCAGCCAAAGAAGTTTTGGATTGAAATTGCTCGAGTCGGAGGACATCTTTGTATTCTATGCCCAGGCGAACTGGCACCCTGCAATGCTTGTGATTAAGCTATAAGAGAAAATGCTTGAGATTTGATCTCTCTTTAACTTGCTTCTGTACACGAGCTAGCAAGTCTAATGTTGAGGAAATAACTACGGCAATTGACTTCGGTTGGTTTTGTGACGGGAAAGCCATAGACTATAAATAGCAACAAGCATTACAGACTCATAGAATACACTAACAATGCAATATTCCAATGAAATTGTTTGTTTTCAGTGTTCAACAA
The DNA here is from genome assembly GCA_907163375.1 of Prostheceraeus crozeri. Taxonomy (NCBI): domain Eukaryota; kingdom Metazoa; phylum Platyhelminthes; order Polycladida; family Euryleptidae; genus Prostheceraeus; species Prostheceraeus crozeri. The sequence goes on along the minus strand of CAJQUW010004777.1, from coordinate 445,879 downwards.
ACATCAGTTTTAAAGAAAATTGATAGTATTCACTACCATTTATTTCATTTATATTGTTTCTGTATTTAACATTTGTATATCATATTACGCCAGTGTAATTAAAACGTTGTGGTTCAAAAAAGTTACGTGACATGTCATGAATGAATATCCGAGCGAGTATTGATTGCTATTTTCGGTATTTGATGGATAATGAGATCACGCAAATGACATTGACAGTAAATTACATGTGGACGTTCATACACTGAGCCTTTCAGTATATTAGCAGATTTTAAGCCCATTCTTTGTCTAATTTCTTGTCGTGATAAAAAATAAGCACTAAAAAGTGATAAATTTTGAATTGGCGATTGTTTACCTCAAAATATGTGATAAATAATGTATGGTAATCAAAATATTGTATCATATGTCGCAAGCTGGAGAAGACAGCAAATTCCGAAAAGTGCTGTAGCGAAAACGTTATACTGGCGCTAAATTTAATAAGATGGTATCTGAAACAGGGTTTCAGAGCCAGAGCCGACGGGAAATACCATGGCTCCGGCTCTGGCTTGAAGTTTTGCATGCATTAAGGATTCAGTCACTTTGCGAGATACAGTGATATTTGACAATGTAGCTGAAACGGATACAAGTGTGTCATCATTGCAGATTATGGCTGTAGACCTCCCAAAGCCTACTGGCCTTCATCTCCTCTCACTACATAGCCTAATGCGAATCATTTATTTGGATTTTAAAGGACACAGCGGACTTCTTTAAGATTGTATTCAAGCTGAAAACACAGCTTCGGGCGAGAGGCTATTGTCGAAAAATATGCACATGCATTCTCGCCTCAAATTTAATGTATTTGTTATTAAAACAAATTATTGATTCTTAGTTAATTATTATTCCCTTAAGAATGTATGGTTATTTTATAGGTGTCTCATTCTCAATATATTACCTAGAAGTTCTGGAATACTTCTGAAGAAGTACTTTTGATATAAAAAGAATTTTAGTGCAATATGAAAATGCTTCACTTGATTGATGAATATTAGAGCCGACAGCTAAGTTGTAGAATCATCTCGTCCGACCGGCAGCACCTGTTTCAATAGGGAACGAGGCTGAAAACAGGACGTTCAGAGAATGCAGCAAAACTGTATGGTCATTTTATAGGTGTCTCATTCTCAACAAAATACTCAGATGAAGTATTAAAATACTTCTCAACGGAAACTCTGGTATAAAAAGAATTTTAGTTCAATATGGAAGTATGTTTCATTTGATTGATGAATAATAGAGCCTTAACAGTTAAGTGGTTGAGTCATCTAGTCCGACCGGCAGCACCTTGTTCTGCAAGGAACGAGTCTGAAAATTGGACTTTCAGATAATGCAGTACACCCTATCCGTGGCTGCTGCAAATCTGCGCATCTGCCGAGTTCTACCCGGTTCCGAAAAGAGTTACGTTGTCTCTTATCAGACACGATCAAAAGAAAGTGCACATGCATGTCCAACACCGTGCGGAATGAAGCTTTTACCTTTCACTGACCAAAATACCTCGATGTGTCTAACTAAAATACTTTTTTTTAATCAATGATGCCTCACTGTGGAAGAATGAAATATTTGTTCTGGCGTCTGATTAAGCGCTAAGAGCGGTAGCGGTAGAGACTAAATCAGCAGTCCCATGTAAATAGAGAAAATGTTGATGGCTCCCTCTGCGACTGATGCTTCATCAAAAGTTTTAAGCGGGAAACAGTAACCAAGTCAGATAAGTCATATTTTTTAGCATGGTGATCATTTTTCTGTCCTGCATGTGTTTATGCCTCCTATGATGATGCAGGTATTTATATCCCGCTTTCACAAAGTTCTAAGCGGTCAGTGATATGTACGAAAATGTATTGTGAGACTTCATTAGCTTCAGCCAAAGCTTAATCAGGATGCTGTGTTTTTTCGACAAAATAATGATTTGATAAATCTAAATGTGTTTAGCTTCTGAAACAGAATGAACTGCTTGACCTAGAGATGGTTCTACGCGCCGTAGTACTTCTCACTTAGTCACAGAGAACACAGACAAATGTCATTTTACCGAACACCTCATCCTGCTACCATTGGATATGCATTTGCTTCCTGTGATTTTGTCTGACAAAAGCAGGTACCAGGTAGACCTCGACAGATGTGCGGTTTCGCAAAAGCCATCGGGTGCACATCATTCTGTGAAGGTCTCTTGTTCGGTTTCGTGTTAGGGCCCGACAATATGTCGAAGGGTTTTGGGTCAGAGCCGGAGCCGTGTTATCTGGAGCATGACTCCAAGACCCTGATCTGAAGACAGCAATCTGATGCGCAATCTAAGCCGCAATAAATAGATTATATACAAACTCCAAAATGCAGCCTAGTGCAGTTAGGTACAAGCATTTGCGTGACTTCTGTCTCATGCCAACATATTTTAGAATATTGAAATGAGTTGCCGACAGCTTTGAGAGCATACTATAAATTATATTCTTGCAATTATTCCTGTTTTAAATCGGAGAAAATGTTTGATCCCTTGCAAATTTTATACAGAAATATGAGAACCGCTTCATTTTCATCTCCAGTCATAGATCTTGTACCTTCATTCCTGTGTAACGCGTGAAGCAGAGCAGGCGAAACATGTCGCGTTAAATACATCTTCGACAATGAAAGCGGTTCTCATATTTCTGTATAAAATTATTCCTGTTTAGAAAATTAACTATCCCTTCTATGATCTAGAAGGAAACTAGAGTCATACGGACTATCCTTACAAAAAATGTTGCTGGAGTTCAAATGCTTTCATACGACTTGTCGAAAGCTTATGATAAGATTGACCATGCCATGAAATTATTATGCATCAACTTATGGCGACTAACTTCCCTGATCGCATTGTAAAGTTTGTACAATCATATCTGTCACATAGAACTCAGAGTGTGCGCTTACATTTTGTTGTAAGTAAGCCCATTTCAGTAACATCTGGTGTTTCGGAAGGTTCAATATTAGGACCCATGCTTTTTGATGTTGCAGCAGGAAATTTGCAATCTGTTTATGAAATGACTGGTATTGTGAAGTGTGTTGATAATATCACCATCTACATCCCTTTATAGTCTTAGTAGTGATTTAAAATGAAACCGCCATTTTTCAATATATCTCTTAAGCTTTTGTACAGAGACTTCATTGCTTGAGAGTATTGAAGCAATTTCTTGAAAAAGAAAAATTGATTACTGTGTATAAAGGTCTCCTTCTCTCGCTTTTAGAGTATTGTTCGCCTCTTTTTGTTGGCGTCCCAGCCAGTCTCTCTGAAGACCTCGAGAAATTGCAGAGATGGGCACATAGTTATTTGTGGTTTATCATGTAAGTGCGATTGTATGGAAAGCTGCACGAACTTTTTGAAAACTGTCTTTTGTGTTCTCAACCGCTACATCAGCATCTTCCACCTGCCAGTGTGCGTACTGGTCGTGTAATATTACCGTTTTGTGCAACCACATGCCATTTGAACTCATTTCCTGTGTATATGTCAGCAGCACAGCTAAGAAATTTTCCTTCTTTTGATTTATAGCTCGCATAATAGGCTTTCATGTTATATGAAAGAGTGAAACAATCTTGTAGTTGTATGGTGTTAGCTTTGATGCATATACATATACATATCCAAAGACGATTTTACTTTAACTTCTTATGATTGTATGAATATCCTGTGACTTTCTGCTATTTGTGATTCTCAGTATCCTGAAATATATGAATTTCTATTCTATTCTATTCTACAAGTTTAGAAAGGAACACTATTGTCAAGAGATTTTCTTATGGTTCAAGAAAGACTAGTTCCATCTGGCTTCCGGCCGCACACCAATTTTCATGATGAAATGAAGCATAAAGAATAATCAAAATCTAAATCGAATTTGAATTGTTGCATGCCCAAAAATTGAGATATTGCTTAATTAATTCCTATGTTGGATTGAAGAATTGAAGATGGTCGTAAAACCAGTGCGACTATGGTCTTAGGGAAGTAAATATAAATAGACAAGGACGAGGCGCTTACTCTTCACTATGGCAGCCGGAAAGCAACTAACAACAATGAAATTAAATAAACAATAGATCAAATTGCCATGCAAAAGATGTGCGGCTGGTAGGATTCGAACCTACGACCAAGGTTAACTAGACCTGTGCTCTAACCAACTGAGCTACGAGCCACTTACGCGACTCTGTCAATTGGCAGGATCAAACCCACACAACACAGCAGTTTTCTCCTACCACAGTTCGAACACTGTCTCAATGTGACAGAATCGCTCAGTCATTCCTGGTACGTGTATACAATAACTTTCAATTAGACTGACCACTTAATTAATGAATTATTGAAATCTGAGTGACGAATTTGCCGTAGACCGGCTTCAATAAGACTTCAAAAGAGTTTTTCGGAAGACGCTGTGGGTCTTCCCCGGCCGCTGTTTGTTCGAGAATTTTCAAGTCAAGGCCCGACCCGTCATGAATACTGCTGCAATATATCAGATTCCCTGAAAATGAATAACTATATTTTTTTGTTTTTTATATCTAATATTTTTTTTGTGAATGGGCTTATTTTGTGACATTTATGATAAGCTAGAAAAACCCACAAAGTATACTTTTGGTTGTATATAGCTAAAAAGATAGTAGATATTCATGACATTTATCTCATTTGTTATCGACATATTTTATAACTTGAGGCTTCAATAATTGCATTATTTCCAATTCTGTGCTTCAATTTTTGTGTGTTTGAATACGAGAAAGATGGCGAAATTCTATGATTTAGACTGTGTCTTATCGCATTAATTTGATCACTACAGCGGTCGATTCTGATTCTCTCAATTCGCGCAAAACCCAACTGAAATTCCTTTTGTCAAATTAGTTGCATAAGACGGCTTCCTCGTATTCAAAACATGATTTATTGGTTTTGACATTTTCAGGGAAGACCCAGCCAGGCCTTTGATTTCAACCTTGCATGCAGCAGTCATTTAATTGGTCGCAACAGGAAAATAAAATGTCACATTAAAAAAATCGCTTCTTCATGCAAAATATAGAATGCAATGTCAGACGAAGATCATACTAGATCCTTAATGGGTTGTGCCTCGTATCATGACGACTAACATTTTATAGTGTCACAATTTCTGAAAGGCATACTCAACGCCAGGTAAATGATTGTAATAATTGTCAAATGTTGATCGATGAATCATTTTCCAAAACCCTTCCTTTTCCAGCTCCTTCATTCTGGGCTCCATATCCACAAATTCAGCGTTCTGTAGAATTGACTCTCGTAGGCAGATGAAAATGTAGCCACCTGACTTCACAGCGCGGCCCAAGGTATGAAGAGAGCTGCTATTCATGTGACCAGGTAAAAAAGATCCAGTCGTAGTTATGCAATCATAGCTTGCATCGTCAATATTTTGCATTTTGTCTTTGCCAACTAACTCACAGAAGTAATTTTTGTAGACTTTCCTTTTCTTCGCCAGGTTCAACATTTCATCACTGCCATCTAAACCATCTAAATTGGAAAACCCACGAGCTCGAAGTTCTAAAGCAACCAGTCCAGTTCCGCAGGCTACATCGAGGATTGTTGCTGCCTTATCGTGAAGAAATCGTGATAAACAGTCAGCAACTTGCGTTGGATTGTGATATCCACCATCAACATTTTCAAGGTCGTTTTCGTAACTTGCGGCCCATTTATTGTAAAAAATTTTTGTATCTGTTGATTCCTTTTTTGCTAAGAGAACATCATCAATTTTGTTTGCTTTATTAGCTGTATCACTTTCCCGAATGGCTTGGCATTTCTCGTCGTTAACAACGCTGGAAGACATAGTATGCCAATGAAATGTCACACTAGTGTCGAAAACTTTAACAGTAGAGTCACCATTTAGAAGTATGTACAATAGTTATTGTTATTTGCTGTTCTGATTGGTCGATACCTCACCTTATAATGCGGCCGAAGTATGCAACTTCATGCAGCAAGTATGACGTAAATTCGTCACCTCTTGTTACCGATGAACTTTTTACCAATTTATCCTCCGGTTTCGAAAGACAGCTAACTTTCAGAAGTGTTAAATCCTGCTGTTCTAGACTAACAATATTGAGAGTGACACGCTAAAGCACTGTGATTTAATTGAGAACTCTGAGCTTTATCTACTGATATCGACATTGATTACAGTGCTCTATTGTAATGAACAGCAGCGCGAACATTGCACGATAACATCGACCTCGTAATACTTGAAATTCTGGATAGCTCTATCTATGAGGCTTCCATGTTAGTCACAATTGCAATTATCTGACATAATCTCCTGCTTTTATGAATACGCTGATATTGGATGAAATATGGGCTATTCAGGAATGTTCCCATTTTTCAATAAATCAATATTTAGACCTCCACATCGAGCTCTGCAGAGCATTGAGGGCCGATTCGCTCCATCCCTGCTTAATGTCTAAAGTATCAATCCGAATACATGAAATTCACAGTATTACACTTAATGTAAAATCCTCTGGAAATACATGCCCGGGGCCGTTAAACAAAATAACGGACCCGACAGACGCATTTTACGACAGACCCGCAGCCGTTTTCAGCTATAACATAGCATGTCGCGCACTAATAACTGCTATAGTCAGCTGTTGATGTAAACTATATTAGCAAATTAACAGACTCGAAGTGAACAAATTTCAAGTAATTTTTCATGACCAAAATTTGAAGGGTGATATTGCGCTGCCGAGGTATTTCCTTTGCTCTAACCCGTTTAGCTTTGTATTAAAAATACAGAGCTGATCATTCAAAACGGAACACCTAAATTGCACTGAAATTCAATCGATTCTCATGTTTTCCAATCGCGTCGCACACCAATGTGCCATACATTATTCGAGGGCTTGCACTCTCAACTTTAAAATGAGCTATGGTAGACTTGCATCCGTTCTTGCATTCCCTGAAGCAGTACTCAAAATATGAAGATCGTTCAATTTACAAATTGCAAGCTTTAAATAAGAAAAACATGTGAGCATGATAATGAATCAGTTACGGGAGAATGATTATTTTCTGAGCTCTCTTTTGACATCAAATTCGGTGAACTTATAAGAAAATTAGTGATCTCGTGTACATGTAGTTATCACAAAATCATGACTGCTTTGATTGAAAATGTTGTGCTCTCACTTTTTCATCAAAAATTCCTTGGCAGAGGTAGACGTTGCGCTTTTCTCTCTACAAGGGTTCGTCAGCGTGGCTCGGAATGGCTAGAGCTAGTTTAAAGTATATGGAATAACTGAGCAAGCGGAAGGAGTGCACAACGGACTGTTGTGTTCATTTATCCTGGCTTTCCAGTGCGTCTGACAATCTTAAAGATTGTAGAGTACCAGTTCTAGATATTTTAGGCTAAATTTCACTGAAATTCAATCGATTCCCATGCCTTCCCATCGTGTCGCACATCAACATGCCATGCATCATTCTAGAAATTGCATTCTCAGCTTTAAAATGAGCTATGATAGATTTGTGTCCGTTATTGCATTTGCTGTGCAGTGCTCAAAATATGAAAATCGCTCAATTTATAAATTGCAGTTTTTCAAAAAGGAAAACATTTGAGTATGATAATGAATCAGGCACGGGGAGAAAGAACATTTTCTGAGCTCTCTTTTGATATACTGGTTATCAAAATCGGTGAACTAATAAATAATTAGTGATCTCGTGAAGTTATCACAAAAATCATGACATTTTTTGGTTGAAAATGTCATATTCTCACTTATTCATTAAAAATGTTAGTGTTTGGTATCTTCTGAATCCTTGCGTTGTGAGGAATTCGAATATGCAAGCTATATTCATATGAGTTCAATAGTTCTTTTTTAAACTTCGTCAATATTTTTTCTCATTTCCGCAATAGTACAAGTAAACTTACTTCAAAGTAAAAGTAGCAATGAAGGTAAACAATCGACAGCTGCTATGAGAGAACAAAGACATGCCTGCGCCAATTGTCGTATTTTGAATCTTCGTTCACCTAACATGGTGTTTGTTTAGTTTTGCGGAAATGAGTAAAATGTTGAAGAAGTTTGAAAAAGAACTATTGAACCTATTTCATTAAAACTTGCATATTCGCATTCCTTATTCTGCAAGGAATAGAAAGATACCAAACATGAACATTTTTAATGAAAAAGTGAGAATACAACATTTTTAGTCACAATAGTCATGATTTTGCAATTACTTCATGATATCACTAATTTCTTCGTATTTCACCGATATTTTGAGTACTGCTCAGCAAGTATAATAGCGGATACAAGTCTATATCATAGCTCATTTTTTAACTGAGAATGCAAACCCTCGAATAATGTATGGTACGCTCATGTGCGACACGATTGGAAAACAGGAGAATCGATCGAATTCAACGAAATTAAGGTGGTTCGTTTTTTGTGATCAGCACTGTAGTAATTCAAAACTTAAAATCACCAATTTTGACAGATTCTTGAATTTTGAATTTTTTGCCGGAAGTAGCTATCCTTTTTTTATATATTTTTTTCCATATTTTTGCTCCTCAAAAATTGCTGTCTACGATCCACTTGAATGTGTTGATGGCCAACTTATGTGCGCAGAAAAGATTGATAATGATAAGATTCATTTGCATATGAAATGTGGAAGATTCAATGCATCTATGAAATTGCATTCTGCTGCTCTACTGTTTCAAACACTTTCACTTGCGATTAAAAAGATGAAAGGCGATTTGCAGATAACCAAAGAACTCAAATAATGCGGAAGCTATTTGCTAAGTTTGCTTCAACATGAATGGATTATATTGCTCAATATTATTGCTGATGATTTACTTTTACTTTTATTATTTTTACTTTTTTATTAAGAGGTTTTAGCATAACATTTGAATTTCCATTTCTTTAGTCGATGTTTATGGCATGATCATGATATGACTGACAGACTCATATTTGTAAACTACTGTAGGCCTACACAAATTGAAAATTCATTTATACAAGTACAATTGATTTCGATTGAAATGGCGACACACAAAGTGTGCACACAATATGCTCTCAAAAGTGAAATTATTGCATCTGAAACCCTCTGCATGGCTTTGTCATACATCTATACCTGTGAACAAGTCTTTTTTGCATCTGAATATAGACGAAAAGGAAAATAGCGAGTGTTTTCACTCTTGGGATGGTGAAGACAAACCCTCCTGTGTATCGTCATTATCCGGACCGAATCACCCCCTCCCTGTGTGGAAAGGGTCAATGATTCGATATTACCTCTCAATACCTCACAAATTTTGCGATTTGATAAGTCTTACGGACTACATTCAAGGCAGGGATGCGGAGTCGGAGTCCTTTCATTTTTGCTGGAGTCGGAATCGGAGTCCTATCAAATGATAGGACTCCGGACTCCGGCCTATAACCACACCAGAAACATAATACAAACAAATTATTTATTCTCGTGCGTAGCTGTCTGTCTTGATGTCAACTTTCTGCATCAAACAAAAGTACAGAGACAGCAGTGCATGCAAAGCCTGTAATAGTTGAGGGAATGAACCGTGATAATGAAAAAAGGATTGTCATTACTCTATTGTCATATCTCTCGGTGATTCAGTAGAGAAGACAAGCCTTCCTAGCCTCGATCACACCTACGCACCAAAGGTCACATCAGAGACAAAAATGAAATATTAGCTTGTTTGAGAGCATTACCTTTTACCCTCACGTTAATCGTGTGTGATGGCTCCTCCAAGGAGCATATTAAAATTGAAAATGTACTTATATTTTTTGGAGAAGGATAGGGGTATAAAGAGAGAGAGAGATACGTTTATTGAATCAATAATGTGAATCAAAAATGTATACGTGTTGCACAAAGTTCAAACCAAGTTATATGAAAGAAAAGTAAGTACTCAAAAATTAGTCACAGAAAGTGAGGGATTGAATAATGCACATGTGCGACAAAAAGGCATCGCGTCGGGTGGTAGTCCTACAGAAAGGCACTGATGCTCGACCAGAAGGAAGAGTGGAAGGAGACAAGCATGCAAATATTGATTCTCCAAATTATCAAATAGTCTCGTTGCAAACGAATTTCGCCTTGACGAGAGATCAGTTAGTGATAAATTACCCTTGATTCCGAGACACCTCCGTTGAATCGCCTGAGCGACTAAGAAAAAAAGAGACAGGAGAAAAACCGTGTGAAGCATCCAACTGAAAGCGACATTTGATCAACTTTCATCGATAATTGATACAGCAATGATCACTGAATATAGGTTCAGGTAAACCTATAATGATCTATGATGTAGGTTACCAGCCAATTTTTCAAAAAAGGTTTTATATACTTGCCACCCGGAGTCGGAGTCCCATCAACCCCCGGAGCCGGAGTCGGAGTCCTATCAAAATGATAGGACTCCGTATCCCTGATTCAGGTTCACCTATAAGATGCAGATACACTGCATCATATGGTGTTTGCTTTATCCTTTATCTTGCTTTATATTTTTATCTTTATCTTCCACGTTTCCATATTTTCCTTTTCCTTGTCAGAATCATTAGGCGACAAAATCATTTAGACAGTAAAACATCCATGGAATGAAATTATGTAGTCATTGAATACTTCATACATATGGACAGCACAGACGGCCACCACGAGGTAGACGAGACGGAACTAAGTGATGCAAAGGGTGGAAATGTTGGATTCACTCATTCAAATACTCAATGGCGCGCTCTTTCCGAACAAATGAAAGTGAAGTAAAATTACTACATCCACAAATGTTCACAACAAAATATTTTATGGGCCCGATGTTGAAATCGCTCCAATTTTATGCCGATGCTCTTTGATAAAGTCACGAAAATGGGAGCATAGTACAGAAAAAAGATGAGTGATCTGAGAATGATACACCAACACAAGCTGCTTAACCGAGATGACAGCTCCAACGTTTGTATCACATGTAGTCTTTGGGCTGCGACTCTCAAAATCTGATGAAAATGATCATTCCAAGTAAGATGGTCATTCCAATATACGTGTACTATGTAAATTAATAAATCAATAAACTGACTTTCCAATGTTCATGGAATAGATTGTCATGAATTATTGCCAACACTCTAGCTGTATGAACAGACCTATCCATTAATAAATTGACAAACGACAAAAATCAGGCTTGCCAATTACGTGTATTCATCGTTCTTCTTTCTTCTTTGATTAGGAATAGTAAGCTAGGTATGTAATCCTCATATATTAGATATGCCTTCAACCTTGCATCGTTTCATCTGATTCGTCTATGATTTTCTAATCAAATTTGAAAGTTGAAATATGCATGCAAGCCATTAATTCATGACAATGTATTCCATGAACAATGGAAAGTCAGTTTATTGACATATTAATCTACATTGTACACGTAAAAAGAAAAGAAAGGAGCCATTCATCAATTTTGTAGCAACTTCTTTTAAAATATTTTCTTTAATTCTTGCTATCACTACTTTCTCGTGTTTATAAGTAGTATATATATATAGAATATATAGGGTCAATTACAGTGTAGTGATGACATTTTGAAATAAAGTGAATTTCAGGAGCCCAAGAAATCATTTTTCATGATTTATGTCTCAATGGAAAGAATTTTTTATCACACTTAGAATCATCGCACAATTTTGTCAATTTGGTCGCCACTTTGAAAAAAGGCGTCTTAACCGACAATAGATCGATACTTTTATCAAACGAAGTACAATATAATTCCCATGATGCATGCTAACCAAAAATATTAGTTGCAGATCGCTTGTATTTTTTATCCCTAACAGCTGTCGTCAGCTGTTCATATTGCGTTCATCAATCCAAGCCAGAACACGTTTAGTATTCACTGTAACTCTTTCTATTGGGGTTCTGTCAGCATGTATGATAACAGCTGATTCGAATAAAACACCAATTGAACCCATGAAGGCTGCAAACATCGATGATCCCAAAACTGATCCCTGAGGTAGGCCGGAAGAGACGTTGGCAAGTGGACCGCACACATAATTGATTTTGAGCCTTTGAGACCTGTCACATAAGTAGCTCCTCAGCCAACTTACGAAACTATGATTTGCATGACCTTCTACAAGACGATTCAGTAGACAAACGTGATTCATTTTGTCGAACGCTTTAGTAAAATCGAGACATGTCACTCTAACTGCAATGATATCAATTAAGTCGACAATCGAAGTGACGATATCGTGGATACTCATCACTACACTGTTTGTTGAACAAAACTTTCTAAATGCGTGATGGAAGGGTTCGTACAATGCTGAAATGTCTGGCGACACAGTTATAGGAATCAAACGCATAAAAATTTTACTGATCACCGGAGTAATTCAAATTGCGCGAAAAATTTTAATTTTGGGTTTCCTGCATTTAGGAATTGCTACAACTTCGCAACATTTCCGACGCCATATGGGAAGGAATTCGTCTCAACTGATTTAGCGTAGATCAAACAAAGAGGATAACAAATAAAATCCGAGCTTCCCTAAGAAGACGATTCAGTGAACCATCACTACCCATGGCTTTGTTTATTGCAATTCGAGATAGGGCATTTCGAACATCAATAACACTCGCATTCAAATTCCACAGTTGATCATGTACTGGAAGTCACCATACGACCGGATCGTCACCATGATTGAAATGTTTAGACAGTTCATCATCCTGCATTGCCAGAAGCACAGCATCAATATCATCATATTCTTGCTTTAGAATAATAATAATAATGCGAGCAAACATCACTTTATTTGCACCTCAAATGATCAGTCAGAAGTGGCAATGCAATCAAAAAATAGAATGAAAAAGGACAGTATTAAAACAAAACTCGAATAAACGTCAAGTTAACTTAATAAACGAGTCCTTAAAACGCTTACTTTTGGTTTTCACCTTTCTATGAGAACAGACATACATTGCAGAATACACTATGGAAGCGAAGTTATGCATAGAATGTAGAAGATGAGCAGGATCGCGAGCTTTCTCTGCAAGACGTAGACACACCGATAAACAAAAGTAAAAAAATCACCCTTCAGGTAATACCAAACAATTTACAATGCGACATTCGTAATTTAGCAAACATTTGTAGCGGGATTTGCTGACATTGCACCATTCTGGGTATGAATGGCCAGACCTGAACATAGGTCTGGCAGTATACCATTGAACAGTATGCCATCCAAAGGACATTTCAGGGGTATTCACCTGCTTCAAACTGTATAAAAACTGTATTCACCCTACATTCGTTTTCGAGCTTTCGCCAAAATATAGTCAACATGATCATTCTAATGCAATTTTATTGTCAATGACAACCCCAAGAATTTTGGCACTGGATACTTCTTTAATATTGGTGTTGGATTGGACATCATAAAGTGGAGATAAAGTTAGTGAGCGTTTTGTTTGAATGTTCATGAACTTAGTTTTCAACGGATTGAAGGAAATCTATTAGAAGATGACCAAGCTATTATATGCTTCAATTCTTGAGATAGTTTGTCATCTTGATCATCTCTTACGAAGTGCAGAAGGTATATATCATCCGTGAACTCGATTAAACGGCTGTTACCACAAATCAATTCATCAATCAATCAATCACATATCAAACACATTCTAAGAAAATTTTCAGCGCATTTCATTTGCTACTTTCCAAATATCTCTGGATGAGCACATGCATCGCTGAGACCAGATCATCTTGGATCTCAGAATTTATTTGATCTTAACGCTCGCCATCTTTCATTTATCAATGACTTGAGTACAGGCATCATCCACCACTTGCCGCTATCAGATACCGTGACATATGTTGACAGTGAAATGGCATAGCATTATGCAAGATATGATAGAAGGATGTACACATACTTTCATTAAATAATGCCACTGAACCGAGTGACAGACAGATACAAGCATCTCCATAACAGTGTTCCTTCAAGTAATCACTAATCCAAATGTGATCCAAAACAGCGTTTTGTCGAGTCGGAGCTTTAACTGTATTCACAAGAGGAAATTACTCCTCAAAAAATGGAGGCGGTGACAAACGAATTAAAGTCACCACACTAGGTGACATGCCACGCATGATTCACGCGTAATTACGGAACACCCCAAACATCCGTGGTTAAGGACATTCCATTCTTCTATCCGCGTACATACGCGCTGCACTAAGAGTCAGAAATCACTTGATGTGATGCTGTTAAAACATGGGAAATGTTTATGAATACGCGCGGGCGAGCGTTTATAGTTTCCGCGTCGTCTACGGTTGCCTGTGCTGCCGCATGACCCACGGATGAACCGCTAAGCATGTTCAGTCTTCCCTGAGCATGAAATTGAGGTCCTATCACATTGTTTAGCCTCTGATACATGCAGACACATGAGACGCAAAGTCTATATAACAGGACTGCCAACTGTACTAACTTATATAACAGATATTGCAGCAATATCCCGCATAGGCAGTGATGTTTGGGGTCATGTGTAATTACGCGTGGTTCACGCGTGAATTACGCGTGATTGAGCGTGGCATGTCAGCTAGTGCATAAATGATAAGATCACAATCAGAAGGAAGTTCACATGAATGCAGCGCATGAATAAAAATTTGATTTATGTCGGTCACTGTAGAAGATCCCATGTTTGGTGGTACGCATGCGACAAAAAGATCATTAGATAACCCAAGAGATACAATAGCATTTGGATAACGGTAAGTAACAAGCTAGATATCTACATCAGACTTTATCCAAGTACAAAAGCCTCCACCGACACACCTGAATCGATCGCAACTATAAAAAATTGTATTTGCGGAGAGCCATGTAATCAGCAGGAATACCAGAATGCAAGCCATACTCAATAACGAGCACTTAACCAGGAGATAGAGAATTCTTTGTTAATTCTAAGCTGCAGAAATCATTCTCTTGTGAAAAGAAAATCAATGATATAAAAGTGTTAACTTATTCGAACCTATATGCATCATTCAAAATCATCGCCAGAGACTTTTTTCGGGAAGTCAAGTACCATATTACATAGTTGTTATGCAATTATGTAAGTGAAGCAGCGCACTGCTTATTGTCATCATATGAAGACTGCATTTTGTCATCATGTAGAAAGAAAAATACATTTTTTAAGCATGATTATGTAAATGACATTCGAATTGAGGCTTCTCAACGGTCTATTTTTTCGATGGTCTCTAATTTAAGTCTTTATCATCATATCCAGTATCTCAAGATACACTGCATTCATATGCCCGGTATGTTTCAACAAACAGTCATAGCCTGATATACAATAACATAATTCGGACTCTCTCTTGGACAAATAGGTTTTTTACTTACCGATAACCTCTTCATTTCTTCATTCCAATCCGTTGTCGTCGATCAGTGGATCAATCACAGAATTAGATTGTTTAAGCGTGTGACTTTGCTAGAAATGCAAACTGATTCAAAGCGGTGGCACATACAGGAACTTACTAAGTGGGCAGAAAGAATTTTTTACACAAATATGAAAAATGGTCGTGCGTCGCTTGCGGATTGCTGTGGATTCCGTCAAAATGGTCCGATCGCCACGATTCCTTCAGATTCGAAGAATTCAGATCATTGCGCAAAAGATTTCTCGATAATGCTAGTCCTTCCGATCATTATTAAAAGGTTAGAGGGACTGTTACGAGAAAACGTTCACAAACTTCTCTTCAGAACTTGACATCGTGTCTACTTGCCGTGTGATCCGGTTGATAACAGTCACTGAAACTTCACACACTTTGTGGTGTTTGGTGGTGAACTGGCTGCTTATTGTTCGATTGCTATGGGGTATTATGTCAGCACCCATTTCATTGGTCTTACATGTTCCAATTCTTCCTTTTTAGTCAAACAAAGGAAGAGACGACCTGTCAAATTCTGTGGGATCAATACTGCACGCGTTTTCATCTCCTATGGTCATTCTCTAACAGTAAATTCAACCAGCAACATCGTCGCTGGGTGTTGAGCTTGTGGTCTGTCGGTGGCGGTACTGGACTGTCCTGCAGGCTGGACTTGGATCGAGTCCTGGTTATCTTCATTTTGTTAAATTTTGCTCAGGATACTAAGTGATGTTACCCGCGGGTAATGGAGCTAAAACATTAATGCTAACAACTGATGAAATTTTGAGCATTTCTGAAGAAGAGCTCAATAAACGCAAAATTGTCTCGAAGAAAGAAGCAGTGAAGGCCCTTTCTCAGATAAAAAAGCAAGTCAACAGTCGGCCTATTGGCAGAAACATGTCGGCTGAAATTGATTCACTCCCACACATGCTGGAGAACCCAGCTGTTCTTTAACATGCAGCCTCTTCTGATAAGTTGAATGCCATGCTGCAAAAGTATGACGAATCATCCTTGAAATCTCTGGATGAGAAATATAATGTCGTTCAACAAGAGCATTCAGACGACTGCGTCAAAATCTGTGCGGAAATACACCGTTATGCGGAAAGATTATCTCATCACTTCTGGGTTGCCTGAAGTGATGGGTGCAGGGATGTTCGAAAATGAATTGACCTCAATTAATTTTAATTAATTGGAACCAATTATTTGATAAACCAATTTCAATTAATTAATTTGCTAGAATGTAGAATTCCTATTAACTAATTGCTGCATTTTCCAATTCCAATCAATTAATTGTTATCAGTTAGCAGCCTAGATTTCATATCTAATTTCGCCTCTGTAGTCTTTTACGTTTCACAATTCACAATTATAGTAAGCATTTCAAGTTGACAAGCAACAATAACGTTTAGATTCATGAGTAGTCACAAATTCATGTTTTTTTCAACCAGAGTAGACCACGCAGCTTTAAAATGCAGACAAAATTTCTCTGCTCAGTCGTGACTGATGAAGACAATGGAGAGAATCACGAACGCTTGTGTCAGATTGGTCTGACTTATCGCAAGTATTAAAACATAAAAAATGGTAAACCTATAGTTGTTGTATTAGCGATGTAGCCTAGTTTCATACCCAGGAAATTTATAAGACCAGAGGTTGCCTATTGTTGTGTAACATGTATAGTTAAACAAATCCTAGATCAAGGAATTTAAAAATCAACTTCTGAATGCTCGTTCACGCAATCTGGATGCTCGAAGACTGAAGAGCTGAAACTGTGTGCATCATTAAGGCAGCCAACAGTAGTATGAGTGACTGAAACTTCGTTGAGTAGTTATTTAGACAATGCTATTGTACATGTGCCTGGCTATCATTTGTGTCAAGCTGTCGACCGTCTTTATCGTCGAGGTGGCGGAGTTGCAGTTTATTGAAGAACAGAAGTGAACTTTGTTAACACAACTGAAAATTATGAGTTTCCTACTAATGTTGATATAATAGTCCTTGATATTTCGACCTGTCAATTCTCCAGTTATGCATATGACATTCTTCCAATGTAGTTGACCAGGTGACGGGAGATCATCTTTCTGAGAAAGTTATACAAAGTAATTAAAACTCCCCTTTTCAGCTTAGGCCAATATATAATCAAGTTAAAGTTAAAAGTATCGAAAACAGGCCTTCGGCGTCCAGCGCCTTCAACGGTCGATGTTTGGAGGCCATCCAAACATCGACCGTTGAAGGCGCTGGACGCCGAAGGCCTGTCTTCGATACTTTTAACTTTCACTTGATCATTCTTCCAATGTCTGTAATGATCTGTACAACTTACTGCATTCCATTTTTGTGAAAATGATCGATGATCATGTGGCTAGAAACCATTCTATCACCAAGTAATAGTTGGGGATTTTAATCAATTTAAGTCCTGGTGTTGCGATACGAAATCTGTGTTGCGATCTTTTACTCTACGATCTCGTGTCTGAGGCAACTAACATTCTAGATCATGCACTCGCTTCTAACTTTTTAAAAGAAATGTGCGATCCTACTAAAGTTGTCTACGATGCTCCTCTTGGAACTTCTGATTATTTGATGATAACATGTACGCCAAACGACTTTCAAATTTACAATGACTATATTCGCTAACTATAAGGTTTACTATTTTCGTCGGTCTTACCTGGATAAATTGTTCTACGAAACTGCTCAAATTGATTGACTGTGAGTAGACAATCTTTCAAGAATCACTTACCGCGTTGATTGATTACTGTTTCCCCCAATTCGATGTGTATATAACACCTACCGATAAAGATTGAATGACGCCTGTTGTAAAGACGATAAACGACCGCTAGGCTGTCTATCAAGCTCGTGATTGGACCTTAATAAAGCTAAGATCAAGAAGGAAATAAATCGTTCTAAACAGATTTGGGCTACACGAACCACGGAAACATCGAATGGTTTGTGGAAATTGGCCAATAGACATCTAAAAGTGTTGGACAAAAATCCTCTGTCAAATTGAGCATCAGAATGCGGTTCTAACAAAAATCTGTTAGACAATTTGAGCTCAGCAGCATCAGCATTTTTTCGAGAGATGGGTCTTTCTATGACAATTGGAAGAGAACTAGTTGTCCTTCATCAGCGATGGAGGAAGGGTGATGATGGGATTGCGATCTGGAGTCACGACCAGATTTCAAATGAAATTTTCTAATCTATTCGGTGGCACTGCCTCAATCATAGGCTTGAGCTGTCTGTTGGTGATGTTTTACGAGATGTGTCAGCAGTCAATCACTTTCAAAGTTTCATGGACAGTCTCTATTGTGTATAGGGCCTACGCAGCAAGTCATCAAAGAACCTATCCCAAATTAAAGAAATATCTGTAGATTTGGAGTCTGAATTGATGAAGATCGGACGAGTATTTAGTGTGAGATGGATTTCCAGCAGCTTTCGAATTGCTTCTGCAGTGTGACGATCATTCCAATCTATGAATAGACATTTCGAGCAAGCAAAGAGATTCGATTGCAAAGAGAGACAGAAGTTTAAGAGGTCTGAAGTAGGGTCTACAATCCCGGGATCTGGACCCTATTTCCGAGATTAAAAATCCCGGGATTACGTCTTCGAGATCTCGAGGTATTTCGAGATATTTGAAAGATTGGGCCTGAGTTCCTTCTAAGTGACATAGTTAAGAGAGTCAATGGCTTTTTTGAAAATGCATCTAAATTTTTTTATGTTCCAAGTTGGATAAATTGCCAATGTGCTGCATTTGCCGAGCCAGCTGGTTAAGCCTCGTTCACACGATGACACTAGTGTCGTGACATTAGTGCCGAGAAGCAGCGCGAAATCTGGGCTAAATCAATGCCGTGACACAAACCGTTCAGACGCTTAATAAACATTGTTGTGAAACTGCTACTAGTATTGCTTCTGTAAACTGAAAATACTTCGTAAATTGATAGCTGAAAGACAAATCACAACGATTTAAAATAACGACTAAAGGCCCGTTCAAGGCTCGTTCAGACAGAGCTAGGTTTGCGGTTTGCGGTCTTTGAGGGAAAAACCGTCGAAGAAACCGTCATTCAACCCAGTGAGTCTCCCGAATTCGCTCTATTGACAGGTCACCGGACTGCTACTGCAGCTGCGCTGTGTTGGTTTTCACACATCGACAACGAATTGTGTCTCGGTGATTAATTGACGGTGAAAGACAATTTGAAAAAAATCATCAGTTATCGACAAAATCACATTGCAGTTGTATTCATCTTGTTGTTGTGATGAAGACAACGTTTCGTTCATCAAAATCGACCCAGTGGTTCAGAAGTTATGTCAAAAATGCATTTGTTCTCTAAGTGAATGTATGCTCAACTGATAAGTGAGTACCGTTGACAGAAAGTCATCGAAACACAAAATTGGCGATAGCTCAGCTAATATTACATCAAATTTAACAAAATAGACTTCATTTTACTTGTCATTTCATGATTGTGAAGATGGTTCAGACCGTTGCCCATGCAGATATAGAAAATCTTTTGCCAATACTCATTATCACATCAGTTGATATTGCACTGATAGATTTTAGCAAACGTTGCAATATGGTTGGAATAGTGATTGGTAGTATTGGGTTGATTCTTTTGAAATATTTCTTGAAACTTAATGATTAAAAACATATACAGTAGTAGTATATAGTGTGACATCCGGCGCGACGCTTCGCTTCGCTTTGCTTCGCTTCGCTTGCGCCGGATGTCACACTTTTGCGGGTTTTTTCAAAAAATCAAAATTTCAAAAATTTCAAAAATTTAGGTAGACTTCAAATTTCACGTGGCCGAAGGCCGAAGGGCGAAAATTTATGACGTTTTTAAAAATACCCAATTTTCAAATTTTTCAAAATCTCAAAATTTGAGAATTACAATTTTCACCCCCGCCAAAATCATGACCGTTCTAGGACACTGAAAATTAGTATTTTTAAAAACGTCTTTTAAATCCATTTTTCAGGTTTTTAAAATATATCATGTGACTAAAAATATTTCTTTAAAAATGGAAGAAACAAAAGTGGAAGGAACTTCAGAAATGGAAGGAACCTCAAGAATATATCCTTCGTTATCATATGAACGTAGTTCTACTTTAATGGACATTGAAAAGATTAACATTGAAAAAATGAATAAAGAAAAACACAAAGATAGAGTTAGGTATATGAAAGATAAGGAATCTCAATTATTATTAAGATTAGAGCATTATAAAAAATTAAGAAAGAGATGGACTAAAGTTAAGAATGTAACACAAGGAATTGGCATATTCTTAACAATAAGTTTAGGTGCTTTAACAATTGTTATATCTTCAGGTGTTTTAGTAATTCCAGTAGTTGCTACAGCTTTAACAGGTACGGGTGTTTTTGCAACTTCACTTGTTACAATGTTAGAAAAATCTTTAATAACTAAGAAACGAAAATCATTAAAAACTAAGCACTTACATATTAAAGAAGTCTATGATAAACTACATTACTACTTTCAAAGAGTATGTGATGATAATGTTATTACGTTAGATGAGATTGAAAAATTTGATCAAATAGCTAATGAAGTAAATCAAATATCATTTCAATCACAGACAGAAAAAGTTGATGATAAAAATAAAAAGGATGGCAAAATTTCTAGTGATGGTAAAACTTTTACTGGTGGTAAAATTTCTAATGAAGAAAATGATAAAATTTTTTTAGAAGAGTTAAAAACTTTAAGCGAAAATTTAAGCAAAACT
Organism: Prostheceraeus crozeri; assembly: GCA_907163375.1. Lineage (NCBI taxonomy): Eukaryota > Metazoa > Platyhelminthes > Polycladida > Euryleptidae > Prostheceraeus > Prostheceraeus crozeri. Next base: position 424,928 of record CAJQUW010004777.1, on the reverse strand, counting down.
TTATTAAACAAAACTTAAAACGAGAAAACTTTAAACGAGAAAACTTTAAACGAAAAGATGTCAAACAACAAAGCAATAAAAAAATAATTTGTTCAGTAAAATGTTTTTGCTGTATTCCAATGTTACCACAAAATTCAAATATTATATTTTAAAAATGGATAAAATTAGAGCTGATAATTTTAAAAGAATAAAACAATTAGAAGAGTTAATAAAAGAAAGAAATATTATGAAAGAAAATCATCTTCAACATAGAATGATAAAAGCTGGTATTCAATCTGATATGTTTGAAAAAATGCAGCAAACCGAGCAAGTAAAAACTGATTTTGAGAAAACTATGAAACCATTTAAAACTCTTGAAAAAGAAAGTACAAATAATGATAAACAAATTGATATAACAGATCCAGAACACAAAACTATATTAGATGACTATGGATTACTAGAATCAAACATTAATAAGAAATTACCAAAATCTATGCAATTTGAACATTCTATCTCATTTATAGATGGAAAAACAATACCTAGATTTTATCTCGGACAAAAAGAAATATTTCCACAACCTTTTCGAGGTATAATTTTTTCACCAGATAAATCTCCTTTTAATTTAGATAGAAATTTTGTTAATCTTTTAAGAGGAGCAGATTTAAATAATTATGCTGTAGAAGATCTCATAAAATATAAAGCTATGTTAGACAGAGTTGGTGCAGTAAAATCTCTTAGACGTTATAAACAATTAGAAAATTTATTATCAACGGGAGTTAAAGTAGGGAAAGGTTTATCTGAAAAACAGAAAACTGAAACAACTGTATTTTTACCAGATGATCCACAAGAATTACTAAATAGATTAAATATTTTAATATCTGCAATAAAAGAAGGACATAATTCTAGTTTCAATGAAATTCATGCTATATTGAAAAGACTGTTAGAAAAGAAGATTCTAAATGAAGAGGATTATAAAAGTATAACCGGACATCTCTGATGTCCTCCAGGGCTTCGCCCGTAGCTGAAATATGTTGTTGTTTTTAATTTTTTATAAAAAAAATATTTCATAAAAAAATATTTATTTAATTTTTTAAGTTTAAAAATGTGTTCAGCAGATTTAGACAAAATTAATAATCATTTAGAAAATCTAACAGAGATTTTGGGTTCATCAAAATTTAGTACGACATTAAAAATTATAACAACTACTTCATCACACACTTGTAATTTAGAACCCATTCTACATTTGGAACAAAATAAAAATTATCAAATTGCATTGACTAGTTTCTCTACATTTAACACTATTCAAAACGTTATCAAAGATGTGAATGATCAATTTAGATATTCTACTGATAAAGGTAAAACATGGAAAATACTAACTTTTCTTCCTGGTTCTTACGAAGTTGAAACAATATCAAATGAAATTAAGAGACATTTAGGTATACCATTTAAAGATAAGAAACAATTACATTTTGCAGTTGAACCGGCAGTTAATAAATTTTCTCTTACTTTAGACGAAAATCATCAAGTTGATTTTAATCATGATAGATCATTGTCAAAGCTATTAGGATTTAATAAACAAACCTATAGTCAAGGTTATCATTTAGGTGAGAAGATTCCAAAAATAACTGAAATAAATTCAATTGTTGTACATTGTGACATTATTGAAGGAGGATATATAAATGGTAAATTATCAAATTTAATATTCAGTTTTCCAGCTTTTACTGTACCCATTGGTTATAGATTAAATGTAATTCCACAAACATTAATATATTTTCCTATTACAAGAAAAACTATTAACAACATTGGCATTAGAATCACTGATGAAAAAGGACAATAAATAAATTTTGGAGGTGAAGAGATTATGATAGATCTTTTGGTTCGGGAGGTATAAACTCCCACGCGAAGCTAGAGAAGTTTAATTTTCTTCTTCTTTAGAAACAAAAAATTAAAAAAATAAAAATAAATTTTTTTATTAAAAAATGAGTGAACTACCCCCATTAAATAAAAAGAAACTTAAATTTAATTATCATCCAAATTTATCTAATAAAGTTTTGTCAGTTATTTGCGGAAGATCAGGTTGTGGAAAAACGTATCTAATATTTAAAATTTTAACGACTCCAAATTTTTTGGATTATAACAATCTTATAATTTATACAACAACGGCAGCACAACCCGTCTATCAATTTTTAAAATATGGATTTGAAAATAATCTTAAAAAAACAGCAATTGCTTCATTATTCAAAGAATATGAAAAATCTGAAGATGAAGAAGAAATAAGTTCGTGGTGTGAAGAAGCAGCAAAAAATAATCAGTTAGTAGAATCTAATAAAAATAACCATATAAAGATACAATTAATAGATGATAGTGGTAATATGCAAGATCCTAGTAAACTAGATAAAACAATGAAACATTGTGTAATTTTTGATGATTGTGTTAATGATAGAAATCAGTCAGTTCAGAGAAATTATTTCACAAGAGGTAGACATAATAACTGTAGTGTATTTTATTTAACACAAAGTATGTATTCATTAGACGGAAGTGTTATTAGAAAGAATGCAAATATATTTATACTATTTGAAATAAATGCAAGAAACTTAAGTGATTTGTTAAGAGATTTATGCGTAAGAAATAAAGATGAATTTAAACAATCGTGTAACAATGCTTGGTCAAAAGATTATGGATTTATCACAATTAATATTGATAAAAAAATTCATGAAAGAGTTATAGAAAATATTTTCGCGGAGTGATCGAACGGAGTGACCGAATAATTTTTTCTTATAAATTTTTTGTTAATAAAAATAAAAAAAATATGTTGAATGATTATAAGATAGAGCATGTACCAGTTTTAAAAGATTATCGTCATCCTACAAATCCTGTAAATTCGAAGAAAGAAGTTAGATTTTATTATCATCATAAATACGTATCGCTCGTTACAGATTATAAAACAAAACATGGTATTAAACCGTGTGTTAAAACAAAAGACTTTCCACTTTGTTTAAGAAGTTTCCGAGTATTTTTGGCGTATAATAATTTATGGTGGTTGGTTAAGAAAGAACATTTAACAGCACATGAATTAGAAACATTACATCAATTACATATTCCTGTGTATATGCAAAAACGGAACCGAGGTTCTATGTAAAAATTCATTTTTTCTTTTAAAAAATATGAATCGTGAAATGTCTCTCGGACAAACGTCTAGGATTGATGAATTAATCAAGAAACAAACTGCTGAGTTTGATGCGCAAATTAAACATAGTAAACGTAGTAAACGTATTAAAAAACAGAAACGTACTAGGCGTAGTATTAGACGTAATACTAAAAAACAGAAAAGTGGAACAAAAGAGATATTTGAAACTCCTATTACTGATATCTTTTTTGATGATAGAATTAAGGATGAACTTGGTGATGATTTATGTAATTATTTAATCCAAATGAAATTAAATATGAAAATGTATCTTTTATTAATGTAGTAAATGATATGCGGAAACTTTTAGCAAATGGTAAAATTATTAATTTACTTGGAAAAGTTATTAAAGATCAGGAAAATATAATTCAAAATTTTTACGTAACCTTCTATAATAAAAAATCATTTGAAACATGGTTTTCGAATCTGGATGAGAAATCCGATGCTAACGAATGGATTTTTACAGGTAATATTAAATATGAAGATTTTGGAATGAAGTTAGTACAAAGATCGCATAGAGGGGCAGGGATTAATATGAAATATAGAATCAAAGAATATTTCGGTGAATATTGTTATATTCCTTCTGAAGATTTTTGTTTTATTAAATGTTATAATGTTTTACGAGGTTTTAATGAAGAACAAGGAGAAATGATGAAAGAAATGTTTAATAATTTTTTATATAAAGAGAAAGCCACATCTAGAACAGGAGTAATGTCAAACTGCAAATTTTCTCAATTCAATAAATATTTTGGAGAATGTGTTCAATATTATAGTCCTGCCAATCGTCATTTAAATCCTAGAGGAATTGAAACGCTTCATAATTATGTTTATTACAATTATTTTCACGCAGGTTCAACAATTGGTCACTATTGTTTAATTAATAAATCTCATAAATTAAAAGCTATTAGAGAAATTGAAAATAATTTCAAACCCATATATAAAACAGTTACTGATGAAAATCTAACAACGCGTCCATATAAAATCATAACAAAGAAAAAAATTGACTATAGTTCAACATATATTTGGGATCTCGAAACTTTTCCCGATCCTAACTGTTCAACAGCTCATCCTATTCCTTATGCTGTAGGAGCTATTAATTTTAATAAATTTATATGTTGTTTACCGAAACAAAGATTGAAAGAATTAGAAACACGTTTGTTAAGTGATATGATTAAAGTTAAACGATCAAAAGATGAAGATCAAATTAAAAAACTTAAAAAACAGATTAATGAGTATAATAATTTAACTGAATTAGAATTTAATAAACTTCAAAATTGTGTGAAAATATTTACGAGAACTGAGGATGATGAATGTTCGATCGGGGGAAACCCAGAGGACGTATGTCCGATCCATCAATTTTTTAAAACTCTTGGAAAATTTAATTATTCTAGAGTAACTTTAATAGCTCACAATTCATCAGGTTTTGATTCCTATTTTCCGATAAAAGCTAATTTTAAATTATCTAAACCGCCTCTTAAAACTTCAAGAGGAATATTGACTGCTTCATTACAAAATCCTTATACAACTGAATGTGTTAGTAGATATATTCAAAAATCTCTTAGATTTAAAAACAATATGAAAAAAGATTCACCTTCAGGTAAATTAGCACTTCAAACTATTATAATGAAATGTAGTTATCAACATGTAAAAACAAGTCTTTCTAAATGGTGTGAGAATTTTAAAATTCCTACGAATGTGTGCAAATTAAATTATGAAATTGGAGACATAACACATGAAAATTATAAAGAAAAAGAAATTGAATGGAGACCATATTTAGTTAACGATATTCTTTCTTTAGCTTTTTGTATCTACAAATATAATAATGTTATGCGAGATTTAGTTGGTGAAGATATAACTACTAATTTAACATCCTCTGCTTTAACATTTAACGGTTGGATGAAAAGCGTACAAAATGACAATATAAATATTCATTCTCATATAGATTTATGGGCTAGAAATTATATTAGAAAATCTGTTAAAGGTGGAAGAGTTTCAGCAAATATAAGAAAATACATATCGCCATTTTGTAGCATCTTGTTACCAATATTAAAACAGTATTTACCTGGTCGCTGCGCTGGGGGGACTTTGTCCCTTGGTCGCTACGCTGGTGGGACTTTGTCCCCGGGAAGTAATTTAATAGATTTAATGAAACAGTATCGAGATTTAGGAGATAAAACTGAAATTTGTAAGAAAATTTCAAATCAACTACTTGAACAAAAAAATGAATTTCTAATGGCTTTTGATGCAACATCTTTATATCCATCAGCTATGTATGATGAAAATTCAGAATACCCTAAAGCTGAATCAGCTAGAAAATTTCGTCAAGAAGAAGAGCGGGAAATAGTATATAAATTTAATACTCAAACATTTAGACCTAAAACTGGAATATTCTCTGTTGTGTTTCAATATCCGAATGATATGTTTTTCCAACCAGTTCCTATAAAAGATAAAGTTAAAAACCAAAATAATAATTCTCATGTAAAAGTAATCAGGTTTAGAAATGGTATATGTTATGATGTATTAACTTCTGTAGACATACAAGAAATTGTTAGATGTGGGGGAAAAATCTTACATATTACTGATGGTATAATTTATGAAAAAAAATATCAAGTTTCACCATTTCGAAATTATATTGAAAAACTTTTTAATTTGAGAAAAAGATATAAAACAGAAGGAAATACTGTAGGTGATGAGTTAATTAAATTATTGATGAATTCGCTATATGGCAAAACTGTGCAAAAAGATATAACCACTAAATATCATTTATGGAATGAGAATACATTGAGAAAAAATTTCACTCAAGAAGTAAAAGATTATGAAAAATTAAATGATGAACAATATTTAGCGAAAGTAGAAATGGAAGATGATGAATTTCTCAAAACTAATATTGTAAAAGATGGGAAGACGTCATTCATGCCATCACACTTAGGTTCTTTCATTCTTTCTCACTCTAGAAGAATCATGAATAACTTTATTTTAGAAATTAATGGTTTCAAAGAAAAATACATTCATTATACAGATACTGATTCAATATATATTTCCAATGATCTCTTTAATAAATTAGACGCTGCTGGATATGTTGGAGGAGAATTGTGTCAAGGGAAAAATGATTATGGAAATGGTGGAATTATTTTTGCAATGTTTATTGCACCTAAAGTAAAATACTGTATTACTGTAGATGAGCAAGGGAGACTTAGTGAAAAGAAAACATTCAAAGGATATTCACAAAATAAAGTAAAAGTAGAAGATTTTCTAAAATTATATTCGGGGAAAACATTATCGACTACAGTTAATAAACCATGGAAAAGATCTTTAGAAACTGGAATTAGTATTCCTGATAAAAATAATAATACTGAAGAAAAAAAATTTTCTGGTCAAATAAATATTCTTAAACGTCAAGCACCTGATGAAAATGAAATTATGTTACCTTATAACGGAGAAGATATTCAAGCTGAAATATTTCAAACAATCATCTGTGAGAGTAATTTAAGTGATGATGATGACACGTGGGAATAATAATTTTTTTATTACATCTAAAAATTTTATAACATCTAAAAATTTTATAACATCTAAAAAATTTATTATATCTAAAAATTTTATAACATCTAAAAAATTTAAAACATCTAAAAATTTATTACATCTAAAAATTTTATTACATCTAAAAATTTTATTACATCTAAAAATTTTATTACATATGAAAATATATTTATCGAATATTTTGGTATTTTCTATTAAGTTTTATCATATTAAGTTTCATCATATAATGTTTTATCAAAAGATAATTTAAATTTTTTTTCACTAACTATTGATTCTTCATCATCATCATCAATTGATTCTTCATCATCATCATAAATTGTTTCTTCATCATCATAAATTACACTTTTTGGGATTGGATGCCCTTCCATGATATGATACCATTCTCTTATTGGAATATCTAATTCTAAATTACATCTTTTATCTGATAATAATATAATAGAGAAAAATATTGGTCTTTGATCTCTTTTGGAAAATTTAATAACACCACAATAATCTGAATCACTTTTAGTTTTTGTTAAAGATGATAAAATTTTAAATTGATTAGATGTAAATCCTAATTTAAATTTTGTAGACCCGACACATAGTTGTCTAACAGTATCTTCAACTATACCATCATTATTATTTTCAATTGTAAGAAAATGAAATTTAGATAAATTTTTATAATTACTAATATTTTTATAATCTTTTTTACCATTTACACCTTTTTCAGATGTTACAGAATCATCATTATTATCATAAGATTCTTTAAGATCGGGCAAAGCCCTAGAATCTTCGGTTCGTTTATTATGATTATGATTATGGTCATTGTTAATAGTATAAGGTGTTGACCACATATAAATTTTCTCTTGTTGAGCTAAACCATTTATATAAGATTTTAATAAATTAATATTTAAGTTTGAATATAATCCTATATACGTATCATCATCATATCTTTGCGGCATTTCTAATGTTTCTTGTTTATAAATTGTATCTCTATAATAAACTTGACATAATAATTCTTCATTATCTTTTTTACTCTCTATGTGAATGTTATATTGATTTTGATCGTCAACAAATAATCTAATTTTTTCTTTCGAAAAAGATTTTAATTTTTTAACTAATTCTTTAATATTGATATAATTAATAATTTTAGTTTCTATCCAATCAGTATTACTAATTGGTAACACTGCTCTAATAAATCCATAAACATTATTATGACCTATTATAACCATATTTTCTTTATTTAATTCAACATAAGCTACATCATTATATTTACTTACTATATCCATAAATTTAATAAATGGATCACCTGGAAATAAACAATAATTAGTTTCTATAGAAGGTAAACCTTTAGTCTGTTCTCTAAATATTTCGGCTTGTAATTGAAATAAAATATTAACATCTATACATGGATTATTATTATTATTATTATCAAAACATTTATTTTCAAATCCCGTTGATCTCGTCGAATAAGAAGAACAGGATGATGCGGGCGAATATAATTTTTTTAAATTTGGATTTTCCATTTTTTTATTTTTTATTTTTATTAGAAAAAATTTTATTTCTTTATTGTTAAAAAATGATGTTACCAAATGTTGGTGGAGGTGCATATATCCCGAATAATCGTGAATTAGAAATAGAGATAGAAAATTATATTATGAAAACTGGAGACGTTTTATCTGGTCCATTGCATCTTTCTATTCTTCCACAACAAAATACAGAGTTAACAAATAAACAATATGTTGATACACAAATCAATGATTTAAAGGAAAAATATATAAACGATGTTTTGGTTCCACTGATGAATGAATTAAAGTTGCTAAAACTTAATGACAAATCATTAAACGAAAAATTATTAAAACTTGATAAAAAGGATAGAGAGCTAGAAGCAGATATAGCAAAACTTTTTAAAAAGATTTCTGAACAATCAAAAATTTTAATATTACTTTCTATAAAGTTAAAATCTGCAGTCATTGAAAATAAACATCAGATAAAAATGTTAAAAGAACAATTAGAAGATGAAATAGAAAAACTACCTGAAAGAATTAAAAAAAAATTAAAGCAGTTACAAGCTACATTCCAAAAAAGTGTTGATGAATTAAGTTCTAAAATTACTCAACAAATGAAAAAGATGAATAGAATAATAAATGAAGTAAACTCACTTAATGAAAAAGTTGATAAAATGAAAAATCTGAAAATCAATTTAGAAAATGAATTAAAGAAAAATTTACAAGAAAACTCTAAAGAAAATAAAGAACAGTTAGATTCTGTTAAAAGACAATTTGATGTTCTTAAAATTAAGTTAAATGCACTTAAAACGGCGTTGAAGATGAATCAGGAGAAAATGCAAGTTAATAGAAAAGAAATTAAAGTACATCACACGCTGCTTGACGCAATAGATAAAGTGCAACAGTCAATTAATAAAGTTATCTCGAAGTTGTTGTCCATTCACAAACGTAAATCTTGATCGACGAAGTCTTGGGTTTCTAACCTATCGGAGCGAAGCTCCTCGAGGCTTTAGCCGAACGTAGATATTTTTCCCAAAAGTCAAATTTAATCCTAAAAAATGCCTATAATTTATAAACACAATCTTAAACAATTTGCTTCAAATCAAAAAATTGCTCATGAACCACGTATGAATCCGGTTTACCATTATGATAATAGAGAAACAGTCGGAACAGAAAAGTTCCTAGGCACCGCAGGTGCCGTCCAAAAAGAAGGGGATGGCATCTTTTCTGGTATTTGAAGTATCGTTAACTTAATTAAAAATAATAAAGATTTGATTACATCTGCTGCAAAAGGAGCAGCTGCTATAGGTAGTACAGCTAGTGCAATATCAAATGCTGTTAAATCACAAAACGAATTAAAACAACTAGAAGCTATTCGTAAACTCAAGAATGATTCTGAAGAACTAAAAAAATTAAAAAAACTTTCAGATGAAACAAAAAACAAAATTGCTAACATAGCTGTAGAGGGTGATAGTAAACATAATGAAAAAACAATTGAAGAAATAAGAGGTAATGGCGTGAGCAGCGGAGCTGGTCTAGCAAAATTCTAAAATTATATTTTAGTAAAAATTTTTTTCTATCTGTGAGAAAAACAAAAAGTCAAATTATTTTTTATAAAAATGTCTTCGCTTATCGAAAATAAATTTAGATTAGACGATCCTCCGTTCGTCAGTTATAATCAAAAAAAGAATGACTATATAAGAATTGCTATGAATCCCGGATCTTCCAGTAGAGTAAACACTGGAGGTGATTTAATTTTTGAAGTTGATAATCAGCAGAGCTATTTATATTTACCTGATTCATTTTTACACTGTGAATATTCTTTATATAGTGATGCTAATTTTACAACACCATTACCAGATACCGATAATATTATACTAGAAAATAATTTTTTTCCAAGATTATTTACACAAATGCGTTTAGATGTTGCAACTCAAAATATAGAAACAATAAGTGATTCCCCAGGTGTAATTGATACAATGCTTAGATTTGTAATAATTGGTGAAAATAATAAAAAGTATAAAGTCGAAGGTTGGTTTCCTGATACTAATGATGGTATAATTATTGATGATTTAACTCACGCCGGAACAGATGCCGCAGGAATTGCGAAAGATGTAGAAAATATTGCAAAACATTTAAATAAAACAAACAATACTGCATATAAAGAAAGACGTGAATTTAACAAGAAAAGTAAGCAAACAGTAAATTGGTCATTGTCTCCATTATTCGGTTATTTAGATTATGTCAAAATATCATATCAATTAAAATTTAAATAATAATTCATCGTACAGCAAATAATGAATTAATCTTTTTTGGTAAGACTGGAAAAAAAGCATATTTAAAAATTGATAGACTTGAATGGTGGATTAAACATATTACTCCTAGTTTAGAGATTGAAACAGCTATTGCAAAAAGATTAAATACTAACAAACCAATTCCAGTAAATTTTCTAAAGCGTACTGCTAGTTCAGTAACTTTTTCCGAACAAAGATTTAACTGGCATTTTACTAGAACTGCGAATACTCCAAGATATTTATTGCTAACTTTTCAAAGAAATAATTCTCCAAGTTTTGATAAGAACAATAATATTTTTCATATTAATACAATTCGAAGTTTACAAGTTTCATTAAATCAAACTCGATATCCAATTGATCCATTAAGATTCGATGATACCAATAATCAATTTATGGAAGGATATGATTCTTATAGAAATCTTTGTATAGAATTTGGAGTTGAACCACAATTAACTCCTGGAGATTGGAGACATTTATATCCAATTTTCTGTTTCGATTTAAGTGCACAATCTGAAGATATTATTAAAAATGGTTGTGATGTAACAATTAATATTGAAAAAAAAGATTCCACAACTTCATTGATGGCTTATGGTTTATTGCTAGAAGATACAAAATATTCTATTGAAGTTCTTAATGCGAAGATGGTTAGGATAGGTTAGTAACCTGAGGACCTTTGGTCCGATAGGCTAAAGCCCAAGACTTCGTCGTTTAATTAATTTAATTTTTTTGATAACTTAAAATTTTGATAACTACAATAGATTAAAATTTTTTTAGTAACTTAAAATTTTTTCATAACTAGAATAGATTAAAAATTCTTAACTTAAAATTCTTAACTTAAAATTGTCGTAACTTAAAATTTTTTTATTAAAAATGTCGCAAGCGAAAAGTAATATTAATAATAAAACTGTTGAATTAAAATTACGTAATATTGTTGACAAAAATACCCCTAAAACTATTACGATTTAAAAAAAAAGTATTACATAAGTAAACCAATGATAGAGAATATTCAATTACAAGAAGAAAAGAATGGCGGGATTCTCCCATTAATTCCACTAATAATAGGAGGCATAGCAGCAGCAGGAAGTGTTGCAGGTGGGACAGCTGGTATTGTCCAAGCAGTAAATAAAAATAAATCAGAGAAGGCAGCATTAGAAGAACAAAAACGTCATAACAGAGAGTTAGAGAAAGTTGCTAGGGGTGAAGGAGTAGTAGATAATTTTATTAGTAAATTAAAATTAGTTGATGAAGGAAAACGAGTTCTTAAAAATATTCTCCACAATGTTGATGATTTAATTGAAATTAAAGAAACTAAAGATGGTTCTGGAATATATCTAAGTCCTAGTATGATTCGGTAAAACAATTTTTTTTTGTTTTATCTTTTAAATTTTTTTTTTATCTTTTAAAATGAATTCTAAAAATTCCGAAAATTTAATTAAATTAAAAATTTCTAATTTGGATTTATTGAATTATCTATTAAACAAAACTAAAAACTCAAATTGTAAAATTTATGAAGGTAACTACGACAAACAAAGTTTGGCTACTACCTACGGTGGTGACATACAAAAAACATTAGAAAACTTTCCTGGATTTATTTGGAGTAAATATTCGAAAGAAAAACATCTTCCTGGTCATTCATATACCGGTCCAGGAACTCGATTAGATATAAGACTAGATGAGAATAATAATCCGAAACCAGGTGAAGAACCGATAAATAGAGTAGATGCCGCAGCTTACAGGCATGATTTAGCTTATCGAAATCATGATCTAAGTTCTCGACATGCAGCTGATAAGAAGATGATTCAAGAATTAGATAGTATTCAAAATCCTACATTTAGAGAAAAAATTGAAAGAATGTTTGTTAAGAAAGCTTTACAAGCTAAAATATTATTTGGTCAGGGTTTAAATGAAACGACAGCTAAGCTGTCTGAGAGCAACGCTCGAACTAATAACCCTGAGAGCAACGCTCGAACTAATAACCCTGAGAGCAACGCTCGAACTAATAACTCTGAGAGCAACGCTCGAACCTACGCGTCTGAAATTCATAAAGAATACAGAAGGCCTAAATATTTATTGAAAGTAAAAGTATTTAATAAAGATGATATTTGGAGTGCTGATCTTATTCATATGCCGAATGAAAAAGATAATAAATACGCATTGACCGTTATAGATTTATATACACGATACGCTTGGGTAAAACCTTTAAAAAATAAAAGTGGTCTATCAGTTAAATATGCGTTTGAAGAAATCTTTAAAGAAAGTAATAGAAAGCCAAAAAAATTGTTTGTTGATAAAGGGTCGGAATTTTATAACAGAAACGTTCAGCCACTATTTGAAATTGTTTATTCAACTGAAAACGCTGGGAAGGCCGTAGTGATAGAAAGATTCAATCGGTCGTTAAAAAATAAATTATTCAAGAAATTTACTGAGCAAAGAAATCAGAAATGGTTAAAAATATTACCAGGAGTTGTAGAAGAGTACAATAATAAAGTTCATTCTGGTATTGAAGAAACTCCAAAGAATGCTTCTGACGACCCTGATTTGATAAGAAAGAAAATATTCGAGAATAATAATTTGAATGAGAGTAATCCGAATTTGCCGAAACTTAAGCCGAAATTTAAAATTGGAGATAGAGTTAGAATATTTAAATATAAGAATAAATTTGAAAAAGGCTTTGTTGGCTATTGGACTAAAGAAATATTTGAAGTTTGCAAAATAAATCAAAGTTATCCGATTACTTATGAAATTAAAGATTTAGATAATGAGGATATCAGAGGCCGTTTTTATCAAAATGAATTACAGAAAACAGAGCTTTAACCTTTAGGTGGCGCTTTAGCTAGCTTCGCTTGAGTTATAGATTGTTTAACTCTAACATAATATCTAGAAATGGTACTCCTTTTTGTAATTTGTACAAAACGTATAAACATAATTGTCCACAATAGGTAGTGCCTGGTGTTTGAATTTGAAACGTATTGTATGTTCCCGTTCCAAGTAATTCTTTTACTTCATTTGTAGGGGGCAAACCGTATGAATCAAAATAATAGTTCTCAGCCTCCGGGCGGTCAAAATAATAGTTCTGCTGATAATTTTTAACGCCTGCTGACCAATGTACACCTTTTTCATCTGACGTATGAAGATTTGTTATGAAATTTACAGTTATTGATGGAACTTTGTTCCGGGAACTGAAGGTTCCTGTTGGCCTATTTTTTAGGAATTGTAATTCATCCCTCATCAATATGTGAAAATTCTTTATTCCTAATCGATTAGCAATCTTATTTAAATCGAAATTCGTTGTTGTCTGTGTTCCATATAATTTCAAAAACTCATTTATGTTGCTCATTTTATAATAAAAAAATTTCTTAAGGGACCCCTAGAAGTCAGAAGGGGGGGGGTATTGATTTAAAACTGTTCTCTAATGATGTCTTTCCTTACTACTTAGTCAGAAGGGGGTATTGATTTAAAACATTTTTATAATGATGACTTTCCTTACTACTTGGGAGGGGTATTGATTTAAAACTGGTCTCTAATGATGTCTTTCTTTACTACTTATTCAATTTTGAAATGATTTAATTTAATCTAAATTTAAACGTTACATTGTTGCATTGTATTAGTAGAGTTGGTGTTTCGCACATCTTTTATCAATAGTAATTCATTACTCATCAATATGTGAAAATTCTTTATTCCCAATTGCTTAGCAATCTCATTTAAATCGAAATTTAATGTGGTTTTGTTTGCTGTATATTTTTTGGAAGTCTCTGATGTTTCTCATTTTTATAGAAGATACAATGTTTCTATTATATTCCCGTAAATGAGAAATTAAAAACAACACATGGATATTTCAATTTGGTTACATCCACTTTGCATACATTCAATTTGGATACATTGAAATACATGTAAATTTGTCCACGCGAGGACAAGGTTTCATTGGATGAGAGAAAAATGACGTCATATAACAACATAATGAAAATGATTGAAAACAGGAAATAACATTGCATTTAAAACAGGAAATAACATTGCATTTAAAACAGGAAATAACATTGCATTTAAAACAGGAAATAACATTGCATTTAAAACAGGAAATAACATTGCATATAACAACATAATGAAAATGATTGAAAACAGGAAATAACATTGCATTTAAAACAGGAAATAACATTGCATTTAAAACAGGAAATAACATTGCATATAAGATACAATTTTTCTAAACAATAGGATTTCTGTCCACGCGAAGACAAGGTTTCATTGGTTGAAACACTCTATTGTATTTACATGTGCAAGAGGAAATAACATTGCATATAAAACAGGAAATAACATTGCATATAAAACCGACAGATACAAGTTTTCTAAACAATGGGATTTCTGTCCACGCGAGGACAAGGTTTCATTGGATGAGAGAAAAATGACGTCATATAACAACATAATGAAAATGATTGAAAACAGAAGGGTTGAATAATCAATTATTCCAAAACCCTCATCTTGTGAAAGACACTGCTCCAAGATTGAAAGATTAGTTTTTAACAGTCGTATAGGAAGCGAGACTCTACAAATCTGCCAGTTTTGCCAACTTCATTGCGAAGCTCAATTCAGTTCGTGAATAGTTAATATTGTGATGTTTTAAGAGATATGTGAAATCTGCTTTATTATTCTCACACAAGGATAATATATGATTTGCGTGTTTTCCAATAAAAATTTTACATGTGACACTCAAAAGATGGCTTTGTTTTTCGTATTTCAAGTGTTGTTTCAAAGAATTCACTGTCGTTGAAATGTCCCCCGCCGGTTCTGTAAAATATTCCACTGATTCGATGAATGTATGACGTTCAACAACACTTTCCTTCAACTGTTTTGTAAATGTTTCGATTCTGAAGGGAAGTGCTGCTTCCTTCTTTGCTCTGGCTGCGATTTTATGTTGCTCTTTGTATGCTTTTCGAGCAGAACGTATAGCGTCAGGATTGAAGAGTAGAGGCACTTTCTTCACTTGCTGGTCTATATACGAAAAGTATTCAGAATGTTTCTCCGATGGAATGAACAAATCCGCAATATTTTTGAAGAACTCTGGAAGTACCTTTGCTATGTTGGCTTGTTGTTCAACGACTGCTTGACTCATGATTGACGGATAAATTAGTACAAATCACTATGTTCAAAATATAAGAATAACGTAATTAAAGATAGCGGAACGATGAGAGCAAGCAGATGATAAGTGTTGATTGAAATAATATCACAACAATCTGAGCACACGATACAATGACAGACGAGAGAGATAAATGAAAACAGTACAGCTGGCAGATATCTTAACGTCATACGGGTGTGCTGACGCACTAACAAGAATTAAAACAACTCGCCTAACGTACAATTAAAATGTCATTGTTTCACAGAGTAGTAGCAGCTGTTTGTTCTTTCATACATTGTTTCCTTTCAAATGTTTGAGTTGGAGGACACAGCTCCTTACACTGAAATGCATTTTATTCATAAATGCGAGAAGCAGATGTTCTCTACAATTGAATGACAATTGTAGAAGTACCTAAACTTATTGTTAAGAATATGTCAATTCCTTCAAATATTTTTAGTCACATGATATATTTTAAAAACCTGAAAAATGGATAAAATTCATGAATTTGAAATTCTCAACTTTTATGATTTTCGGTGTCCGGTTTTACATGACCTGGAACGGTCATGATTTTGGCGGGGGGGTGAAAATTGTAATTCTCAAATTTCAGATTCTCAACTTTTATGATTTTCGGTGTCCTGGAACGGTCATGATTTGAGCAATGAAAAATGTCATAATCACAAATTTGAGATTCTTAACTTTTATGATTTTCGGTGTCCTGGAACGGTCATGATTTAAGCGGTGAAAATTGTAATTCTCAAATTTGAGATTTTGAAAAATTTGAAAATTGGGTATTTTTAAAAACGCTTAAATTTTCGCCCTTCGGCCTTCGGCCACGTGAAATTTGAAGTCTACCTAAATTTTTGAAATTTTTGAAATTTTGATTTTTGAAAAAAACCCCGCAAAAGTGTGACATCCGGCGCAAGCGAAGCGAAGCAAAGCGAAGCGAAGCGTCGCGCCGGATGTCACACTATATACTACTTACAGTATATATAAATCTCGATCGAGATCCCGGGATCCCGGGATTGCGATTAGCCAGTCTCGAAAATCCCGGGATTGAGAAAACGGTTCGAGATTGTAAACCCTAGTCTGAAGGCGAAATTGTCTAGCAAAGAGTTCCTTTTAGATTTAGCAGTATTGCATGATTGCCTGTCTGAGTTGTCTGATCTATCCTTGGCACTACAAGAACGGGATATGACAATACCCAAAGCTTATAAGTTGCTTCAACGAACAATCCGAAGGATCGCGTCCTTCAAAGATTCACCAGGTGAGAGGTTCTCGAAGCTGAAAATCTGTCTCTGAAGGTGTACATAGGCTAGTAAATCTTTCCACCAGCAGGAAAATTATTTCGACTAGTACCAACTGTGAATGACACCTTGAAAGATCTCGAAGTGTTTGATAAGAAACACGTTAACGAAACACATCAATACCGACATTTGTTTGCGTGACACTTAAGTTCGTCGTCTGGCTAACAGATTCCAGCTGGATGCAAGAATGTGTCTTCGAGGTATGAGAGCCTATAAGGAGAATGACAAAGAATTTCTTCCCCTCACAAAAGCCATTCAGACAATCCCTTGTTCGTCTGCTGAATGGGAAAGAGGCTTCACTGAAATGAATAATATTATAACAGACAATCGTGCAAATTTGACCTCATGTTTCTTCGTATCAATGGCCTACCTATTACCTTATTCAGACCAAGAAGCTATGTTGGCAAGTGGCTACAGAGTCATCGATCGGTAGTCGATAAAAATAGTCAACAGGAAGCAGCAGAAAATCCTAAGCCAAAGATCTTCTGGAGCATTCTATACAATGCTTATGTGGCTGCTGCTGGATCATGCATCGTGAGCCGTGAAACGCTCCGTAATTTCTCCGTTTTACCGTTGTCCCACCACTAATTTTGCGACTACACCACTGACTATGCAACTAAAGTGTTTTAAAATGTATTTAAAACCGTCTCCACAAAATAAAATTTGATGTTGGAGATGTATTTTGTTATAATTTCCATACAATACCATTTTCATCAGGCGCACTGTCCACATTATAGTAGTAGTAGTAGCATGCGTTTATTCATATGAAATGGAAATCATGCATTGCAGATACACAGATGAAAAATACAGAGCTTGTACAGTATACAGAAGACATGCACAGTAGCTGTAAGAAATACATTAGTTAGCATATTTCTGCTAGGTTATGCAAAATAGAACATCTGGGAATAAATGACAATTGGCGTTGTTGGGTTCTTGAAAAGGGGACAGAGAGAGCGAGGGAGTGTCGGGATCTTGAAAGTTTAGGGGGCATGATTTTATGTAATAAATTTTCAGGTTCTAACATTTTCTGAAAACTATTAGGGCAGATGCTTCCCCTCTTAGGGATAAGGGGGAAAAGCTATCAAAACTGCACTTTGGTCCCCAAATAATTTTGTGAGAACGTCGCCGAACCTATTCCAATTTTTCAACATTAAGCTGGTTCACTAAAACGAGGAGGGCAGCATTGTACTCCAGCGCTGAAAGGACAGTAGCTGAATGAGTTGGGACACAGAAAGGCATTGTTTTAATCGCTTTATGAAATAAAGACGCTGGTTGGCACGTTTGCATAAATTGTTTACAAAGTATTCTAAGATAGATTTGAGTCATCTTTATGCTATTCACAAAATGAATATCACGAAGCACAAAAGAATTCTGACTTTTAGAGATAAACATGCATTGGGTTTTTTCAAAATTTAGTACTAGTCCATGTGAGTTACACCAGTCTTTTAAATGATTGATTTCGTCTCGAACTTAGAGTTCGATATCCATTGAAGGAAAGGCAGGGAGAACAGTCACAATGTTCTATTATCATTTATCCTGATGAAGCATACGGCGAAAACTCAGTAAAAAATCAGCAGCTCTGATTTCAAAATTGAGAAGGAGAGCTGCTAGAAAGAACAGTCATTTCTCTAAACATCCTCGACGTTTGTGGTCATAAAAGAAGGACAACTTGACTTTTAGATCTCTTGCGTGACATTATGTCATTCAGTTTGCTATTCTATTTTATTTTAATCTTAACTGACATATCTCTTTTCTTAAATGTAATGAAAGTAAACTTGCAATCTTTTTGAAGAGAAACTTCTAGCGGTCAGATAAAGACAAAATATTGAAAATCTATTATCAAGTAATGGCTAATTACTTTGATCGAAAGACAGTTTTTAAGAAATGGTCATTGTGTGAACTAATGATGTGCTCTCGATTCGTTAACTTTTTCTTTACTGAAGGCGTGGAGCAACTTGACGATAATGAGCTATAACACTTTTACTAATGAACTGAATAGAAAACTGTCTTCGTAGATTTCTTTATTGTCCCATCATTGATTGCAAAAGCTAACTCAGTGACGCTGTACAGTAGTGAAAAACTTTTAGAAAAAGTCACTTACTTCAGTTCTCCTCCCCCCATCCATTCTCTCTCTCACTCTCACTTTCACTATTTCTTATAATACTAGGGTAAGTACACTGAACATTTCAAAATATAAGTCATGAGTGTCAGCGCTAATCAGCTGTCAGGTCCGGAAGAGAGATATGGAGTAGAATTACCTAAAGCTGGAGGGAAGTGTAGCTTCAGAGGTTAGAAAAATTGTGAAGTAGTTGAGGTGGAACGAAATGGAACTAGAACAATTAAAGAAATGGGACACAGTGGAGCGAAGCGAATCTGGGGCTGTTGAAGCACCTGAGTGGAGCTTGAGAGGTACATAATCGGGGTGGAGCTAAAGCTGTCAATGAACGGAGAACGAGTGGTTAAAGTATCGGTTCGGAACATTGCGAAAGGAACAGTTCATCGCTTATACTTGAATGAATTAAAATTGATCAAGGATTATTTTAACATAATCTGAAAAGTTGGCCATTTATATCCATCTCATACATTATCTATCTCACCCAACGGCATGCAAGATTTTACAGAGGGCGGTAGAATATATTGTCAGAGATTTGTCTTCGTGCATCTAGTTGATGTTTTCATTTGAGGACATTCTCTGTTCATCTCTCATGATTCTCGGGTTCACATCTGATGTTACTACATATGTTCCTTTGCATAATTTTACAGGCATCACAAAAGTGCTCATTCTATAATGATTGTTTTATTAAGAATGCCGCAAATTAAGATAAATTGATTTTTTATACCTTTCGATGTCTCATCCATTTTTGAGTGGCATTATTGATGCGGAATTTTCACATATGTAAAAATTGAGTTTCTCTAAAGAAAATAACGTTTAAAATTCGTCTTGAAATAAGTGTTGATTATATCCTGCCCGATAAGGAGCCGTTAATTTTGCAGCTTAATAGTCGAGAAACAGCAGTACTAGCCATTTGGTATCATTATCACTACTTAACTTGTTCATCATGTAGATTGAGCTCTTGTGTACTTTGATTTCCGCCTCTGATGATGGGACAAGGTTGGATTTTGCTTTAACCTTGGCATTGGGTGACATTGGGTGCCGCACCCAAGTTTCCCAAAACTATTGGGACGCATAAACAAACTAATCCGAAGTCTAAGTTTTGCTGTGGCTAATTTTTCATAAATTTTACAATTACAACATCCAATTTCAAAAAAGTGGAAACAACACATTTCTAATCCATAAATCAAGTCTACGTCAAGGACATTTCAGTGAAATATATAAAGAGGGGCAATAATGCTACAATGTTAGTAGTAAGCACATTCCAAATTCAAGGACAGTGCGGTGCAGTGATGAGTCATCATGCTGACTCAGCCCCCCCCCCTCTGGAAGGAAGTGTGAGGGAGTTCGTCAAGGATGTGCTGGGAGGAATGGGTCCGTGAGGAGGAAACGGGGCCCTCCCCCTGCCCCCCTCTGGAAGGAAGGAAGGAAGGAGGAGTGATGAGGCAAGGGGTGGGAAGGAAGGTAATGTGTGAGGAATAGAGTTGGAAAAGGCAGGTGTTGGAGGTTTTGGGATGAGAAAAGTCGTTTTTCTGGCAGAAGGAGGCCTCGGATGGGAAAATGGAGTGCAAATTCGGACGTTTTGGCCAAAGTTGGGTCTAGGAACTTCTTCCCAACTCAATCGGAGAGAAAAAGTTCAGACCTCCCCCCCCCTCCTGCCAAACTTCAACTTTGGTGTTAGACATCGTAGAAAGTCGCGCCATAGCTCATTTGAAAGCTAAAGGTGAGACAAAGGCAGTGAAAAGCTCAGTTTGGGTTCATTTTCTTGGGTTTAGGGAGGAAAATGGCAGGAAACCGTCAGAGTTGCAAAAGGCAGGTGTTGGAGGTTTTGGGATGAGAAAAGTCGTTTTTCGACAGGAAGGAGGCCTCGGAAGGGAAAATGGAGTGCAAATTCGGACGTTTTGGTCAAAGTTGGGTCTAGAAACTTCTTCGCAACTCAATCGGAGAGAAAAAGTTCAGACCTCCCCCCCCCTCCTGCCAAACTTCCAACTTTGGTGTTAGACATCGTAGAAAGTCGTGCCATAGCTCGTTTGAAAGCTAAGAGTGAGACAAATTCAGTGAAACAAACGGCTTGTTCATATCTGTCTTCGTTTAGATGTGAGACGCCATTTAAGATTTTGGGACATTGGCGAAAAAACGACTAAGTTAGAATGTTTATGAAAATCGCTCTAGCGGGTGAAGCAAGCCTCGGACGGGAAATCAGAGACCAGATTTGGCATCAGCGTGTCATGTTACACCTGAATGTCATTCATGCTATGTCTCCGAAGTGAAAGGAAGAAAGATGACAGAAGCAGTAAAGTTTACGAATGAATTTTGTTCACTACGTTTTCATCGACAAAGTCTTCGTGGTGTGATTAGAGACTACATCATCTCCTTTCATCATGAAAAGGCAGACTTAGAATTTGCTATCGCTAAAGGTTACTTCGTTTTCCAACAGCTCATGGACAGTTTGATGAATAAAGATGTGAAAGGACGATTAGTTGCAGAGATTGAATTTGAGAAAGTGACTGATGAACATGCAGGTGAACGTGTAGTGTTTCATTTTGCTTCCTATTCTGCAGAGACGATACATGATCCCAAAGATTTCTATCAGCGACACATGGCAAAAATTGCATCTCGACTAGATTCATTTCATGAGCATGGATCCAACTTGCTCTTATGTCGCATAAAACACATTCATATTCAACTCAATGTGTTAAACTAGATTCGACTACAAGATTTGGGAAAAGCATTCATGTGTCAGACGTCCGCGTGCCTCCTTTTCCCTGCCGCAACGAAGTCAGGGGAGAAACGGAGGTCTCTGATTGGCTCACATAGTGTCAAATGTGGATTCGCAGGAGACTATAAAAGCAGACGTCTCCCCATTTTCTCTTCATTTCATTCTCTTGACTTGGAAAGCGTGTGTGACTTGCTGAAGCCATTCTCCTTCCTCAACTTTGTCTGATCAATCCTGTTTGCAAATTACAAGTGAGTGTCATGACTGTCTGGCCTAAACCTTACCAGCATTTTAGAAGAGAGACGCAGGAGAGTGTGTGGCCGATGATTGTACAAGCTTATTTTGTTGAACCATCACCACCACCACCACCTCCACCACCTAGACGCTTTACCTTTCAGTCTTTTAGGGAATTGAAACTCAATTCGGGTCCTAAGCCCAAGACATTTAATTTACTGGACGATGACGAAGATTTAGACTTTGGTGATAAGCTTTAAATCCTGTGAACGCTCCAAAAGGTCCTCTTAAGGGCCACCTCATATGTCACTGCTAAGCTAACAATTTTCTTTTCTCTGATGATCATGAATGTACTTAGTGGTATTCTTTCGTTACAGACTGCCATGGCCATGAATCCTACTCCAACTGCTGCATCACTGAATCCTCATCATCTCGAGCTGTGGAATCCGAAAATTGAAAAGGTAATTCACGGCTATCCTACCTACAAACAACAAGTGCGCTACAACGGTGTTCGACTCTATCTTCAAACGCCGGCGGTATACTTACCAAAAGTGGATACGCAAGTAAATCGTTGCGGTCAAAACCTGAGTATCCCTATTGATAATTGGTTGCGACAGCAGCTTGACATTTTAGAAGACTTTGTGAGGCAAAAGGCTCTTATTCCTACTGAACTATTACAGTTGTGGCCAGAAAAGAAAACTTCTTATTATAAACCATTGTATCGCGGCACTCGCTGCTATATTTTACAAAGCAAGTATTGTAAAGTCACTTCAGGCGTGGCAATTGAACAATCAGTTGAAACTGAATTGTCATCGTTAGGTTCAGGCTTTTATTCCTTTCATATTGAGGTGCCTGCTGTTTATGTGGGACCTCATCAATCTGACGGTAATTTGATTTCTCTCAATTTGCGCATTGCTCAAATTCATCATCAACCTGAGTTAACAGGACTTAATCACATTGAGAAAGTCATTGATTCTTGTGTCAAAGAGTGTCAAGAACCTGTCACTAAACCTAAACGTCGTCGCCCATCAAAG
The DNA here is from genome assembly GCA_907163375.1 of Prostheceraeus crozeri. Classification (NCBI taxonomy): domain Eukaryota; kingdom Metazoa; phylum Platyhelminthes; order Polycladida; family Euryleptidae; genus Prostheceraeus; species Prostheceraeus crozeri. Next base: position 401,939 of record CAJQUW010004777.1, on the reverse strand, counting down.
AAAGATGGTGCTACCACCAAAGAGAAATCTTAAGTATTGTAATCAGTTAGTATGTAGTGAATGTGGAAAACGCGGTCTTGCGCGTTATGTTCCAATCAAACATTGTCATCATGTTGTATGTATCTTTTGTTATGTAAAGTTCCTGCTCAATGTATTATTTTGTAATGAAGTCTTTTTGATATTGTAGGTTGTCATCTTCATAGACAGTGAGGGAACACCCATGCAGGAATTGAGTGCTATTGCAATGAGAGAAAGTGATCAAACTGTTGTTAGTGTATATCATAGATTTGCCTACTGTCCTCCACACAAAGACGAATGGTCACGACGTCATGTGCATGGACTTGATCCTTCTATTTTGATTCATATTGGATTTGTAAATGAAACGTATTTGATAAGTGATTTCAAACGGTGGCTGTCAGGTTTTCATATTGTTAAAATATTAGAAAATGATTCTGAACGAGAAGCAACAACACTTCAGTTGCACATTGATAATTTATATTTACCATGTTGGGTAGATCGTATAAGACAAGACTATCATATGCATTGTGATCAAAAGAAGTTTAGAGATGAAATGATTTTTGACATGGCAATATGTTCGGTGAGAGTAATCACCTTTACGGACCACCATCTCATTGTAATACTAGAAATAAAGCTACCTACATTGCAAAACTCTCTTCACGCTGGCATTGTAGTCTCTATGACGTTTATGAACTGTATCTATATTATTGTCAACAGCATGGGTCTATGTAAAACATGTTTTTGCTCCTTGTGAATGAATGATGATCATTTTATGAAGTGTATTCTGTACTTGTAAATTTTGTCTGGTGTTGAATAAACTTACAGTGGAACATGATTGTTATTTCTGTTTTATTCATAGTGGAAGTCATTGAAGCAATGTGAAATCTATAGTTACATCGTTTATGATGGCGCATCGTACCTTAAGTAACCACATGTGTCATTTGACTCTTGATCAACAAGGATTCGATGGATTTTTACAAGATTGGAAACTTACATTTAAAATGAAGATGAATGATATGAAAGTAGTGCTCACTGAAAGCCTTCCTCTCTTCAAAAGATTGATGGAGAGTTTACAACCTCAAGATGTAAAGGGTAGACTCGTTGCTTATATAGAGTTGAAAGATTTACAAAAACCACTTCGTTTTGGATCTTATAGCACAGAATGGATTACTCTTAGTGATCAATTTTATGGTCGTCATATGGAGAAAATTATGGAGAGACTAGCAGAGACGTTGGAAGGAAATGCGTACGTTGTTAAACATATCATGATTCAACTGAGTGTGTTTACATCCACGACTTTGTTTGATGCGCGACACATTGTGTAGATGCAATAAAGTTTTCTTTTCACTGAGTATTTTGTAATGGTGTATATAGAGCAACATGAGTCATTGCGCTTTGTGCATTACTATCGGGCTCTTTGTTAGATAAATGAATGCGTCTTTGTTCGAGAAAGGGGGCGTGTCACAACATGAGTCATTGCGCTTTGTGCATTACTATCAGGCTCTTTGTTAGATAAATGAATGCGTCTTTGTTCGCTAAAAGGGCGTGTCACTCAAGTCTTTGTGAGGACTAGAACGACTTTGTAAGAGGGAAGGTTTCCACCCACGCAGTCAAAAGTTCACGTGCGATAACTCTTTGTCACATAACAAAGACAGGGAAAACGAGAAAAGGGAAACGCATGTGATTGGAGCTAGGTCTGCTTATAAAACGGACGACTGAGCGCATGGCAATCATTTCCGTCCTTGCGCTAACCATGCAGTTGCTCGAAGCCATCAACGCCTTTGCTCTCGCACTGGGTACACTGAACTCCCTTACTTTACCATCGGATAAAAATGCTTTCAATCAAAAGATAACTCATCATGGAGAAGCCGTAACCATAAAAACTCCAAGTCAACGGATAGATTATCTTAAGATTATGTCAACAAAGCATGGAGTGACCGTGTGTGTGCCGTTAGACTATTGGACACGGTTACAATTCAATACTCTTGAAACATTCCTGAAAGAAAATCTCACCATTCCCAAAGAAATTGTTCGACACAATGGGAAGCGGCCACAAGTTCCCATCATGGAAAGACGATACATGTATGTGCATATGGATAGACACTGTCTCATCATCCATGAAAAGGAGGGCAGCGAATTCGACTTACTCAATTGCAAACCACTCCCCATTTTGGGAAAAGGATTCTACTCCTTCGAAATTAAAATTCAAACCATCTACATGGGTCCGGGCAGGGACGGAAGGTTGTTTACGTTGAATCCCCATCTTGTCTCCATCACCTTTAAAAATGATGTCCATGTTGATGATGATGATCAACTACAGTAACACTCTCCACACACTGAGAACGCACCATCGGTCTAAATGAGACCACGGCCTAACGGCCACCGTATCAAGAAAGAAAATGTACACTCACCATGCCACACATGAACATGACTCTCTCCTTCTTTCTTAGGCATACCCTTCTTCACTCAAGTTTTAATCATGTGGAAATTATCAGCATGTCTCCATGTATCATGGAAAAGTCAGTGTGTTACATTTCATGATACGAAACGTCAACTTCAGATAACTCTAGAACGCTTTCATCTACGAAGGTTGCATCGCGCTATCCTATCCCACTCTTGTCGTGTCATTAACGTAGGAGACGGCATTGTATTTATTCGCATTCAAGAGATGATTCTACATAATGATCACTGCTACATTGTAATTCCAAAACCCTCATGGGAAAAGTATAAAAGGGAAGTTCACTCCACCCTCATGTCATTTGTGAGTCATGCTCCCCATCCGCATCATCAACGCCATGCGCGAAATGAATCTCAGAAGAGACATCGATTTAGAACAGTTGCATATCCATCTTCCCGATTCAGTCTATCATCGCGGTCGTCCGCAAATGTTGGTCATTCGCATGAGCAACGGTCGAAATCTTCAAATCTTTCGCTGCGGCAAAATCCAAGTCCTAGGAAACCTTTCTCATTTCGTGATGCAGTCCATGTGTTACGAAGTCGTCAAGAAAATGCGAGCACTCATGCCTCATCTCCGCCTAAGTCCCCTGACATTGAAGAATATAGTAGTGTCTGTTCAATTGAAGATGTTAGTGAATCTAACAAACATTAAAACCAGTAATCATTGTATATTTTATGAAACTGAACTCTTTCCTGCTGCTCTGATTCGGAAGTGACATCCTGTACATATGGCAGTGTTTCACAACGGACATTGTATCATGACTGGTTTACGTGATATCAGTAAAGTAGCTGACATTGTTAAATCTTTAATGCGTTATCTGTATGAGTCACAGTTAATAGAATCGTGTTAATCACATGATGCGTGTTGAATGAGTCATCACAATGAACTATCGTCCACACACGTGTCGGTGAAAAGGTCATCAACAAGGTTCTTCGCTTTATGATGAGTCAGCGCTATTTATAGACATGAAATGATGTCCACACACTTGTCGGTGAAAAGGTCGCGCTGTCTGACGTGAGGCGCCATCGCTTTGTCTGATAAATAACGCCCACACACGTGTCGGTGAAAAGGTTGAACAAGACTGATTAGATTCGTATGACTGGCGCCTTACTCCTTCATGAGTCAGAGCTATTTATAGACATAAGTCAGCAAAGTGGTTGATGTTTCCTAAGCCGAAGAAATTGCCATGATGTTACATGCGTTGATGAGGATGTTAACTTACAAACTCTAACATGGTTTTGACTTCATTTTATATTTCACCTATCTTACAAACTGTACAAACAGTGAAATGATTTTAACATTAATTCAAACTTTACAATCATCAACTTTATTTCTAACTTTGCAAACTCTAACATGGTTTTTACTTCATTTTATATTTCACCTATCTTACAAACTGTACAAACAGTGAAATGATTTTAACATTAATTCAAACTTTACAATCATCAACTTTATTTCTAACTTTGCAAACTCTAACATGGTTATGACTTCATTTTATATTTCTCCTATCTTACAAACTGTACAAACAGTGAAATGATTTTAACATTAATTCAAACTTTACAATCATCAACTTTATTTCTAACTTTACAATCATCAACTTTATTTCTAACTTTACAAACGTCAACTTTATTTCTAACTTTACAATCATCAACTTTATTTCTAACTTTACAAACGTCAACTTTATTTCTAACTTTACAAACGTCAACTTTATTTCTAACTTTGCAGACTCTAACATGGTTATGACTTCATTTTATATTTCACCTATCTTACAAACTGTACAAACAGTAAAATGATTTTGACATTAATTCAAACTTTACAATCATCAACTTTATTTCTAACTTTACAAACATCAACTTTATTTCTAACTTTGCAAACAGTGAAGTGATTCTAACTTCATTTATATTTCACCTATCTTACAAACAGCGACATGGTTATAATTTATTTTATACTTTACAAACGTCAACTTTATTTCTAACTTTGCAAACTCTAACATGGTTATGACTTCATTTTATATTTCTCCTATCTTACAAACTGTACAAACAGTAAAATGATTTTGACATTAATTCAAACTTTACAATCATCAACTTTATTTCTAACTTTACAAACGTCAACTTTATTTCTAACTTTACAGTCATCAACTTTATTTCTAACTTTACAAACGTCAACTTTATTTCTAACTTTACAAACTGTAACATGGTTATGACTTCATTTACATTTCACCTATCTTACAAACAGTGATATGGTTATAACTTACTTTCTAACTTTACCAACGTCAACTTTATTTGTAACCCTATCCATCTTACAAAATGATTAAAATTTTTACTTCTATCTATTGAGTGAGAATCCCATCTTTATGTCAAAAGGAAAACAACACAGTATGTACATGATATGTTATTCATCATCACAACCGATTTTCATCACAGCCACATGCAGTTAATACTGATGGTAGCAGAAAACAAAGTTTTTATATCTCACATCACCGGAGAAAACAACGTCAGGAAAACCAGTTGATATGTAAGTCATGATATGAAGTGATCAGGAGTTGGACGCATGTTACAAGGCACTCACTCACAACGCCCCATAGAAAACGCCATGGAGTAAAAAGCAAAACATCAACCACAACAGAGAGGAAGCATTCATCATCAGACATCGCCGGACGGAGGAGGAGAAAGTTTCTGTCTCTTGGGTGGAGGTAGATGAGTGTCTGGATGGCCGTACGGTAATGAGTGGTTAGGACTCATCCAGCATCGCTTGTCTTCCCAAGCTGAGAGACCTCGTTTCCTAAACGTCGTTGTTCTGACTTGATGCGACTGAGATTTTAAATGGTCATTTCTACTTTTTTGATTTTAAGTGAATCTAAGGCATCTTGATAGTCCCTATGTGTCATTTTTCTAACGATTGACTTCGAGATGCCTTTCGCCCGTTTTATAGAAAGCTCTGAGGATTTTAGCTTCATGGAGTACATCTTGGGGCGAAGCAAGATCATCTCCTCTATCTGTTTGCCGGCACACTCATCCTTGAAGCAGCCAAGCTTCGCTTTATTTGAGGTAGAGTAAAGCGGATGGTCAGTGGGATAGTTGGAACTATCAAACTTGGGTGCTAAATATTTTAAAATATCTTCCTGCTTGACTTGGCTCGTGGTTGTCAAAGCTAGGAAGAAGCTGTCTGTATCACCTCCTACTAATTCCACACGTTGGAGAAGTGGACATGTCTTAAAAGTGTGGTAAAATAACTTGTACATTTCTAACTTGGAGTGATCCAAGACAGCTTGACCGACATAAATGGGCTTACAAAGTTCTACTTTAGATTTTAATATTTTAAAACCATTGATGTCTTCGGAAATGACATCATGGTGGCAAAACAACGGCGAGCGACATAACTTGATACTCGTTTCCGGATCAGTTATGATGCGATAGTCCATGCGCTTTCTTACATCCTCCATGGTTTTACCAAAGAGGGCATTATTCTTAAATTTAAAGAAGTCCTTTTCGAAAGGATTCTTGGATTCAGCCCGTTTCTTGCTATTAAATTCTATATACGGTTTTAGAAAGGGCTTCTGCCTAAACTGGATAGCGCGATGGACTTTATCAAGTTGCATCCCCATACCTAGATAGAATTTGAGGATGGAATAGTGCACGATGTAATGCTGCTTGTTCAATTGGGTGAGCAACAACTTCCTAGTGGCTTTATACTTTAAGTCATTTTCCGCCTCATATTTCTTATTGTGTTCTTCCATAAAGGGAGAGAACATATCTGGACTGACTATGCCAGATTCGGGTGCGAGAGGAAAATCAGCGGTCCTATTCTTAATGCAGTCTGGATAGATGAGGTCGACTTCAAATAAATAACCTATGCCGGCATCATCTCCCAGTGCCATGATGTGTGCTGGATTGGAGAAGTGTTCAATGTCATGGGGCTCTACCCATTGGAAGTCAGACTGTGGCAAAGGCTTGGAGAGTGCACTCCCATACAAATTATTTTGGTCTATGTACATTAAATGCGTGGTCGATCCTATGTCTTGGGTGCTGTTGACAACATGTTTGTTAACAAATGTCAAGCCACCCCTAATACCACGTTCAAATAACGTATACATTTCTGCATCTTGCAGTAAATGAATGCTCTCTTTCGTCATCTTGAAGGCTGACTGATAGGACAGACCCGGCAGACTAACAAAATGGACGGGGTCTAAGGCGTCCTGTTCTAATGTGACTTTCCTAAAAGTCTCAAACACGTCAGCCAACAGATAGGCGTTTAATGTTAAGTAGGCAAGCATGTAGTCACCTAGTCACCAGAAGTACGACACCTAAATTCTAACCATGCTTGCTGTGCATGCCTATAGTCATCCAGCGAACAGTCCTCACCCGTCAAATCATTTTTAAACTAATCAATGGACGGAAGGGATGTCTCCTTCAATGTATCCATTGAACTAAAATAACTATAAGGAAACACCCCTTTCCGTCGTATCAGACTGTCACTTGTGTTAGGATAGTCTTTCTTTAAATGTTGAGTGAGGGGAAGTGTTTCTAAATTATTAGCCAACGCGGCTAAGGAAGAAGACATAAACTGGAAACTGTCTAGAAACTTTATGTCATAGAAGACAGGCTTCCCCTCCTTCGTCTTATCGACTTGGACTTTAGCAGTGATGCACATAAATTTTTCCTTACTTTGTGCAATCACTTTGGATGACCAGGATTTCATTTTACCGAATCCATGGCGAATGATGATGTGAGCATCATAACATTTAAAGTTATGAAAGATGACGGGGAGCGTTCGCCGTTTGAGCCTAAGTCTCATATTGCATTTACTGCATAAGGCAGACCTAAATTTACCACTGAGATGGCAATGGTCCCTCACTTTCTTATGTTGCTGATCATCAAAGGATGAACATCAGCGGGGACATTCCGTGGTCCTATCAAATTTGATTTTATCGGCTTCTGTGAAGCACATGGGTTTCCTAGTTAGCTCCGTTTCATAGCGTTGATGAAAACGGGCTTTCCTATCTAAAAAGTTGAGGAAGTTTTCAACGCACTCCTCGCCTTGCCACACATGCATCTTATTTTGGTTCCTATAATATGGATGCAAGAGAGATCTTCTTGTTCAATATAACATTCAATGTCCGCATAGATGGTACATATGGGACTGAGCTCATTGCCGTTTTCTTCATACCTACATAAAATTTATCTTTGGGCATGACTTCCATTTGAAGTTTACCCCGAGAGCACCACTCGTAATGCTCTTCAAAATATGGTTTTGATGTGAAACGCCGTGTGCAGCGATCACAGTAATAATGTTTGTCATCATAACTTTGTTGGTGGCGATATAATCTAGAAATTTTAGGAATGCCACAATAATGCCATTCTGGGTGGTTGTCGCTATACATTGGGAGGAGATTGACAACCCGGTCAAAGTTACTTTGGCGATTATTATACCTAACGCCCTTCAGACCTTTTTCCCAGAGATGGACGACAATCTTAATATTATTCAATTTTTCAAATTGGGCGATGCCTTTAAAGTCTAATGTGTTGACATCTAACCCGTCAAACCTAAGCTCATCCTCCCATTCACGATAGTGACTGATTCGTTCACGATGCACCCTTATATCATTGTAGTGAAGAATGGAGAGGACGGCATACTTGAAACACTGGGACTGACACTCTATATTGATGACAGCCTTTTTGTCAGCCAGTGCTTTGGGGAGGGTGAAACAACCACTCCCTTGTAAATTTTCTAAAAGATTTATTTTGATGTCTACCTTCTCTATCCCATCAAAGACCAGACCGCTGTCTCTTTCATTAAATTTATTTAAATTGCTGACGAGATAGGTCGCATGTCTCTCTACCCACTCGTTTACATCACCTATGAGATCAGCAGCACTGGAGGCTATCCTAATGGTCTAAGTGGACTCTACTTCTCCCGTGCTACTGTCTACCTTATTGAAACGAGCAGTGAGATAGAACATGCCCTTAAGTAAAAATCTATCTAAGCTCGCCAACATTTGATGAATTAAGCCTATGTTATTCATCAAGAAAGGATGAATGTCCTGCACAGCTTCAGAGCTTTCTAACTCATAATCGCGAACGAGCCTCTCAAGGGAAAACTTGCTCAGCCTTAGAGTGACGTTGTTGTCAGTGTAAAGCTCAGTGGAATGAGTGTGACAGAGTGTGTGCGGAGAAAGAACAAACTCTGTAGGAAAGGTCTTCTGACACGAAGAACAGGAAAAGCCGACGTGCGATGAAGAATGCTTCCTACCTTTTGTTGTCGGTGGTTGCCTCACACTGCCACAGGAACCGCCTTCGATGTGGACTCGCAAGTTGGTGTTGTTGTAGAACGTGCGTCCACAACCTTCACACTTGGGCCGTTGAGGGATCGGTCGGCGTATCTTCTCCAGTTCTCCCTTCGCTTTTGGGCAGCGAGAATGCCGGTGTCGCCGAAGGCAGAATGGCCTCGCGAAAACCTGCCCGCAGTCCGTACAGCTGAGCTGTCGAGCCGTAGGTCTTTCTCTCTCCCTCACACCTTCCTCCTCGATTGCAATCTCCCTCTCCTCTCCGACGATCTCCAACTCCATTTCCTGCTCCTCCAACAATCTCTCCACCGACTTGACGGAGAGGAGAGGGAGGTCGGCCGCTGCAGGTGGTGGTGGCGATGCTGGGATAATGATGGGACGGGAGGGAACGTCACCGTCCAGGAGGTAGGCAGCAAAATCTGTTGAGAAAAAGAGAAAAGAGATTAGTAACATGATCAACATTTCAAGTTTGAAGTCTCAACCCCCTATTTCCCAATCACGATTACTTACCATCTAAAGACTGTAATTCCGGCAGCAAGGATGAACGCGGAGGAGGCAGGAGAGGGACACGAGCCGAGGGTGGAAGGGTCCTGGGCTTTGGTGTTGGAGGGACGTGATGGCGAGGAGCAGGTACCGGAGCTGGGACTGGCGCAGGGACGGACACAGGTACCGGAGCTGGTGGCGGTGGAGGTGGGGCGATAACGATGCCCGAGAAAGGGGTCGCACCTTGGGCGGAGATAGATGAGCGGGAAGGTAGGGCCGGAAATTCCTCGCGGTATTTCCGCCTCGCGGCTTCCTCCCACTTCTTCTTCTTCGCCATATCTGTAGAGAGGAAAGAGAGATTAGATTAGAGGTTGCGGAGATAATAATGATAGAGAGTAAGCTATACGGATACAGAAGTGCTAAAACATGACATTCCAACTCTCATAGGTGAGGATACTTACACTTTCCGAGCCGCTCGTAAGCTTGCCCGATTGCTCCTTGGGGCACGGGTTCCCCATTACGAATGCATTCATGCACTGAAAAAGAATGACAGCAAAGATGAGCAGAGGTAAATTTGGATTCGGTTTAAACATGAACAACATAAGGGAAGGGCTCTTGATTTTAATGAGGATGTCTACCCTAATGATGTTAGTAATAGAGTCAACCTTGTTACAAACACTTACATTGCTCGATGGTGGCCTTTTCCATCTCGACAGCAATGCGGTAGTTCTCAATTTTTGCAAACTCCATGGTAGATAGTCGATTGTAGATGATCAATGGTAGATAAGTAAGACTTCAATCACTGAAAAGGAAAGATGAGAATCGTTTCATTTGCCTAGTCAACGTTTGGGAACATTCATTGAAGTGACATCTAATGAATTACATTTCACTCTACTCCATATCATAAAGACTAACCTTTGTCGAATGGCTAAAGTACTCTGACCTGGCGAGAGAAAGCGTCACGTTGAGTATGAAGTCGAACGCCCAACATGAGCAACGGCTCAGAGGTTTCGGTCTAACAAACGACGAACAACCCGTGCAACGCAATCCCTCTACGGCAGTACCCGCCGTCCCGAAGGAACGCTCGAGCAAAGGAGGTATTACAGCGATGATATGTTTTATGAGCAGAAGATGTGATAGCAAGAGACTATTCAACTTGATAGCAAGTCAAAACAACCTGATAGCAGGAGCTCACCGACACTCACCTTGTGAAAGATAAATGTGAAGAGCAGAGCTGGTGCACTGCCTTTTATAAGATTTTCCTAAGCGGTGAATGGGTCAGTCCTCTCGTCCAATCACAGACGAGCTAGAGTTCCTGATGTGCGCACGCACATTTGTAACGCGTAATTGAAATCGTGTTAGGCAAAAATGTTGTTTAGCAATAGACTGAACCATGGCACCTGAAGTCAATACATTGAAACATAATGATTGTACGATTCTTTTTCATCAAGAGTGCTTCGGAGGCTTAATACAAGATTACATCCTTGAGTTTCAAAGGGAGGAGACAGAATTGGAGGCATGTTTAGACTACACACGAAAAATATTTACGGAGTTGATATCTTATTTCAAAGACAGTCTCATCAAGGCTCATTTAATTGCACATGTCAATTACATTCATTTTCCAGAAGGTGAAGTAGCGGAAAGTGTTGATTTTCAATTTCCTTCCTACGGACAAGAATATGTTACTGATGCTTCTGAGTTTTATATACGACATCTGCGGAAGATTATTTCTCGTATGGACAACTTTCATGGTTACGGCGATCATTTGCTTCTGAATAAAATAAAGCATATTGTCATTGCTATTAATAAAGTGGGTACAATGATGTTGAATCAAAGACCATATAAAGTATTTTTCATGACACTTGTGTTGTGCTAAACTTTCTAGTGCTGTGGCGAACACTGTTTTCATATAACATTCGAAACTCTCATTGCAGTAGAAAACTGCTTTTAGTAAACCTGATGAAGCGAATCTAACAGTCATGGAGTTTGAATTTTCTAATAGGGAAACATTTCGCAACTGTCTCCAATAAAACTTTTAACACTGTGAAAGTAAGTTACAAGACAATCTACACTGTGCAGTAAAACCTTCTAAAACTTTCTAATGCTGCTGTGAGTTCGGTCAGTCATACAACGTCAATGATCAAACTTTATTTTCACAAACGTGTGTTGCTGTAAAACTAGTTGACTATACTAACGCTTACATTTTATGACATGTGTGTTTCATAAAACATCATGATCAAACTTTTCTAACTATACATCAACCTGTGGTGCAGTAAAACTTTTACAAACCATGATACAGTTTCTGACTAGACTTACGAATAAAACGTTGATGATCAAACTTTCTAACTATACATCAACCTGTGTTGCAATAAAACTTTTGCAAACCATGATAAAGTTTCTGACTAGACTTATGAATAAACCTTCGATGATTGAACTTTATTTTCACCAACGTGCGTCGCGGTAAACTATTTCACTACACTAACACTTGCATTTCATGACATGTGTGTTTCATAAAACGCCATGATCAAATTTTCTAACTATACATCAACCTGTGTCGCAGTAAAAATATTTGACTATACTAGACTTTGCTTTTGCAAACCATGATACACTTTCTGATTAGACTTACGAATAAACCTTCAATGATCAAACTTTCTAACTATACATCAACCTGTGTTACAGTAAAACCTTTGTACGACACTGACAAGAGCTTGTTCACTAGCAAAGAGAGAAGTCTGTGACGTGTTGCGTGTGGCGCATGAATGTCCTCCCTTCATTCCATTCATCATTTCGTCATCGTGATAGAGACAAGAAGAACTGATGGTTCATTCTCTCATGCTTGGCCAACTGTCGGGAAACAAGTGCGATGGAGATTTTATGAGGTAACCTGTGGCAGATAGCTAAATGTCGCCCTGGTGGTCAGAGTACAACGTTGAGACGAAACATTGCAAACATGACGCAGAGAGGTTTCACAAGGATTACCATTGCCCACGTCCCGTGCAGCTACGGACTTCACCGCTGTCTGGAAATCACCCACAGGAGGTATCACACCGAAAATCGTGCACCGTCCATGACTTGATCGCCAGACATGAAAACCGGTGGAGTTGGTAAGAGGTTGACAGACTTTGATAGTAGCTTGATAGCAAGCCGTAGAGAGCTTGATTCACCAGCGTTTTGCAATGGAGATGTTTAGAGGCCACCCATGACAAGATAGCTAAGACTCAACCGATTGGCGTTCAAAGTGCTACGTTAAGAACTGTGTCAAATGCCCAACATGAGACATAAGTTGTCCCAGCGCTTACGGTCTAAACTATGACACACTCCCTTGCCACACTTATCACTACGGCATCGTCCGCCGTCCCGAAGGAACACCCTGTCAGTGGAATATTACAGCAAAACTCTCCGTGTCTTGCTCGCTTTCAGTGAAAAGCCGCTTAGTCCATATGTGGCTCAGACATGAAAACCTGTAGAGTTGGTAAGAGGTTGACAGACTTTGATAGTAGCTTGATAGCAAGCCGTAGAGAGCTTGATTCACCAGCGTTTTGCAATGGAGATGTTTAGAGGCCACCCATGACAAGATAGCTAAGACTCAACCGATTGGCGTTCAAAGTGCTACGTTGAGAACTGTGTCAAATGCCCAACATGAGACATAAGTTGTCCCAGCGGTTACGGTCTAAACTATGACACACTCCCTTGCCACACTTATCACTACGGCATCGTCCGCCGTCCCGAAGGAACACCCTGTCAGTGGAATATTACAGCAAAACTCTCCGTGTCTTGCTCGCTTTCAGTGAAAAGCCGCTTAGTCCATATGTGGCTCAGACATGAAAACCTGTAGAGTTGGTAAGAGGTTGACAGACTTTGAGCAGCTTGATAGCAAGCCGTAGAGAGCTTGATTCACCAGCGTTTTGCAATGGAGATGTTTAGAGGCCACCCATGACAAGATAGCTAAGACTCAACCGATTGGCGTTCAAAGTGCTACGTTGAGAACTGTGTCAAATGCCCAACATGAGACATAAGTTGTCCCAGCGCTTACGGTCTAAACTATGACACACTCCCTTGCCACACTTATCACTACGGCATCGTCCGCCGTCCCGAAGGAACACCCTGTCAGTGGAATATTACAGCAAAACTCTCCGTGTCTTGCTCGCTTTCAGTGAAAAGCCGCTTAGTCCATATGTGGCTCAGACATGAAAACCTGTAGAGTTGGTAAGAGGTTGACAGACTTTGATAGTAGCTTGATAGCAAGCCGTAGAGAGCTTGATTCACCAGCGTTTTGCAATGGAGATGTTTAGAGGCCACCCATGACAAGATAGCTAAGACTCAACCGATTGGCGTTATGAGTGCTACGTTGAGAACTGTGTCAAATGCCCAACATGAGACATGAGTTGTCCCAGCGGTTACGGTCTAAACTATGACATACTCCCTTGCCACACTTATCACTACGGCATCGTCCGCCGTCCCGAAGGAACACCCTGTCAGTGGAATATTACAGCAAAACTCTCCGTGTCTTGCTCGCTTTCAGTGAAAAGCTGCTTGTAACATGAGAAGACTGGCTCACTAAAAATCATCTAGTTGACTTCAGCAGAGTCGAAAACCCCAGAAAACCTCCAAAACTAGTGAATTTAAATTATTCAACTTTTTAGCACTACTTATTAAATTTTATAAGTAGTCTATCACTTAGGTCAGGTCAATAGCAACCGAACCCTTTTTGAATGAAGTCAAACGGACTTGTAGAAGCAAAGTTACAAGCCTTTAAAGTTTTGGAGTCTTTTATGGCCTGGAGACGAAGGCCATCTCCTGGCTAACCTCTAAGTCTGACGCCTTAGCTGACTTCAGCAATGAAATTTTCTAAGTCGGTTTCTTACGGAAACCCGGTTTTTCAGATTTCCGATGCTATCATCGGAGCTCCAGAGTTCACCTACCCCAACCCAGTCGGGAGGAGAACTGATTTCCACTAGCCGAGTTTCCACTTATATAGTGTGTGGCGATCAGCTGATGACGTAATACCCATCATCCAAACACTGAAAACCCGTCTATCTCCGGTTCTAGTGCTCCGATTGAATTGGAAATATGAAATCCGAATCTGACCTCCGTTTTCCCATCCGATGCTTCGTTTTGGCTCTACAGTAGGCAGCCATCGCAAAAATTCTAACTTGTCGTTTTTTCGAAAAATGTTGAAAATTTTTCTCTCCGATTGACTTGAAACTTACCATGCTGATAGAGAATTTCACGCTGATTCCAAATCTGAAATCTGTTTTCCAATCCGATGCTTCGTTTTGAAGCTACAGCCCAAAACGTCCCAAATTCTAACTCTGTCGTTTTTCGCCAATGTCCCAAAATCTTAAATGGCGTCTCACAACTAAACGAAGACAGATATGAACAAGCCGTTTGTTTCAGTGAATTTGTCTCACTCTTAGCTTTCAAACGAGCTATGGCACGACAAAATCCGTTCACTAGAAGCCAAGATCGAAGCTAGCTCTCCCGAGGGGGGGGGGAGGTCTGAACTTTTTCTCTCCGATTGAGTTGGGAAGAAGTTTCTAGACCCAACTTTGGCCAAAACGTTCGAATTTGCACTCCATTTTCCCATCCGAGGCCTCCTTCCTGTCGAAAAATGGACTTTCTCATCCCAAAACCTCCAACACCTGCCTTTTCCAACTCTGACGGTTTCCTGCCATTTTCCTCCCTAAACCCAAGAAAATGAACCCAAACTGAGCTTTTCACTGCCTTTGTCTCACCTTTAGCTTTCAAATGAGCTATGGCGCGACTTTCTACGATGTCTAACACCAAAGTTGAAGTTTGGCAGGAGGGGGGGGAGGTCTGAACTTTTTCTCTCCGATTGAGTTGGGAAGAAGTTCCTAAACCCAACTTTGGCCAAAACGTCCGAATTTGCACTCCATTTTCCCATCCGAGGCCTCCTTCCTGTCGAAAAACGACTTTTCTCATCTCAAAACCTCCAACACCTGACTTTTCCAACTCTGACGGTTTCCTGCCATTTTCCTCCCTAAACCCAAGAAAATGAGTCCAAAGTGAGCTTTTCACTGCCTTTTTCTCACTCTTAGCTTTCAAATGAGCTATGGCGCGACTTTCTACGATGTCTAACACCAAAGTTGGAAGTTTGGCAGGAGAGGGGGGGGAGGTCAGAACTTTTTCTCTCCGATTGAGTTGGGAAGATGTTCCTAAACCCAACTTTGGCCAAAACGTCCGAATTTGCACTCCATTTTCCCTTCCGAGGCCTCCTTCCTGTCGAAAAACGACTTTTCTCATCCCAAAACCTCCAACACCTGCCTTTTGCAACTCTGACGGTTTCCTGCCATTTTCCTCCCTAAACCCAAGAAAATGAACCCAAACTGAGCTTTTCACTGCCTTTTTCTCACTCCCAGCTTTCAAATGAGCTATGGCGCGACTTTCTACGATGTCTAACACCAAAGTTGAAGTTTGGCAGGAGGGGGGGGGAGGTCTGAACTTTTTCTCTCCGATTGAGTTGGGAAGAAGTTCCTAGACCCAACTTTGGCCAAAACGTCCGAATTTGCACTCCATTTTCCCATCCGAGGCCTCCTTCTGCCAGAAAAACGACTTTTCTCATCCCAAAACCTCCAACACCTGCCTTTTCCAACTCTATTCCTCACACATTACCTTCCTTCCCACCCCTTGCCTCATCACTCCTCCTTCCTTCCTTCCTTCCAGAGGGGGGCAGGGGAGGGCCCCGTTTTCTTCTCACGGACCCATTCCTCCCAGCACATCCTTGACGAACTCCCTCACACTTCCTTCCAGAGGGGGGGGGGCTGAGTCAGCATGATGACTCATCACTGCACCGCACTGTCCTTGAATTTGGAATGTGCTTACTACTAATGTTTTGCCTGTTCAGGACATTATGCAAAAAATTCACTTTAACATTGAAATGATAGTCCATAGAATCTGAAAGTTGATTTTTTATCTAGTTGATTTTTATTTAGCTATAAAAATCAAAATGATGCTCAAAATATTTTTCAATGAGCTTGAATGGACTCTTCAAAAGGTCACCTAAAGTTTTTTGAGGAATTTGCCGCCGCAAGTAAAAGAAGTTTGGTTTGCAGATTGATAAGGTGGCGGTGCAGTAATAATAATAATAATAATAACCATTTCAGGGAGCGGTTCAGTGAAAGATTTAAAGACATGGTATGAGATCCTAAAAAATGAAGGGAAAATGCTTGGTTATCTCGTAAACAGAAATAAAAGTTGTCATAGTGAAAAGTCACAGAAAATATTTACAAGTTGTAGAAATATTCAAAAATGAAGTTAATGTAACATTTGATGGAAAGCGACATCTTGGAGCAGTTATTGGTTGTAGTAGTTATAAAAGCGAGTGTATCGGTACTAAAAATGTGATGAAAAATGGCATGACGAACTTGATGTCCTCAACAACTTTGACAAATCAGCCTCAAGCAGCATACACACTTTTTACGACAGCGCATCGATCCAAATTCTCCTTCATGCGGACTATCGAAAACTTTGAGGATCATTCTGAATTGTTGTAGCATGCAATAAATAACATTTTAATTCCAACTATTTTTTCATTCAGAGATCCCTTCCACGCAGGAGCTTCTGGAACTTTTCAGCTTACTTCCTCGTTTTGGTGGTTTGAATATGCCATCTCTTCAGTTTGATTTGCTAATACAAGCTAAATCAGCAAAAAAGATCTCGAAGATGCATGTTGAATCGATTTTATCACAGAACTTTTTACGAGAAAGTGAAAACTCGCAAATAAAATAAAAGGTGGAACAAATGAAACGAGAAAGTTGAAAGGAAAGGCAGCAAGCCATTGACAATAAATTATCGGCACAAATGCTAACAATCGTGTAACACTTGAGAGATAAAGGAGCAAACCCATGGTTAACTGCTATTCCTTTTGAAGATCAATGTTTTGTTTTGAGCAAGAATTCAGAGACTCATTGCGACTGCGATAAAATATTGAATTATCATATCTACCCTGATATTCTGCATATGAAGAAAAATTCTCAACTGACCATGCATTATCATGCAAAAAAGGAGGTCTTGTGGCAAAACGACATGACAGTATAATGGATTTAATGACAATTCTACTTTCAAAGGTGTGTAAAAATGTTGAATCTGAGCCAAGCCTGATGCTTTTAGACGATGAAAAATTCCGCCTCAAATCAGCCAACACTTGTGAAGAGGCCAGACTGGATGTTATGGCTTGTGAATTTTTATCTTGCGGAGTCGAAGCATTTTTTGATGTAAGAATAGCGCACGTGAACTCCAAGACACATGAAAATAATAAGCCAAGCGCCATGTATCCCTTTTTCAGAATCCTCCACAACCATTGATGATTTTGGGTTCCGAGTTAAGAATGCTGTCAATAGCTTAGCAAACCCTATTAAGAGCAATTTTTCTACGAGCCTATTTGCTCGTAGTTAGCAAATAACGGATTACACATAAGATACAGATATTTAAGTCTTTCCCCCTCTTCCTTCATGTGTTTAATACAAGTTACCTGACTTTACTGAAGTACCTTCACATTCTAGACTTACCTTGCTTTTGACAGATAACTTTTTTGTATATTTGTTACTATTGCTGGCAAATATAGTCTTTATCATAAAGTTCATTGATCTTTATTTATCTGAGTAACTGCTAACTGTGATTGATTGCACGTAAAGAAGATCTGTTGATGCGCTCTGAATGTCGGGCGTGGATCTAATTTTCCTATTGAAAACAAATTCTCACGGTCATCATTTCATTCAATCAGCTGACAATGTGTAAAGGTGATTTATCGATCACTATCGATCTGACAGATTGATTTTGATTGATTCCATGGCAAAGTGCTTATAGAATGCTGGAAATGTCTGATATGAATGCAATTTTTGCACAGAATACAAAATTGGCATTGAAAATGGAATCCATTTTACCAATTTTCACTTCATGAGACTTCATGTGCTACGACATGCGTTAAACATCTGTTAAAATACTATGAATATATGAGGAAAATATTTAGTCAAATTGATTATGGGAAAGGACTTTCATATAGAAATATTCAATGTACCTCTGCTGCTTATTAAGATAAACGACAAAATCACCACTAAAATATTCAAAAAGATGTAAATATATTATTCAAGTGCCATTTGTTCGAACAATGTTGCACCGTACAAACTATATTTCGTCAATTTTTCTTCAGTAAGAAGCGACTATCCGAGAGAAGATGCTTTGTAGGAGGAAGATATTCATAGGAGGAAAAGGATCTCTCAACGTCACATGATGTTGGTATAGCGTGAATCAGAGCACAATGATCTTTTACAGAATGTATTCTAACATAATGTTCTTACAGAGAATATTGCACAAGGTTTTAAAATTCGCTCAATATGCTTGTTCTTACCCAAGACTGCTTCTAATTTCTCCAAAACTGCAAATTCAAAAAATCTGTCTTGATGGATTCGATTTTATTCATTGCATAATGTAGACTTAGCTATGACATTTTCAAGTGCATCAATTCAATTGCGATTTTCTGTTGTGAAGCTTTCATTACTGAACATTGTTAATTTGCGTGATATAAATATGTGCTTATGTGTTTATGTGAAATCCTAACTCTATTCATGAGCTTTCAGTTGAAAACTGTTGAAATACAGGGATGGGCTGCTTCATATTGTGAATATCATGTCACATTTGTGACTGCAAAACTTGTATATCTAACCCTTTTTAAATAGTAGTGTGTTGCAATGAATATTGAAGTTATCGGTACAAGTTAATCGAAATGAGCTAAAATGATGCTTGTTCGAGCATTCCTGAAAAGGTTGAACAATCCCTGCCACAAATACCAGGAGGATCATGAAGTTGGGTTTGGAGGACAGATCCGAGGTATGAAGTATGCTTTAAAGAGCATTAGGCTACAAATTTTATGATTAATTGAATTACGAGTAAATGTGTGAAGGCATTATCTAAAACTTCATTTCCGCTATCATTACTTATAGAGAACCATGCCTTGTAGCAGTCAATGCCTTTGTGAAGAGGTAATGCTCTTTTTGCTTTGATTTCACACGTTAAAGGTTCTCGAAACGCAGTAGCGTTTGAAGAGAGAACTGCGGTGTTTGAAAAGCGAATGAAGCATATCATCATGGTGATACTTGTGTGAATAATACTTTCCCTCGTTGTCCCCAAAAGGATGTCATTAGGCAACTCGAATTTTCTAGAAATGTGAATCCTCTCTGTTACACAATTTTCATGATTTGATCCATAATAGATTGACTTACTCTGGTCAACTCTTCAGCCTGTTGCTATGACTACTAGACGAGTGCATTCATCTGCTCCATGGGATCTGCTCCATAGAGTAAGTATATTATGTAGAGTTGCAACTCAGTAATAATTAGTTCCCCAAGTGAATGCAGTTTCGATTTTGTTAATTGAACTCGAATTGAGACCCAGTAAGTAATGGGCAAAAGACCGTTCCAGGACACCATAAAATTCAAAAAAATAGTATCTTTAAAAACGACATAAATTCATGAATTTGAACCCTTTTTCAGGTTATTAAGACTTAAATACATGAATTTAGTCCATTCAAAAAGTACCATTTTTTCAAAAAATGGCATTTTTAAAAACGACTAAATTCATGAATTTTGGTCAATTTCTCAGGTTATGAAGACCTAAATTCATGAATTTATGACGTTTTTAAAAATACCCAATTTTCAAATTTTTCAAAATTTCAAATTTGTGATTATGACATTTTGCTCCCAAAATCATGACCGTTCCAGGACACCGAAAAAATCATAAAAGTTAAGAATCTCAAATTTGTGATTATGACATTTTTCATTGCTTAAATCATGACCGTTCCAGGACACCGAAAATCATAAAAGTTGAGAATTTCAAATTTGAGAATTACATTTTTTTTTCTCTCTTAAATCATGTCCTATAATTGATGTGCGGGTCTCCGATGTATTCAAAAATTCTTCTCATATCCAAGTGTAAGAATATTTTACTTTGTGCTTGCAGATGTATGATTTCCCTTGTTAACTTCTGAATTCTTCTCCGCTTTGTCTCCAATCGAACAGATCTTTCAGTAGATCCAACCATTGTGATGATAAAATTTAAACTAAGATTGTAATGCGTCACGTTTTATGAATTGTGTGTGTGTTTAAATAGTAAGTGAAATTTATGAATGGTGATCTAAGCAAAGCGGCATTGTAGGTCAATGAAGTTTGCTTGACAACATATGGGTATGACATGACGCGTATGTACTTGAATGACAATGAAGAAATTGCACCGCATTGTAAATCATTTCATCGGCCATAACGCGAGCCAGATCGGAAACCAAAACCAGAAAAGTTGCGGTTTTGGCTCGACAATTGGTCTCGACTATCGATACTGCGATATTGTATTGAATGATTGCTATAACAACAGAATATTCCCTCAAAACAGAGAATGAATTAATAGATTGCTTTTATGCTATTAACGCCATGTTATGAATGCACAACACGTATGATCACAATCAAGCGGTTTGAGAAATGTGGTAACAGATGTTGCCATTGTCTTAATACAGATAAAACAAACAATATCCTCTTAATGAGAGTTCATGAAAATAAAATGTAACAATGCAACGTTTTAATTTAGATTAAATTAAATCATTTCAAAATCGAATAAGTAGTAAGGAAAGTCATCATTAGAGAACAGTTTTAAATCAATACCCCCCCTTCTGACTGAGTAGTAAGGAAAGTCATCATTAGAGAACAGTTTGAAATCAATACCCCCTCCCTTCTGTCTTCTAGGGATCCCTATAAGAAATTTTTTTAATTATAAAATGAGCAACATAAATGAGTTTTTTAAATTATATGGAACGCAAACCACGACGAATTTCGATTTAAAGAAAATCGCAAATCAATTGGGAATAAATAATTCTCATGTTCTAATGAGAGACGAATTACAATTCTTAAAAAATAAGCCAACAGGAACCTTCAGTTCCCGGAACAAAGTTCCATCAATAACTGTAAATTTCATAACGAATCTTCACACTTCAGACCAAAAAGGCGTACATTGGTCTGCAGGTATCTTTAATAAAAATCGAGATAATTACTATTTCGACCGCCCAGGGGCTGAGAACTATTGGTTCGACTCTTATGGACTTCCACCTACAAACGAAGTCAAAAAATTACTTGGCAATGGAATTTATAATACATTTCAAATTCAAAAACCATGAACTACTTATTGTGGTCAATTATGTCTTTATGTTTTATTGAAATTACAGGAAGGAGTGCCATTTCTTGATATTATGTTAGAATTGAACGAACCGTAGGTTCTATGGCTGCGCCTAACAAGGAAATTTCATTCCCGAAACGTTAGTTCCAATAATAATGATAATGATAATGATAATTAAAAATCAGTTCGTTGTAATTCATTTTGATAAAAACGACCTCTGATATCTTCATTATCTAAATCTTTGATTTCATAAGTAATCGGATAAGTTTGGTTTATTTTACAAACTTCAAATATTTCTTTAGTCCAGTAACCGACGAAGCCTTTTTCAAATTTATTCTTATATTTAAATATTCTAACTCTATCTCCAATTTTAAATTTCGGCTTAAGTTTCGGCAAATTCGGATTACTCTCATTTAAATTATTATTTTCGTTCGAATAATTATTCTCGAATATTTTCTTTCGTATTAAATCAGGGTCGTCAGAAGCATTCTTTGGAGTTTCTTCAATACCAGAATGAATCTTATTGTTATACTCTTCTACAATTCCTGGTAATATCTTCAACCATTTCTGATTTCTTTGCTCATTAAATTTCTTGAATAATTTATTTTTTAACGTCCGATTGAATCTTTCTATCACTACGGCCTTCCCTGCATTTTCAGTTGAATAAACAGTTTCAAATAGTGGCTGAACGTTTCGGTTATAAAATTCCGACCCTTTATCAACAAACAATTTTTTTGGCTTTCTCTTACTTTCTTTAAAGATTTCTTCAAACGCATATTTAACTGATAAACCACTTTTATTTTTTAAAGGCTTTACCCAAGCGTATCGTGTATATAAATCTATAACGGTCAATGCGTATTTATAATCTTTTTCATTCGGCATATGAATAAGATCAGCACTCCAAATATCATCTTTATTAAATACTTTTACTTTCAATAAATATTTAGGCCTTCTGTATTCCCTATGAATTTCAGACGCGTAGGTTAGAGCGTTGCTCTCAGACAGCTTTGCTGTCGTTTCATTTAAACCCTGACCGAATAATATTTTAGCTTGTAAAGCTTTCTTAACAAACATTCTTTCAATTTTTTCTCTAAATGTAGGATTTTGAATACTATCTAATTCTTGAATCATCTTCTTATCAGCTGCATGTCGCGAACTTAGATCATGATTTCGATAAGCTAAATCATGCCTGTAAGCTGCGGCATCTACTCTATTTATTGGTTCTTCACCTGGTTTCGGATTATTATTCTCATCTAGTCTTATATCTAATCGAGTTCCTGGACCAGTATATGAATGACCGGGAAGATGTTTTTCTTTCGAATATTTACTCCAAATAAATCCAGGAAAGTTTTCTAATGTTTTTTGTATGTCACCTCCAATATGCTGACAGTTTGAGTTTTTATTTTTGTTTAATAGATAATTCAATAAATCTAAATTAGCAATTTTTAATTTAATTAAATTTTCGGAATTTGTAGAATTCATTTTAAAAGATAAAATAAATGTTTTACCGAATCGGACCGAAGGTCCTGAGGCTTTAGCCGATAGAACCTTGTTCAGAGGCTTTAGCCGATCGGACCAAAGGTCCTGAGGTTATTACCGAATCATACTAGGACTTAGATATATTCCAGAACCATCTTTTGTTTCTTTAATTTCAATTAAATCATCAACATTGTGGAGAATATTTTTAAGAACTCTTTTTCCTTCATCAACTAATTTTAATTTACTAATAAAATGATCTACTATTCCGTCACCCCTAGCAACTTTCTCTAACTCTCTATTATGACGTTTTTGTTCTTCTAATGCTGCCTTCTCTGATTTATTTTTATTTACTGCTTGGACAATACCAGCTGTCCTACCTGCAACACTTCCTGCAGCTGCTATGCCACCTATTATTAGTGGAATTAATGGGAGAATCCCGCCATTCTTTTCTTCTTGTAATTGAATATTCTCTATCATTGGTTTACTTATGTAATACTTTTTTTTTAAATCGTAATAGTTTTAGGGGTATTTTTGTCAACAATATTACGTAATTTTAATTCAACAGTTTTATTATTATTACTTTTCGCTTGCGACATTTTTAATAAAAAAATTTTAAATTAGGAATTTTTAATCTATTCTAGTTACAAAAAAAAATTATTACTAATTACTAAAAAAAATTTAAGTTAACAAAAATTTTAATTAACTTATCGGAGCGAAGCTCCTCGAGGCTTCAGCCGATCCTAACCATCTTTCCATTAAGAATTTCAATAGAATATTTTACATCTTCTAGCAATAAACCATAAGCCATCAATGAAGTTGTGGAATCTTTCTTTTCAATATTAATTGTTACATCACAACCAGTCTTGATAATATCTTCAGATTGTGCACTGAAATCGAAACAGAAAACAGGATATAAATGTCTCCAATCTCCAGGAGTTAATTGTGGTTCAACTCCAAATTCTATACAAAGATTTCTATAAGAATCATATCCTTCCATAAATTGATTATTGGTATCATCGAATCTTAATGGATCAATTGTATATCGGGTTTCATTTAATGAAACTTGTAAACTTCGAATTGTATTAATATGAAAAAGATTGTTGTTCTTATCAAAACTTGGAGAATTATTTCTTTGAAAAGTTAGCAATAAATATCTTGGAGTATTCGCAGTTCTAGTAAAATGCCAGTTAAATCTTTGTTCGGAAAAAGTTACTGAACTAGCAGTACGCTTTAGAAAATTTACTGGAATTGGTTTGTTAGTATTTAATCTTTTTACAATAGCTGTTTCAATCTCTAAACTAGGAGTAATATGCTTAATCCACCATTCAAGTCTATCAATTTTTAAATATGCTTTTTTTCCAGTCTTACCAAAAAAGATTAATTCATTATTTGCTGTACGATGAATTATTATTTAAATTTTAATTGATATGATATTTTGTCATAATCTAAATATCCGAATAATGGAGACAATGACCAATTAACTGTCTGTTTACTTTTCTTGTTAAATTCACGTCTTTCTTTATATGCACTATTGTTTGTTTTATTTAAATGTTTTGCAATATTTTCTACATCTTTCGCAATTCCTGCTGCATCTGTTCCAGCGTGAGTTAAATCATCAACAATTATACCATCATTAGTATCAGGAAACCAACCTTCGATTTCATACTTTTTATTATTTTCACCAATTGTTACAAATCTAAGCATTGTATCAATTACACCTGGAGAATCACTTATTGTTTCTATATTTTGAGTTGCAACATCTAAACGCATTTGTGTAAATAATCTTGGAAAAAAATTATTCTCTAGTGCAATATTATCGGTTTCTGGTAATGGTGTTGTAAAATTGGCATCACTATACAAAGAATATTCACAGTGTAAAAATGAATCAGGTAGATATATATAACTCTGCTGATTATCAACTTCAAAAATTAAATTACCATCAGTATTTACTCTACTGGAAGATCCGGGATTCATAGCAATTCTTATATAGTCATTCTTTTTTTGATTGCAACTGACGAACGGAGGATCGTCTAATCTAAATTTATTTTCGATAAGCGAAGACATTTTTATAAAAAATAATTTGACTTTTTGTTTTTCTCACACACAGAAAAAATTCTGCTAAAATAATTTTACTAAAATAATTTTACTAAAAAAAATTTTACTAAAATATAATTTTAGAATTTTGCTAGACCATTACCTCTTATTTCTTCAATTGAACGTTTTATGGCTACGCCTGATTTCTTCTTATGTTTACTATCAGACGGAGCTCCGCTCCTCAAGGTTTCCCCAACAGCTATGTTAGCAATTTTATTTTTTGTTTCCTCTGAAAGTTTTTTTAAATTTTTTAGTTCTTCGGAATCATTCCTAAGTTTACGAATAGCTTCTAGTTGTTTTAATTCGTTTTGAGACTTGACAGCATTTGATATTGCACTAGCTGTACTACCTATAGCAGCTGCTCCTTTTGCAGCAGATGTAATCAAATCTTTATTATTTTTAATTAAGTTAACGATACTTCCAATACCAGAGAAGATGCCAGCTCCTTCCGTGTGAACGGCACCTGCGGTGCCTAGGAACTTTTCTGTTCCGACTGTTTCTCTATTATCATAATGATAAACAGGATTCATACGTGGTTCATGAGCAATTCTTTGATTTGAAGCAAAATGTTTAAGATTGTGTTTATAAATTATAGGCATTTTTTAGGATTAAATTTGACTTTTGGGAAAAAATATTTACGATTGGTTAGTAACCTGAGGACCTTTGGTCCGTTTAATATTTGCGCTAAGATTTACGTTTAGGATCGGCTAAAGCCTCTGAACAAAGTTCTATTGGTTAGTAACCTGAGGACCTTTGGTCCGATCGGCTAAAGCCTCGAGGAGCTTCGCTCCGATAGGTTAGAAACCCAAGACTTCGTCGATCTAGATTTACGTTTGTGAATGGACAACAACTTCGAGATAACTTTATTAATTGACTGTTGCACTTTATCTATTGCGTCAAGCAGCGTGTGATGTACTTTAATTTCTTTTCTATTAACTTGCATTTTCTGCTGATTAATCTTCAATGCCGTTTTAAGTGCATTTAACTTAATTTTAAGAACATCTAATTGTCTTTTAACAGCATCTAACTGTTCTTCATTTTCTAAATTGATTTTAAGAGTTTTCATTTTATCAACTTTTTGATTAAGTGAGATTACTTCATTTATTATTCTATTCATCTTTTTCATTTGTTGAGGAATTTTAGAACTCAATTCATCAACACGTTTTTGGAATGTAGTTTGTAACTGCTTTAAATTTTTTTTAATTCTTTCAGGTAGTTTTTCTATTTCATCTTCTAATTGTTCTTTTAACATTTTTATCTGATGTTTATTTTTAATTACAGCAGATTTTAAATTTAAAGAAAGTAAGATTAAAATTTTTGATTGTTCTGAAATCTTTTTAAAAAGTTTTGCTATATCTGCTTCTAGCTCTCTATCCTTTTTATCAAGTTTTAATAATTTTTCGTTTAATGATTTGTCATTAAGTTTAAGCAACTTTAATTCATTCATCAGTGGAACCAAAACATCGTTTATATATTTTTCTTTTAAATCATTGATTTGTGTATCAACATATTGTTTATTTGTTAACTCTGTATTTTGTTGCGGAAGAATAGAAAGATGCAATGGACCAGATAAAACATCTCCAGTTTTCATGATATAATTTTCTATCTCTATTTCTAATTCACGATTATTCAGGATATATGCACCTCCACCAACATTTGGTAACATCATTTTTTAACAATAAAAAAATAAAATTTCTTCTAATAAAAATAAAACTTTTTCTAATAAAAATAAAAAAATGGATAAAGCAAATTTTAAAAAATTATATTCCTCCGCATCATCCTGTTCTTCGTATTCGACGAGATCAACGGGATTTGGAAATAAATGTTTAGATAATAATAATAATACTATTACAAATCCATGTATAGATGTTAATATTTTATTTCAGTTACAAGCCGAAATATTTAGAGAACAGACTAAAGGTTTACCTTCTATAGAAACTAATTATTGTTTATTTCCAGGTGATCCATTTATTAAATTTATGGATATTGTTAGTAAATATAATGATGTTGCATATGTAGAATTAAATAAAGAAAATATGGTTATAATAGGTCATAATAATGTTTATGGATTCATTAGAGCAGTTTTGCCGATTAGTAATACTGATTGGATAGAAACTAAAATTATTAATTATATTAATATTAAAGAATTAGTTAAAAAATTAAAATCTTTTTCCAAAGAAAAAATAAGATTATTTGTTGATGAACAAAACCAATATAATATTCATATCGAGAGTAAAAAACATAATGAAGAATTATTATGTCAAGTTTATTACAGAGATACAATTTATAAACAAGAAACATTAGAAATGCCGCAAAGATATGATGATGATACATATATAGGATTATATTCAAACTTAAATATTAATTTGTTAAAATCTTATATAAATGGTTTAGCTCAACAAGAAAAACTTTATATGTGGACAACACCTTATACTATTAACAATGACCATAATCATAATCATAATAAACGAACCGAAGATTCTAGGGCTTTGCCCGATCTTAAAGAATCTTATAATAATAATTATGATGTTAATATAGATGATGATAATATAGATGATTCTGAAACATCTGAAAAAGGTGTAAATGGTAAAAAAGATTATAAAAATATTAGTAATTATAAAAATTTAAGTGAAGAAAAATTTATATCTCATACTGATGTACATGATATTAATGCTACATATAATCAAAATTTATCTAAATTTCATTTTCTTACAATTGAAAATAATAATGATGGTATAGTTGAAGATACTGTTCGACAACTATGTGTCGGGTCTACAAAATTTAAATTAGGATTTACATCTAATCAATTTAAAATTTTATCATCTTTAATAAAAACTAAAAGTGATTCAGATTATGGTGGTGTTATTAAATTTTCCAAAAGAGAACAAAGACCAATATTTTTCTCTATTATATTATTATCAGATAAAAGATGTAATTTAGAGTTAGATATTCCAATAAGAGAATGGTATCCAATCCCAAAAAGTGTAATTTATGATGTTGAAGAAACAATTTATGATGATGATGAAGAATCAATTGATGATGATGATGAAGAATCAATAGTTAGTGAAAATAAATTTAAATTATCTTTTGATAAAACGTTATATGATAAAACTTAATATGATTAAACTTAATATGATAAAGAAAATAAAATAACTAAAGAACGTGAAATATATAATAATATATAATAACTCTCAAGACCTTGTTATTAGAATGATTATATCTAAAATTAAAACACAAATTTTTTCTTTAAAAAATAAAAAAATGGAAAATACCAAGTTTTATTGTAACTCATGTTAAAAAAGTTGCAAACAAAAAGAAGTTATCAATCTCATTTAAATAGTAAATTGCATTTACAAAATGTAGATCGAGTTGATGAAGGAAATATATTAAAATTAAATAGTTATAAAAACTATCTAGAAACATTGCCTACTGATATACAAGTTAAAAAAATGTTTGATGATTATTCACATTCGGAATATAAAAAAGTTTTTAATACTGAAGATGAGTCCATACCCGATGAAAGATATTTATTTAATGATACTGATGAATTTAACGAAATAGATGAATTTGATGAAACTAAAAAAACCGATGAAGCGGAACGAACCGAAGGTTCTAGGGCTTCGCCAGTAACAGATATAAAATATGTATTTAATGAATCGGTACGAACCGAAGGTTCTAGGGCTTCGCCCGTTGAACATAATGAAACCGATGAAACTTTTTATAATGTATTAAAAAACTTTTTCAAAATATTTAAGAAATCTTTCAAATTTTATATGAATGTAGAAGTACTTTATACAAAAAATGGACCTGATGGAATTCCTAAAGAAATAATACAAGGACATTTTACAAATTCACAAGAAATTCATAATGTAAATGATATACAACCCATATTTCAACAAATGATACTTAAATTAGAAAATTGTATAATTGAAGCCCAGTTACGTGAATCTGGTTGGAGATTAGTTAAAATACTATCTAAGAAAATAGTAATTGATAAATATAAAAATAATACTGGTGGTAGTTATGTTCCTTTACCTTTCAGTTCACCACAAATAATCAACATAAAAAATGAAGATGATTATTGTTTTCTGTGGAGTATTATAGCACATTTACATCCTGCAGAATATCATAAAGAAAGACTAAGTCATTATAATAAAGAAGAATACATAAATGAATTTGATCTCTCTGATGGCTTAGATGAATTTCCATATGATTATAATAGGTTAAAAAAGTTTCATAAAAAGAATAAAAATTTAATTGAAGTAAATGTTTTTGAATTAAATGTGAATTATGTTTCTATTGGTAAAATTACTCCACTTTACTCAGATTCAAAAAAATTTTATTTGAATAATAAAAATTTATGTCAATCAGAAAAAGTATATAATGATAGAGGAAATTACATGCATCATAATATTTTTTACCAAGGAAATATAATATGTACTGAAAAATTTCAAATTGTTAAAACATTATCACCAATAATGATTAATCATAATAATTATAAAGGACGTAATTATAATTATGATTATGATTCCGATTATCTATCTTTATCTTTAGAATATCAACAAAAATTACAAAATTTAAATGAAAGTTTACAAAAATGTAAAACAGATTATCAACAACAAACGAAAATATTAGTACAAGAATATCACCATAAATATCAAAATAAGATAGAAACGATTCAAGAATTAAATAAAGACAATAAAGAGAATAAAGAATTAAATAATGAAGAAAATAAAGAATTAAATGAATGCTTAAAAAATGTCAACAACAATATAAAGAACAATATAATAATTAATATGAACAACAGCTGAAAATATTCAATCAAAATTATCATCGAAATACATTTAATCTTACAAAAGAAATTGATGAAACACATGAAATATATCAAGATAAATTTGAAAAACTAGAACAGACAAAACAACCAGCACAAGCGAATATATTATATTATCAGGATCATTTTATATTGTGTAAAGATGTTTCTATATTTACAAAAACTTCAGATAATACAAATTTTCCTTGTCTTCAATGTATGACAAGTTTTAGAACTAAAGAAGAAATGAATAGACATTTGGAGAATTGTCAACAAAATGAAGCAGTTGAAAATACTTTTCCTAAAGATGATTATTTAGAATACAATAAATGGTATTTCAAAAATAAAGTACCCTTTACTATTTATTGTGATTTTGAAGCATATAATGTTAATATGACACAAAATCGAACGGAAAGTTCCAGGGCTTCGCCCGATTCTGAAAATGATAATTCTGAAAAAAGTGCAGCTGAACAAAGTAAAGAAAATATTTATTTGAACAAAAACCATTATGTTGGGGAATGTACATTCATTCAAATTATCCTGAATTATTTAAATCAGAATATTATCAATACTATGGTGAAGATAGTTCAGAAATGTTTACAAAGAAAGTAGAAAAATTACAAAATTATTTTTCACAATTGCTTGAAACAAATATACCAATGATGCCATTAACAGAAAAAGAAAAATTAAATTTTGTTAATGAAACAAAATGTTATTACTGTGGAAAAGAATTGACAAAAAATTATAAAAACGGCAGAGGTAGATATCTTGATAAGGTAAAAGATCATGATCATCTAAATGGATTATATAGAGGTTCAGCACATAATTCTTGTAATCTTAATGCTAATAAATTTAAATATAACTTTGTTCCTCTATATTTCTACAATGGTTCTAAATATGATTTCCATCTAGTAATGAAAGATTTATTTTCATCTGAAAAATTACAATAACAACAAATAAATGTACTATGTAAAACAGAAGAAGAATATTTTTCAATGCAATTAGGTTGTATTAGAATTTTAGATGCATTTAGATTTTTTACTCCTTATTCATTAGATGTTATGGGAAAAACTTTGAAATCTGAACAATGTAAAATATTAAATAAATATAATTTAAAACCTTTGAAAGGAATATTTCCGTATGAGTATATAGCCTGCGGCTCACAGTCGAAGACTGATATAACTGGAGATAAAACCTGTGGTTCACAGTCGAAGACTGATTTTAATTCTGTGAATAAAATTATGGAAGAAAAACAACTTCCTCCAATAAATAAATTTAAATCGACATTAAAACAATCACAATTATCTGAAGAAGACTATGCAGAAGCTGAAAAGAATTGGAGAGAGTTAAATTGTAAAACAATGTATGATTATACAATGAAATATCTTCAGATAGATGTATTAATACTAGCTGATCTTTTTGAAAACTTTCGTGATATGTGTTTAGAATATTACGGAATAGATCCATGTTATTGTTATTCTACACCAGGTTTAACATGGTTAGCAGGATTAAAACATACAAATGTTAAACTTAAACATTATAAAGAAAATACATATGATAAATTATTATTTTTTGAATCTGGAATTAGAGGTGGAGTTTCATCAGTTTTAGGTAATAGATATGTTAAATGTTATAATAAGAAAGTAAATCCACAAGAATATGGAATAATGAAACCTTTATCTCCAGAAGAAAAAGAAAAAATATTAGAAATTTTTCGAACGAAACGAGAAGGAGTAGAACGTGAAAATATAATTGATGAATTCATGAGAGAAAACTATTTGTTATATTATGATTTTAATAGCTTATATTCTTCTTGCATGATACAAGAATTACCAACAGGTGAGATGGAATGGTGTAATATTCTAGATTATCAAAAAACATATGATGGAAATTATAATTGGTTATATATATGAAGTTGATTTAGTATACCCTGATGAAATAAAAGATAAAACAAAATATTTTCCTTTCTGTCCCGAAAACAAAATACCCAATATAGAAGATTTTTCAGATTATCAAAAATCTATAATTCCTAAGAAATACAGACCATCAAAAAAACTTATGTCAACACAAAACAATAAAGGAAAGTATGTTGTTGAAGGAAGAATGCTAGATTGGTATTTAGAACATGGAATGATTCTCACCAAAATATATCGAAAACTATTTTATCAAAAATCTAGGTGGTTAAAAAATTATATAGAGTTCAATATTGAAAAACGTAAAATAGCTAAAAGAAATAAAGATGATTTTGGAAACGTGTTCTTCAAATTAATGAATAATGCATTTTATGGTAAGACTCTAGAAAATGTGCGTAATAGACAAAATATTGAAATAGTTTATGATAAAGATAGGTTTCAAAATTTAACAAGGAAACCTACATATAAAAGAACTACTAGATTTAGTGATGAACTATGTGCTGTACATTTACGTCGAATCAGCGTAAAACATGATAAGTTTAATTTTATAGGATTCACTATATTAGAATTAGCTAAACTATTTATGTATAGATTTATATATGATTATTTAGCACCTGCTTATGGCAAAAACTATAAATTACACTTTACAGATACCGATTCTGTTTTCTTAGAATTAACAATACCGTATAATTCTACACTTGATGAAGAAATAGATAAAATAAAAGATATCATTCATCCTTCTGATTTATGTAAAGTAAAAGATGAATTAGAAGGAAATGAAGATTTCATAACAGAATCTATATTTTTAAAATGTAAATGTTATTGTTATAATACAACTAATAATATTAAAACACATAATATAAAGAGGAATTCAAAAGCATCATGGCTTCAAAAAATAAAACATTTCAAGATTAAAAAAATTAATTTTAAAATGAATTGAAAACTAACACATGTAATTATAAACTTAATTCAAAAAAACAAAATGTATTTAAACAGAAGATTAGAATTAAATTAGATAAAAGAAAAGAAATAAAATAAAAGAAAAATAACTACTAATAACTAACCTCCTTTTTTTTTTTTTCTAATTCTCTAAATAGTCAAAAATGATATATACAAAAAAAAAAAAAAAAAAAAAATATTACACTATATTTTGTATATTTTTTTCACTCGGTAAAAACAAATGTTCTATAATATTATGAATTTTTTATCAATATTAATTGTAATAAAGCCATAATCTTTTGACCAAGCATTGTTACACGATTGTTTAAATTCATCTTTATTTCTTACACATAAATCTCTTGACAAATCACTTAAGTTTCTTGCATTTATTTCAAATAGTATAAATATATTTACATTCTTTCTAATAACACTTCCGTCTAATGAATACATACTTTGTGTTAAATAAAATACACTACAGTTATTATGTCTACCTCTTGTGAAATAATTTCTCTGAACTGACTGATTTCTGTCATTAACACAATCATCAAAAATTACACAATGTTTCATTGTTTTATCTAGTTTACTAGGATCTTGCATATTACCACTATCATCTATTAATTGTATCTTTATATGCTTATTTTTATTAGATTGAACTAACTGATTATTTTTTGCTGCTTCTTCACACCACGAACTTATTTCTTCTTCATCTTCAGATTTTTCATATTCTTTGAATAATGAAGCAATTGCTGTTTTTTTAAGATTATTTTCAAATCCATATTTTCAAAATTGATAGACGGGTTGTTCTGCTGTTGTTGTATAAATTATAAGATTGTTATAATCCAAAAAATTTGGAGTCGTTAAAATTTTAAATAATAGATATGTTTTTCCACAACCTGATCTTCCGCAAATAACTGACAAAACTTTATTAGATAAATTTGGATGATGATTAAATTTAAGTTTTTTTTATTTAATGGGGGTAGTTCACTCATTTTTTAATAGAAAAATTTATTTTTATTTTATTTTTATTTTTAAAGAAGAAGAAGAAAATTAAACTTCTCTAGCTTCGCGTGGGAGTTTATACCTCCCGAACGGGAGTTTATACCTCTCGAACGGGAGTTTATACCTCTCGAACCAAAAGATCTATCATAATCTCTTCACCTCCAAAATTTATTTCTTGTCCTTTCTCATCAGTGATTCTAATGTTAATGTTGTTAATAGTTTTTCTTGTAATAGGGAAATATATTAATGTTTGTGGAATTACATTTAATCTATAACCAATGGGTACAGTAAAAGCTGGAAAACTGAATATTAAATTTGACAATTTACCATTTATATATCCTCCTTCAATAATGTCACAATGTACAACAATTGAATTTATTTCAGTTATTTTTGGAATCTTCTCACCTAAATGATAACCTTGACTATAGGTTTGTTTATTAAATCCTAATAGCTTTGACAATGATCTATCATGATTAAAATCAACTTGATGATTTTCGTCTAAAGTAAGAGAAAATTTATTGACTGCCGGTTCAACTGCAAAATGTAATTGTTTCTTATCTTTAAATGGTATACCTAAATGTCTCTTAATTTCATTTGATATTGATTCAACTTCGTAAGAACCAGGAAGAAAAGTTTGTATTTTCCATGTTTTGCCTTTATCAGTAGAATATCTAAATTGATCATTCACATCTTTGATAACGTTTTGAATAGTGTTAAATGTAGAGAAACTAGTCAATGCAATTTGATAATTTTTATTTTGTTCCAAATGTAGAATGGGTTCTAAATTACAAGTGTGTGATGAAGTAGTTGTTATAATTTTTAACGTCGTACTAAATTTTGATGAACCCAAAATCTCTGTTAGATTTTCTAAATGATTATTAATTTTGTCTAAATCTGCTGAACACATTTTTTAGTTAAAATTTTGAATAAATATTATAGATAAAAATCGTAGATAAAAATCATAGATAGAAATCATAGATAAAAATCATAAATAAAAATTAGAAACAACATATTTCAGCTACGGGCGAAGCCCTAGAACATTCGGTTCGTTATACTTTTATAATCCTCTTCATTTAGAATCTTCTTTTCTAACAGTGTTTTCAATATAGCATGAATTTCATTGAAACTAGAATTATGTCCTTCTTTTATTGCAGATATTAAAATATTTAATCTATTTAGTAATTCTTGTGGATCATCTGGTAAGAATACAGTTGTTTCAGTTTTCTGTTTTTCAGATAAACCTTTTCCTACTTTAACTCCCGTTGATAATAAATTGTTTATAACGTCTAAGAGATTTTACTGCACCAACTCTATCTAACATAGCTTTATATTTTATGAGATCTTCTACAGCATAATTATTTAAATCTGCTCCTCTTAAAAGATTAACAAAATTTCTATCTAAATTAAAAGGAGATTTATCTGGTGAAAAAATTAAACCTCGAAAAGGTCATGGAAATATTTCTTTTTGTCCGAGATAAAATCTAGGTATTGTTTTTCCATCTATAAATGAGATAAAATGTTCAAATTGCATAGATTTTGGTAATTTCTTATTAATGTTTGATTCTAGTAATCCATAGTCATCTAATATAGTTTTGTGTTCTGGATCTGTTATATCAATTTGTTTATCATTATTCGTAAGTTCTTTTTCAAGAGTTTTAAATGGTTTCATAGTTTTTTCAAAATCAGTTTTTACTTGCTCGGTTTGCTGCATTTTTTAAACATATCAGATTGAATACCAGCTTTTATCATTCTATGCTGAAGATGATTTTCTTTCATAATATTTCTTTGTTTTATTAACTCTTCTAATTGTTTAATTCTTTTTTGATTATCAGCTCTAATTTTATCCATTTTTAAAATATAATATTTGAATTTTGTGGTAACATTGGAATACAACAAAAACATTTTACTGAACAAATTATTTTTTTATTGCTTTGTTGTCTGACATCTTTTCGTTTAAAGGTTTCTCGTTTTAAGTTTTGTTTAATAAAGTTTTGTTTAATAAAGTTTTGCTTAAATTTTCGCTTAAAGTTTTTAGCTCTTCTAAAAAAATTTTATCATTTTCTTCATTAGAAATTTTACCATCACTAAAAGTTTTACCATCACTCGAAATTTTGCCATCCTGTTTATTCTTATCATCAACTTTTTCTGACTGTAATTGAAATGATATTTTATTTACTTCATTAGCTATTTGATCAAATTTTTCAATCTCATCTAACGTAATAACATTATCATCACATACTCTTTGAAAGTAGTAATGCAATTTGTCATAGACTTCTTTAATATGTAAATGCTTAGTTTTTAATGATTTTCGTTTCTTAGTTATTAAAGATTTATCTAACATTGTAACAAGTGAAGTTGCAAAAACACCCGTACCTGTTAAAGCAGTAGCAACTACTGGAATTACTAAAACACCAGAAGATATAACAATAGTGAGAGCGCCTAAACTTATTGTTAAGAATATGCCAATTCCTTGTGTTACATTCTTAACTTTAGTCCATCTCTTTCTTAATTTTTTATAATGCTCTAATCTTAATAATAATTGAGATTCCTTATCTTTCATATAACGTACTCTATCTTTGTGTTTTTCTTTATTCATTTTTTCAATGTCCATTAAAGTAGAACTACGTTCATATGATAACGAAGGATATATTCTTGCGGTTTCTTCCACTTTTGTTTCTTCCATTTTTAAAGAAATATTTAGTCACATGATATATTTTAAAAACCTGAAAGATGGATAAAATTCATGAATTTGAAATTCTCAACTTTTATGATTTTCGGTGTCCTGGAACGGTAATGATTTTAAGGGTGAAATGTCATAATCACAAATTTGAGATTCTTAACTTTTATGATTTTTTCGGTGTCCTGGAACGGTCATGATTTAAGCAATGAAAAATGTCATAATCACAAATTTGAGATTCTTAACTTTTATGATTTTTTCGGTGTCCTGGAACGGTCATGATTTTGGGAGCAAAATGTCATAATCACAAATTTGAAATTTTGAAAAATTTGAAAATTGGGTATTTTTAAAAACGTCATAAATTCATGAATTTAGGTCTTCATAACCTGAGAAATTGACCAAAATTCATGAATTTAGTCGTTTTTAAAAATGCCATTTTTTGAAAAAATGGTACTTTTTGAATGGACTAAATTCATGTATTTAAGTCTTAATAACCTGAAAAAGGGTTCAAATTCATGAATTTATGTCGTTTTTAAAGATACTATTATTTTGAATTTTATGGTGTCCTGGAACGGTCTTTTGCCCATTACTCCAGTATAACATGTGAAATAAGCAGATAAGCAGTTTTTTTTGCAGTTCTGAAAAAATTACCATAGAATTGAATGATCCTGGTGGCAATACAGAAGGAATAATAACTTTTTGCAAATCCTCCGTGTCATGACAACCTTGGAGAGGCAATGTTTGTTAAATTAGCAATTCGATGGATTATTATTATTTTAATGCTGAGCTTTATTAATAAAAGCATTTTCTTAAGTGTGATCATATCGCAAACTGACTGCCACTGAAAGAGCAAAGTAACATAATCCATGACAATGATTTCAATTAACTTTAAAAGAAAGAAATGGGTCCACATTACTATTCAGATTCAAGAAATGAAACATAAATTAAGTAAAACATCAAATCATGGCTGGCTATGAAAATTGAATTAAAAATTTGAAATTTCAGCCAAAAAGCACAATAAGATCTCAATTTTTCTATGGACTTGTTTTATTATGTGGTTCATGAAATTCCCTTGATAATCAGCTTGATTTCTGCTTAGATGTATGCTAGTAAATGTCCATTCCTTTTGATATTTAATAAGTTTCATGCTACTTATATAGATGCTCCAAATCGCTAGTAAAACACATGGATAATTTGCAAAAATTTAGCTTCCCATAAAGTGATGAAATATTATTTTAGACCGCAGGAGCGCACCGGCAATCTTCGCAAAAACTGAATCTTCTGATACAGAAATTTTCACTGATCTGATACAGAAATTTGACATTCTTTTAAGTCGACACATAGCTATATGGCAAATTCCATTTGTTCGCTCGTTACATTGTGCACACCATAGAGCAAGTATGTAGGCAGAGTGTCGACTTAAAAAAGTATCTGTATACAGTGAAAATTTTTATATGAAAAGATTCAGTTTTTTGCGGAGATAACGTTCCTGTGGTCCAAAAAATTATTTCAGCAGTTTTGAAAAAGCTCAATATTTGCCAATTTAAATACTACCGACATGACTCCCGTTATAAGTAGTACGAAACAAGTTGGACATCAAAAGGAATGAATATACGCTAACAAGCATCGTAACTAAGCGGAAATCATAGAGTAAGTATATTTAGGTGGAGTGATAACTCAGCATTTATTAAATCCCCAATGTGTATACTTTCGATTTTATTAAATGAACTCAAGGGAGATGCAGTCAGAATTGTTTCCAAATGTGAGATATGCACATTTATGCAGTTTTGCAGAAATTACAACGGAATTGACTGATCATGATAGCAAAGCAGAAGGAAATTATATTATTTTACAGATCGTCCGTGTCATGACAGCCTTGGAGAGGCAATGTTTGTTACATTGGCAACTCGATGACCTGCTATTGCTTTTATGTTCAGCCTCAAGAGAATCTTCTAAAGCGTGGCAACCTGCCACAGGTAGATCAAAATAACAGAATCAAAGACAGTGATTTCAGTTACTTTGAAGGATGTAAATGGGTCCACATCACTATTAAGATTCAATAAATGAGAAATGAATTCAGCGAATCATAAAATCATACCGGTGAAAATTGAATTAAAAACTTGAAATTTCGGCCAAGAAAGCAGAATAAGGTCTCGTTTTTTTCATGAGGACTTTCATTATGATACAATTCATGATATTCCCTTGATAATCAGCTTAATTTCCGCTTAGATAGGATGCTTATTAGCAAATATTCATTCTTTTTGATATCCAGCTTGTTTCATACTACTTAAAATAGAGAGTCATCTCGGTAGTATGTAAATTGGCAAAATTTTGACTTTTTTCAAAAGTCCTCAAATAATTTTTTGTACCACGGGAACGTAATCTCCTAAAAAAAGAATCTTTTGATATAAAAATTTTCGCTGTATACAGATACTTTTTTGAGTCGACACTCTACCTATATCCCTACTCTATGGATGAAACATGAATTCAGTGAATCATAAAATCATGCCGGTGAAAAGTGAATTAGAAACGTGAAATTGAAGCCACAAAAGCACGAATAATATCGCGGTTTTTTTCATGAGGACTTTCATTATAATACAATTCATGATATTCCCTTGATAATCAGCTTAATTTCCGCTTAGATAGGATGCTTATTAGAAAATATTCATTCTTTTTGATATACAACTTGTTTCATACTACTTTTATAGAGGAGTCATCTCGATAGTATGTAAATTGGCAAAATTTTGACTTTTTCAAAAGTGCTCAAATAATATTTTGGACCACGGGAACGCAATCTCCGTAAAAAACTAAATCTTTTGATATAAAAATTTCCACTGTATACAGAAACCTTTTTGAGTCGATATATCCCTACCTATATATCCCTACTCTATGGCGGAAATTCTGGTAATCAAGAAAATGTAATGAACGGCATTACAATGGAAGTCTTCATAAAAAAGTTGAGATTTTTTTGTGCTGTCGTGGCTGAAATTTCATATCTTTGATTTAATTCTCATCGGAATGATTTTATGATTGACTTGAATCTATGAATAGTTGTGTGCACCCATTTGCATCTTTCAAAGGTAATTAAAATCATTGTCCTTGATTCTCTTATTTTCCTCTACCAGCAGGTTGCTTGTGATATATGATCGCACTTAAGAAGATTCTCTTCAGATTCAGCATGAAAGCAATAGCAGGTCGTAGAGTTGCTAATTAACGGCGTCATACGGGAGGTGATTTTTCACTTTCATGATTGGAATCAAAACAGGCTCTCCCTGCTTTTTTATGACAATTTATTGAAATTAAAATTAAAATATGAGCGTTAAAAACCCAACGTTTCGTCCGCCACGGCCTTAGTCATGGGCAACTACGAGTACTTACTCATGGGTAGAGTTGCTAATTTCGCAAACATCACCTCTCCAAGTCTGTCATGACGGACAATCTGTAAAATAAAATCATTTCCTTCTGCATTATACTATCATGATCATTCAATTCCGTGGTTATCTCTTCAAAACTGCACAAATGTCCATATATAACATTTGGAAACAATTCCGACAGAATCTTCCTCGAGCTCATAAAATAAAATCGAAAGTGTATGCACATTTGGATTTAATAAATGCGGAGTTACCACTCTACCTAATATACCTACTCTATGGTACACACTATCAACAGTTCTGCTGCCTATTCAAGATACTATCAGCAATCGATATTGCCATCATATTATCACATCTTTGTCATTTTACTTCACAGTAGAAAATTGGCATCAGTTACTTATTCGGTTAACCACAATTCATGTTTGTGGACCGTGTTCGCTCGTTACAAATTTCGGAATTCAATTTCGTCATCTCTTATTTAAGCTCAAAACTCTGCTCTGTTCATTGAAGTACTCGATTTATTCTACCTTAGAACTCTTTCTGGTGAAAAATTGTTCATGTAGGCTACATATAAGTTTTTTAGGGAAAACGTGATTGATTGCAGTGCAGTTGTAACTTCTTTGATTCTGCGTTCGCTCGTTACTTCTATTTAATACTACGAAATACTACGATTATTCCTCTATTGATCAGAATACGAAGGCAATCACATTGGAAAAGATAAAAAATAATACATTGATAAAAATAATAACAACTGCTGTTCAAACTGAACAAAGAAAGCAACCAAACATAGAGTAAATATATTAGGTAGAGTGGTGACTCCGCATTTATCAACCCTAGGCGTACCAAGCTCCCAACCAACCTTAGGCATACCAAGGTGTGATTTTTAAAATTACACCTTTATTTTACTCGTTTTGCCATAGAAAGCAAATAAAATTGTTCAGCAAAGTAAGAAATACGTTTTTGCTAATTATTGTGTTCTATTTATTCATTTATCTTTTAGACAAATTGTCAAAAATTACTATGTTCAATGAAAACATCTTATTTCGATGAATATATTTCAATGTAAGACCAAAAGCTATTGTTAAATATCAGAAGGT
This sequence comes from Prostheceraeus crozeri, assembly GCA_907163375.1. Lineage (NCBI taxonomy): Eukaryota > Metazoa > Platyhelminthes > Polycladida > Euryleptidae > Prostheceraeus > Prostheceraeus crozeri. The sequence continues at coordinate 361,147 of CAJQUW010004777.1, read as the reverse complement.
GAATATATTTTTTATTTCAGAAAGTCATGCAGTTTTTATTCGTTGTATAAATATACATGTAAATAATTTTGCTTCAGTCAGCGCAGCAATCATCACAGACATAGCCAACAGATTGACTATGCTTGCCACAAACTGGGCGATCACATAGTTGAAACTGGACCTTGGTCAAATTACACTGCCGCTGCAATTTCCCTGATGACCTGCAAAGAGCACACCGACTGACAGAGCGTCCGTCTGGCTGAGTTGAAGATGAAGGGACATCGGTTACGAATAATCTCATGGCAGAGATGACATCACTGTGTATTCCATTTGAATTTGCTAGCCGATAAGTTATGTATTTGGAAACAAGCTCCAGCGACAATTTTTGAAGGAAGAATCGGCGAAAGTGGTTGCCACGCTTTCCTGACCATCCGGGGTGACACGCCTCAAAAACAGTCAAAGTATTGATTGCTGCAATGTCCAACAGACTCTGGAAATGTACAAGTGTCCATCTGCGAGTCATACTTCGTGTAGAGTAATTTCGACACATTTGGTCCAACGTATCGACACCACCTTTCGTCCGATTGTATTCAAGGATTATTTCAGGTTTCCGCTTGAGTTCTTCTCCCGAAATCACTTTGTCATGATGTTGAGATGAGATCATGAATATAGACTTTGATGGTTTGGCTTGATACGCACAAAGCGTGACCTTTCCATTAGGTGCTCCAAAAACAAACTCTGAGTCTTCAGGATTCATCTTCTTCAATTTGGGAGGTATTTCTCTCTTTTTGGCCATTAGAGTTCCAACATACGTAGTTGAATGCTCTTGGAGTAGCTCTTTGACGACTTTGTAACTTGAGAAATAGCGATCTCCAGTTACATTCCTGCCAGTACCAAGGTATGGACGCAATAGGGCCATCGTCAATTGTCACACTGTGTTCAGCTGCACTTTTTGGGTCTCTTGGCCTCTTGGTCAAAGGACTGCCATTGCAGAAGTATCGATTCTCTGCATCCACGCACCATCTGACCATATCACCATACTTTCCAGGTTTCATTTGATTATAAGTACGGTGTGGAGAACGACAACGATTGGTGACCAGCTGCTCAACGATAAAAGGACTTGGATCATAATGTGCGGACAAGTTGCAATTAAATTCCTCCCAGACTTTTCGGAATGCAGCGTAGGTATCGTATACAGCTCTGTCTTTGCGGTCTACTATCAAAGGAAATCAATTCCAACCACATTGAGAATCTATTTCTCGGAATTGATGCACGATAGAAGGCATTTGAACTCCATTGCCATAAATCTGTAATGGGTATTTTGCAGTCCTTCTGTAAGCCACGGTAGTACATAACTCCGATGAATGACTTCAACTCTGATAGTCTGAATGTCACGTCCTTTCCAAGTTTATCAGCCTTTTCTTGAGTATAATCCAATATTTTTTGTAACAGAGACTCTGGAAAGAACAATTGACACGTCTCAAGAATTGTGGTTTTGAAGGCAGAAGGCGTAGGACCGACTCGACCTCGAAATATGCTTTCTGACCCACGACGACTTGAATGTGATGGGTTTGCACTCCATATTTGACCATCTTTGTCTTTTAATCCATCTTCATCACTTGGTTCTTCATCGCTAGTGTCTTCGCTCTCCTCGTCTTGAAAAGGATCTATAGGCACTGGTGGTTCATTTTCATCTGACATGTCTTCACCACTACCATCGTCTCCTCCGCTCTCTTCTTCCAAAATTCTTGACAGTGCAACTTCGGCAGTTAGTCTCTTTGGCGGCATCGTACGAAACAAGATTTCAACCAAACTAATCGCAGTAAGCTTCATGATGCCTGATATAACGTCGGAATCAAAGTCAGTGAACTAAGCTTATGCAGCGGTCTTGCAGACAAATCTGGACGAAGAAAACTCAAAGTGTGATTTTCAAAATCACACGTTGGTACGCCTAGGGATGTGCATACACTTTCGAATTTATCAAATGAACTCGTGGGTGATACAGTTGGTAATTGTTGCCAAATGTGAGATATGCACATTTTTGCAGTTTTGAAGAAGTTGTCACGGAATTGAGTGATCATGATTGTGATGCAGAAGGAAATTATATTATTTTACAGATCGTCCGTGTCATGACAGCCTTGGAGAGGCAATGTTTGTTACATTGGCAACTCGATGACCTGCTATTGCTTTTATGTTCAGCCTCAAGAGAATCTTCTAAAGCGTGGCAACCTGCCACAGGTAGATCAAAATAACAGAATCAAAGACAGTGATTTCAGTTACTTTGAAGGATGTAAATGGGTCCACATCACTATTAAGATTCAATAAATGAGAAATGAATTCAGCGAATCATAAAATCATACCGGTGAAAATTGAATTAAAAACTTGAAATTTCGGCCAAGAAAGCAGAATAAGGTCTCGTTTTTTTCATGAGGACTTTCATTATGATACAATTCATGATATTCCCTTGATAATCAGCTTAATTTCCGCTTAGATAGGATGCTTATTAGCAAATATTCATTCTTTTTGATATCCAGCTTGTTTCATACTACTTAAAATAGAGAGTCATCTCGGTAGTATGTAAATTGGCAAAATTTTGACTTTTTTCAAAAGTCCTCAAATAATTTTTTGTACCACGGGAACGTAATCTCCTAAAAAAAGAATCTTTTGATATAAAAATTTTCGCTGTATACAGATACTTTTTTGAGTCGACACTCTACCTATATCCCTACTCTATGGATGAAACATGAATTCAGTGAATCATAAAATCATGCCGGTGAAAAGTGAATTAGAAACGTGAAATTGCAGCCACAAAAGCACGAATAATATCGCGGTTTTTTTCATGAGGACTTTCATTATAATACAATTCATGATATTCCCTTGATAATCAGCTTAATTTCCGCTTAGATAGGATGCTTATTAGAAAATATTCATTCTTTTTGATATACAACTTGTTTCATACTACTTTTATAGAGGAGTCATCTCGATAGTATGTAAATTGGCAAAATTTTGACTTTTTCAAAAGTGCTCAAATAATATTTTGGACCACGGGAACGCAATCTCCGTAAAAAACTAAATCTTTTGATATAAAAATTTCCACTGTATACAGAAACCTTTTTGAGTCGATATATCCCTACCTATATATCCCTACTCTATGGCGGAAATTCTGGTAATCAAGAAAATGTAATGAACGGCATTACAATGGAAGTCTTCATAAAAAAGTTGAGATTTTTTTGTGCTGTCGTGGCTGAAATTTCATATCTTTGATTTAATTCTCATCGGAATGATTTTATGATTGACTTGAATCTATGAATAGTTGTGTGCACCCATTTGCATCTTTCAAAGGTAATTAAAATCATTGTCCTTGATTCTCTTATTTTCCTCTACCAGCAGGTTGCTTGTGATATATGATCGCACTTAAGAAGATTCTCTTCAGATTCAGCATGAAAGCAATAGCAGGTCGTAGAGTTGCTAATTAACGGCGTCATACGGGAGGTGATTTTTCACTTTCATGATTGGAATCAAAACAGGCTCTCCCTGCTTTTTTATGACAATTTATTGAAATTAAAATTAAAATATGAGCGTTAAAAACCCAACGTTTCGTCCGCCACGGCCTTAGTCATGGGCAACTACGAGTACTTACTCATGGGTAGAGTTGCTAATTTCGCAAACATCACCTCTCCAAGTCTGTCATGACGGACAATCTGTAAAATAAAATCATTTCCTTCTGCATTATACTATCATGATCATTCAATTCCGTGGTTATCTCTTCAAAACTGCACAAATGTCCATATATAACATTTGGAAACAATTCCGACAGAATCTTCCTCGAGCTCATAAAATAAAATCGAAAGTGTATGCACATTTGGATTTAATAAATGCGGAGTTACCACTCTACCTAATATACCTACTCTATGGTACACACTATCAACAGTTCTGCTGCCTATTCAAGATACTATCAGCAATCGATATTGCCATCATATTATCACATCTTTGTCATTTTACTTCACAGTAGAAAATTGGCATCAGTTACTTATTCGGTTAACCACAATTCATGTTTGTGGACCGTGTTCGCTCGTTACAAATTTCGGAATTCAATTTCGTCATCTCTTATTTAAGCTCAAAACTCTGCTCTGTTCATTGAAGTACTCGATTTATTCTACCTTAGAACTCTTTCTGGTGAAAAATTGTTCATGTAGGCTACATATAAGTTTTTTAGGGAAAACGTGATTGATTGCAGTGCAGTTGTAACTTCTTTGATTCTGCGTTCGCTCGTTACTTCTATTTAATACTACGATTATTCCTCTATTGATCAGAATACGAAGGCAATCACATTGGAAAAGATAAAAAATAATACATTGATAAAAATAATAACAACTGCTGTTCAAACTGAACAAAGAAAGCAACCAAACATAGAGTAAATATATTAGGTAGAGTGGTGACTCCGCATTTATCAACCCTAGGCGTACCAAGCTCCCAACCAACCTTAGGCATACCAAGGTGTGATTTTTAAAATTACACCTTTATTTTACTCGTTTTGCCATAGAAAGCAAATAAAATTGTTCAGCAAAGTAAGAAATACGTTTTTGCTAATTATTGTGTTCTATTTATTCATTTATCTTTTAGACAAATTGTCAAAAATTACTATGTTCAATGAAAACATCTTATTTCGATGAATATATTTCAATGTAAGACCAAAAGCTATTGTTAAATATCAGAAGGTGAATATATTTTTTATTTCAGAAAGTCATGCAGTTTTTATTCGTTGTATAAATATACATGTAAATAATTTTGCTTCAGTCAGCGCAGCAATCATCACAGACATAGCCAACAGATTGACTATGCTTGCCACAAACTGGGCGATCACATAGTTGAAACTGGACCTTGGTCAAATTACACTGCCGCTGCAATTTCCCTGATGACCTGCAAAGAGCACACCGACTGACAGAGCGTCCGTCTGGCTGAGTTGAAGATGAAGGGACATCGGTTACGAATAATCTCATGGCAGAGATGACATCACTGTGTATTCCATTTGAATTTGCTAGCCGATAAGTTATGTATTTGGAAACAAGCTCCAGCGACAATTTTTGAAGGAAGAATCGGCGAAAGTGGTTGCCACGCTTTCCTGACCATCCGGGGTGACACGCCTCAAAAACAGTCAAAGTATTGATTGCTGCAATGTCCAACAGACTCTGGAAATGTACAAGTGTCCATCTGCGAGTCATACTTCGTGTAGAGTAATTTCGACACATTTGGTCCAACGTATCGACACCACCTTTCGTCCGATTGTATTCAAGGATTATTTCAGGTTTCCGCTTGAGTTCTTCTCCCGAAATCACTTTGTCATGATGTTGAGATGAGATCATGAATATAGACTTTGATGGTTTGGCTTGATACGCACAAAGCGTGACCTTTCCATTAGGTGCTCCAAAAACAAACTCTGAGTCTTCAGGATTCATCTTCTTCAATTTGGGAGGTATTTCTCTCTTTTTGGCCATTAGAGTTCCAACATACGTAGTTGAATGCTCTTGGAGTAGCTCTTTGACGACTTTGTAACTTGAGAAATAGCGATCTCCAGTTACATTCCTGCCAGTACCAAGGTATGGACGCAATAGGGCCATCGTCAATTGTCACACTGTGTTCAGCTGCACTTTTTGGGTCTCTTGGCCTCTTGGTCAAAGGACTGCCATTGCAGAAGTATCGATTCTCTGCATCCACGCACCATCTGACCATATCACCATACTTTCCAGGTTTCATTTGATTATAAGTACGGTGTGGAGAACGACAACGATTGGTGACCAGCTGCTCAACGATAAAAGGACTTGGATCATAATGTGCGGACAAGTTGCAATTAAATTCCTCCCAGACTTTTCGGAATGCAGCGTAGGTATCGTATACAGCTCTGTCTTTGCGGTCTACTATCAAAGGAAATCAATTCCAACCACATTGAGAATCTATTTCTCGGAATTGATGCACGATAGAAGGCATTTGAACTCCATTGCCATAAATCTGTAATGGGTATTTTGCAGTCCTTCTGTAAGCCACGGTAGTACATAACTCCGATGAATGACTTCAACTCTGATAGTCTGAATGTCACGTCCTTTCCAAGTTTATCAGCCTTTTCTTGAGTATAATCCAATATTTTTTGTAACAGAGACTCTGGAAAGAACAATTGACACGTCTCAAGAATTGTGGTTTTGAAGGCAGAAGGCGTAGGACCGACTCGACCTCGAAATATGCTTTCTGACCCACGACGACTTGAATGTGATGGGTTTGCACTCCATATTTGACCATCTTTGTCTTTTAATCCATCTTCATCACTTGGTTCTTCATCGCTAGTGTCTTCGCTCTCCTCGTCTTGAAAAGGATCTATAGGCACTGGTGGTTCATTTTCATCTGACATGTCTTCACCACTACCATCGTCTCCTCCGCTCTCTTCTTCCAAAATTCTTGACAGTGCAACTTCGGCAGTTAGTCTCTTTGGCGGCATCGTACGAAACAAGATTTCAACCAAACTAATCGCAGTAAGCTTCATGATGCCTGATATAACGTCGGAATCAAAGTCAGTGAACTAAGCTTATGCAGCGGTCTTGCAGACAAATCTGGACGAAGAAAACTCAAAGTGTGATTTTCAAAATCACACGTTGGTACGCCTAGGGATGTGCATACACTTTCGAATTTATCAAATGAACTCGTGGGTGATACAGTTGGTAATTGTTGCCAAATGTGAGATATGCACATTTTTGCAGTTTTGAAGAAGTTGTCACGGAATTGAGTGATCATGATTGTGATGCAGAAGGAAATTATATTATTTTACAGATCGTCCGTGTCATGACAGCCTTGGAGAGGCAATGTTTGTTACATTGGCAACTCGATGACCTGCTATTGCTTTTATGTTCAGCCTCAAGAGAATCTTCTAAAGCGTGGCAACCTGCCACAGGTAGATCAAAATAACAGAATCAAAGACAGTGATTTCAGTTACTTTGAAGGATGTAAATGGGTCCACATCACTATTAAGATTCAATAAATGAGAAATGAATTCAGCGAATCATAAAATCATACCGGTGAAAATTGAATTAAAAACTTGAAATTTCGGCCAAGAAAGCAGAATAAGGTCTCGTTTTTTTCATGAGGACTTTCATTATGATACAATTCATGATATTCCCTTGATAATCAGCTTAATTTCCGCTTAGATAGGATGCTTATTAGCAAATATTCATTCTTTTTGATATCCAGCTTGTTTCATACTACTTAAAATAGAGAGTCATCTCGGTAGTATGTAAATTGGCAAAATTTTGACTTTTTTCAAAAGTCCTCAAATAATTTTTTGTACCACGGGAACGTAATCTCCTAAAAAAAGAATCTTTTGATATAAAAATTTTCGCTGTATACAGATACTTTTTTGAGTCGACACTCTACCTATATCCCTACTCTATGGATGAAACATGAATTCAGTGAATCATAAAATCATGCCGGTGAAAAGTGAATTAGAAACGTGAAATTGCAGCCACAAAAGCACGAATAATATCGCGGTTTTTTTCATGAGGACTTTCATTATAATACAATTCATGATATTCCCTTGATAATCAGCTTAATTTCCGCTTAGATAGGATGCTTATTAGAAAATATTCATTCTTTTTGATATACAACTTGTTTCATACTACTTTTATAGAGGAGTCATCTCGATAGTATGTAAATTGGCAAAATTTTGACTTTTTCAAAAGTGCTCAAATAATATTTTGGACCACGGGAACGCAATCTCCGTAAAAAACTAAATCTTTTGATATAAAAATTTCCACTGTATACAGAAACCTTTTTGAGTCGATATATCCCTACCTATATATCCCTACTCTATGGCGGAAATTCTGGTAATCAAGAAAATGTAATGAACGGCATTACAATGGAAGTCTTCATAAAAAAGTTGAGATTTTTTTGTGCTGTCGTGGCTGAAATTTCATATCTTTGATTTAATTCTCATCGGAATGATTTTATGATTGACTTGAATCTATGAATAGTTGTGTGCACCCATTTGCATCTTTCAAAGGTAATTAAAATCATTGTCCTTGATTCTCTTATTTTCCTCTACCAGCAGGTTGCTTGTGATATATGATCGCACTTAAGAAGATTCTCTTCAGATTCAGCATGAAAGCAATAGCAGGTCGTAGAGTTGCTAATTAACGGCGTCATACGGGAGGTGATTTTTCACTTTCATGATTGGAATCAAAACAGGCTCTCCCTGCTTTTTTATGACAATTTATTGAAATTAAAATTAAAATATGAGCGTTAAAAACCCAACGTTTCGTCCGCCACGGCCTTAGTCATGGGCAACTACGAGTACTTACTCATGGGTAGAGTTGCTAATTTCGCAAACATCACCTCTCCAAGTCTGTCATGACGGACAATCTGTAAAATAAAATCATTTCCTTCTGCATTATATTATCATGATCATTCAATTCCGTGGTTATCTCTTCAAAACTGCACAAATGTCCATATATAACATTTGGAAACAATTCCGACAGAATCTTCCTCGAGCTCATAAAATAAAATCGAAAGTGTATGCACATTTGGATTTAATAAATGCGGAGTTACCACTCTACCTAATATACCTACTCTATGGTACACACTATCAACAGTTCTGCTGCCTATTCAAGATACTATCAGCAATCGATATTGCCATCATATTATCACATCTTTGTCATTTTACTTCACAGTAGAAAATTGGCATCAGTTACTTATTCGGTTAACCACAATTCATGTTTGTGGACCGTGTTCGCTCGTTACAAATTTCGGAATTCAATTTCGTCATCTCTTATTTAAGCTCAAAACTCTGCTCTGTTCATTGAAGTACTCGATTTATTCTACCTTAGAACTCTTTCTGGTGAAAAATTGTTCATGTAGGCTACATATAAGTTTTTTAGGGAAAACGTGATTGATTGCAGTGCAGTTGTAACTTCTTTGATTCTGCGTTCGCTCGTTACTTCTATTTAATACTACGAAATACTACGATTATTCCTCTATTGATCAGAATACGAAGGCAATCACATTGGAAAAGATAAAAAATAATACATTGATAAAAATAATAACAACTGCTGTTCAAACTGAACAAAGAAAGCAACCAAACATAGAGTAAATATATTAGGTAGAGTGGTGACTCCGCATTTATCAACCCTAGGCGTACCAAGCTCCCAACCAACCTTAGGCATACCAAGGTGTGATTTTTAAAATTACACCTTTATTTTACTCGTTTTGCCATAGAAAGCAAATAAAATTGTTCAGCAAAGTAAGAAATACGTTTTTGCTAATTATTGTGTTCTATTTATTCATTTATCTTTTAGACAAATTGTCAAAAATTACTATGTTCAATGAAAACATCTTATTTCGATGAATATATTTCAATGTAAGACCAAAAGCTATTGTTAAATATCAGAAGGTGAATAAATTTTTTATTTCAGAAAGTCATGCAGTTTTTATTCGTTGTATAAATATACATGTAAATAATTTTGCTTCAGTCAGCGCAGCAATCATCACAGACATAGCCAACAGATTGACTATGCTTGCCACAAACTGGGCGATCACATAGTTGAAACTGGACCTTGGTCAAATTACACTGCCGCTGCAATTTCCCTGATGACCTGCAAAGAGCACACCGACTGACAGAGCGTCCGTCTGGCTGAGTTGAAGATGAAGGGACATCGGTTACGAATAATCTCATGGCAGAGATGACATCACTGTGTATTCCATTTGAATTTGCTAGCCGATAAGTTATGTATTTGGAAACAAGCTCCAGCGACAATTTTTGAAGGAAGAATCGGCGAAAGTGGTTGCCACGCTTTCCTGACCATCCGGGGTGACACGCCTCAAAAACAGTCAAAGTATTGATTGCTGCAATGTCCAACAGACTCTGGAAATGTACAAGTGTCCATCTGCGAGTCATACTTCGTGTAGAGTAATTTCGACACATTTGGTCCAACGTATCGACACCACCTTTCGTCCGATTGTATTCAAGGATTATTTCAGGTTTCCGCTTGAGTTCTTCTCCCGAAATCACTTTGTCATGATGTTGAGATGAGATCATGAATATAGACTTTGATGGTTTGGCTTGATACGCACAAAGCGTGACCTTTCCATTAGGTGCTCCAAAAACAAACTCTGAGTCTTCAGGATTCATCTTCTTCAATTTGGGAGGTATTTCTCTCTTTTTGGCCATTAGAGTTCCAACATACGTAGTTGAATGCTCTTGGAGTAGCTCTTTGACGACTTTGTAACTTGAGAAATAGCGATCTCCAGTTACATTCCTGCCAGTACCAAGGTATGGACGCAATAGGGCCATCGTCAATTGTCACACTGTGTTCAGCTGCACTTTTTGGGTCTCTTGGCCTCTTGGTCAAAGGACTGCCATTGCAGAAGTATCGATTCTCTGCATCCACGCACCATCTGACCATATCACCATACTTTCCAGGTTTCATTTGATTATAAGTACGGTGTGGAGAACGACAACGATTGGTGACCAGCTGCTCAACGATAAAAGGACTTGGATCATAATGTGCGGACAAGTTGCAATTAAATTCCTCCCAGACTTTTCGGAATGCAGCGTAGGTATCGTATACAGCTCTGTCTTTGCGGTCTACTATCAAAGGAAATCAATTCCAACCACATTGAGAATCTATTTCTCGGAATTGATGCACGATAGAAGGCATTTGAACTCCATTGCCATAAATCTGTAATGGGTATTTTGCAGTCCTTCTGTAAGCCACGGTAGTACATAACTCCGATGAATGACTTCAACTCTGATAGTCTGAATGTCACGTCCTTTCCAAGTTTATCAGCCTTTTCTTGAGTATAATCCAATATTTTTTGTAACAGAGACTCTGGAAAGAACAATTGACACGTCTCAAGAATTGTGGTTTTGAAGGCAGAAGGCGTAGGACCGACTCGACCTCGAAATATGCTTTCTGACCCACGACGACTTGAATGTGATGGGTTTGCACTCCATATTTGACCATCTTTGTCTTTTAATCCATCTTCATCACTTGGTTCTTCATCGCTAGTGTCTTCGCTCTCCTCGTCTTGAAAAGGATCTATAGGCACTGGTGGTTCATTTTCATCTGACATGTCTTCACCACTACCATCGTCTCCTCCGCTCTCTTCTTCCAAAATTCTTGACAGTGCAACTTCGGCAGTTAGTCTCTTTGGCGGCATCGTACGAAACAAGATTTCAACCAAACTAATCGCAGTAAGCTTCATGATGCCTGATATAACGTCGGAATCAAAGTCAGTGAACTAAGCTTATGCAGCGGTCTTGCAGACAAATCTGGACGAAGAAAACTCAAAGTGTGATTTTCAAAATCACACGTTGGTACGCCTAGGGATGTGCATACACTTTCGAATTTATCAAATGAACTCGTGGGTGATACAGTTGGTAATTGTTGCCAAATGTGAGATATGCACATTTTTGCAGTTTTGAAGAAGTTGTCACGGAATTGAGTGATCATGATTGTGATGCAGAAGGAATGATGGTATTTTACGAATTCTCAGTGTCATGACAGCTTTGGAGATTTAATGTTTGTCAAATTAGCAATTCGATGAGTTCCTTTTTACTTTCATGCTGAAAGATGTAAATGGGCTCGCATCACTATTCTGATTCAAGAAATGAAGCATGTATTTAGTGAATCATGAAATCATGCCGGTGAAAACTGATTTAAAAACTTGAAATTTCAGCCAAGAAAGTACGAATAATATCGAGATTTTTTCATGAAGACTTTCATTTTAATACGGATCATAAAATTCCCTTAATAATCAGCTTCATTTCCGCTTAGTTAGGACGCTTATTAGCGAATATTCATTCCTTTTGATATCCAACTTGTTTCATACTACTTATATAGGAAAATCATCTCGGTATTATATAAATTGGCAAAATTTTTACATTTTTAAAGCTGCTCAAATAATTCTTTGGACCACGGGAACGTAGTCCCCGCAAAAAGCAGAATCTTCTCATACAAAAAATTTTCACTGTATACAGATACTTTTTTGAGTCGACACTCTACCTTTCCCTTACTGTATGCAACCAAATCACTCTGGTTTACCCAAGTACCAAGCAGGTAGGCCTACTATTGTACAATGAATCTTGCAGTTCTAATTTTCTCCGAAATGGGTTTGAATGACAAACAACCCTGGGTCATAACCGACCAAAGATTTCGACTGCTTGCATACTTTTGATTGGTTCTCTTTCAATTGAGTTGCACAAAAGACTCTTTCAAGAACAAAGGCTGCCAACCATATGTTTCAATCTTGGTTTTACCCGGTGAGGGTGGACTGCCGCCTACTGTATATTACTGGTTCATCAGAGTCCAGAACTGTGATTGAATTGTAGAAATTATCAACAGCTTTTGAACCCATTCTTGACAAGCAAACTGTTTGCATTCAGCGTGATCGAAGGGGAAATTTCCTTCCTACTTTGTGTACTTGTTATCATGCGAAAGCATTCAACAGCAGCATCAGATTTCGATAGACTGGCACGGACAATTTCCGGTGTGTCTCTAAACAGAAAACCATCGACCGGTCTCAATTCAGCAAATTTGGATTGAGAAATTTCAATTTCAGGATTTTCAACAGTAAAAATACTGTAGGCCTCACACAGTTTGTAATATGATGCTTTTGTAACTTGGCATTCTGTCCCTTATAACGCACAATAACAAAATCACTCAATGCACGGCTCGTACTGCTTATTCATCACTTCCTCTAGAAGTGGTCTCCGTTGGAGGAAGGTGCGTCCTTAGATTTGGATGCAATACCAACAGAGGTTGCGAGCTCTTCTATCACTACTCGTCGCTTCCTTGGTGAAGTGGACAAGAGACCCTTCGCACTTTGTGAACTACTTTCATTTTCCACCGATTGATCTAAGCAGATGCTCGCTTGACCTCTTTCTCCCTGAAGTTTTCTTGCCCTTTTTCTCCCTCAGACACGAAATCTTATTTGATGTTTCATTGCTGCATGCATCTCTCTATTGGCTTTGACTTTCTTCTTATATATAGCATATGTCTGTGTTTCTCTTTTTCTCAGTGTGATCGATAAGTTTTTCTGTTTTCTTTGTACCGTTTTCCTCGTTCAGAGACGATGCCATGTTGGATCGCAGTCAGGATTTCGCATAAACGACCAACTCGTGCAATCTCAACTCAATTGAAATAGCATAATGTGCTGGCTAAAGCAGACAGTAGACATCAAGCATTCTTCCTGTTCGTCCGACTCGAAGGCATCTCTACAGCAACCCGTACCGCCGTCCTTAAATGACAGACAGGCAACGGAAATCTCTGTTATGCACAACAATTATCAAGAGTCAACAAGACAGGAGGCATTTTCGTCTATTAAAATAAATGAAAGGATTAATGCAGATATGTAACGAGCGAACGTTCGCTGGCTACACACTTTGACCTGAGATTACTTTATGAAGCAAAACTTCCAAATCATCTATACTAATCTAAAACAACATTGAAACAGTAAATGAGGAAAATATGAAGTTTCATTGAAATCCGATCATTAGTTTAGCTGCTACTTCAAAAAATAGCACTTTTTCGTTCGCTCGTTACAGACGAGTAACAAGTTTTTTGAAGCACCCTATAGCCAAGGTATACATTCGAAATGGCATTTACTAACCACGTTCTATATGTCCGTGATCCCTCTGTATTATGTATTATATTTGATTAGATTCAATTTTGGCATGTAGCAGTCAACTGGGAATTTCACATTTTTCATAACAAAAATGATCTTTCTAATGAAAAATTCAAATTGTCATAAAATCACAATGATTTGATAATCGAACCAAAAAAACGAATTTAATAATCATAGAGCATATACAACAACATTTTTCAAGCGGAATTGTCTGATTCTAAGTTTGAAAATTCGACCTGGAGTTCCTTCCACTTTTTCGTGGAATTTATATGGTTCGCTCTAAACTAAATGACAGCTCTTGCGAATGGTAAGAGTACTTTTATTTCGCTTTATTATCTGTTAAACTTCTATGCATATCTTTACACCTTGGGGTAACTTTTGATTTTCATTTCACGAATTTACATTCATTGTCTTGTCTTCATGTCGGACATGAATCGGACAACATACATGGTTTATTTACATGTAATCTGATCGGATTGGTTTATGATATTTTCTTATCGGGTTCGGGTAAAATATCTCTACTCAACTTGACCTCGAATTCGGGTTTTTTCTTAGCTTGAGTCGGGTTTCAAAATTTATGTGACTCTACCAGACCCTCATCCTTACTTTGTTGATAACAAATGATTTAAAGAAGGGTCTTCAACTTCTTGCTGAAAAATCTCGTCGCCGAATTGCATGAGTTTCGAAACTGAGTATTTTACGATGTTTTCCGCAAGAAATTAATCGAGTCAGGAAAGCGACGATGTGTGCTCAAGTCTGATGCAATCCATAGCAGAAAGACCAAGAAACAAGAGACAACATCAATACAGTCAAAACAAGAGATCAGTTGATACGAATGTTTATTGGAACGAATATAGCCCACATTAATTTTACAACACTATTTCTTTCCGTATCTCCAGTATTGAGTAGAAATTGCATTCCAACCGTTCAAATAGTTGCTTTATATGCACCGAGACACGATTTCAGATGATCTCATCTGAAAAGAAATCTTTAATTCAACATTTGGCTCTATACAGAACACGCCATAATAAATCAATCATCATTGTCATGCAGAGCTTGCTTTTAAAGATAGGACTGTGTAAGTGAAATTATAATAAAATCATGTTTTCCGGGTACAATAAAACATCTGTGTAAAGCAAATATCACCTGTCTTGATTCACTTGCACATTCTTTGTGATGCGGAACAGTCAGGTATTGCTCGTTATTCATGTCATCGTATAATTCGTTATCAGCGAATCTACAGAGGTATTTGAAAAATCAGCTAGATGTTTCGGCAAGAATTAAATCAATGTACAATATTTCGTGCCGGGCGTGTTCGGAGCAATAATTTTCACAAGAACGAAAAGTTTCAGGAAGAAAGCTAACACTCTGCCACAACCTCAAAAATAACGAAGGATGCTACTGGTTCATTGCAAAACGACTTCAATTTCATGCAAGCTATTTTTATGTGATAGTGCACCACTATAGATGCATAGATTGATCGCATTACTGTGCAAGCAATTAAATATTGTACCACAGTCAGTGGCGTCTTCTCCGTACCTATGAGGCCTTCGGCGCATCTTCAAAAATAGTTTACCAACATTTATAAAAATGAAAAGTGTCATCATTCATTAGATTTCATTTAAATTTGATGGCTTTTCATGACAGCTGCGCACAGCTCTCCGTCTAAAAATCAGACGCTCAACTTCAGAGTGAACAGTTTTGCAGCGCGTGCTCGAATCACAGCTGTTTTCTTCGAACAATTAGACACACGCTGGGGGTGTGTTCAGACGGAGTGTTGATGTTCAGACAGAGCGAAAGAAAGTTGTATGCGTGTGAGACAGTAGAGCCATAATGCTTTGCCTTCTCCAATTTTTGCAATGAAATTCTACGCAATTCTTGATCGAGGCGCGGTGCCTTAATATAGAAAAGGAAACTCAACCCAATTGTTCCTTTCTTCGCTTCTTGTCAGAGTGGCCACTACGTCAACAATAGCAGATGACTGACGTTCAGACGAGACTGCAATCAGATGATGAGCGTTCGCCAATGAGTGCAGAGTAATGCATCTGACTCGAACACCCAGATTTGCCAGAATTCCATAATTTGTTTATACGTGATTGATGTGACACTATGTTTAGTAAACTAGATGAGCTGATGCACGCCTTTCGTCAGAAGGGAATATACTAAAAAGATGACAGTCGTCAGGCAAGGTAGGCCAACACCTGATATAAAAATTAAAAGTACTCACAGAGAAAGAAATAAGAAATACACAAGACATTTTAATGCATCAAAATTTCAAATATATGAGCGGCTGACCGGCAGTAGAAACACCTTGCCTCCTTTTTTTCTCGAGAAAATGTGGTCTGGACAGATAAGAGGATATAGTAATCTCAGCTCCTTAAGTAAGGCAGTTAAGGGACATAAGCGATCAACTTCTCATGTGCGCATTCACTTGGATTTAAAAATGGTCGGGAAATTGTTATGGAAAACTCATCTTTTATGAAAATTCAATGTTGTAACTTAAAAATGCCTGGTATAGAAATAGTATCTCAATGTCGAGCGGAGACCTATGGTCTGGGAGCACGCGACGCCACTAACCATAGTGTAAGCACCATACATGGTAGACAGAGTGTCGACTAAAAAAAGTCACCATACAGTGAAATTTTTTATACAAAATGATTCATTTTTGCGTTCCTACGGTATCAAAAATATTTGATTAATTTCAAAAAAGATGAATTTTTGCAAATTTTTCATGTTTATACACTAGCGATTTAGAACCTCTGACCTCTGTACAAGTAGCATGAAACTTTTAGGATATTAAAAAGCATGCAAATATTATTTCAAATATCTCAATTAAACGGAGATTAAGCTCATTATGAAGGAAATTTCATGAACCAATTTCAATAAGCGACTAGCTAAGAACACTCAGCAACATCAGCGGTTATGCGACGTTCTTAACGAAGAGTCTCACGCACGGTCTCTGAATGGGGCGCCAAATGGTTTGTTACCTTCAATCCTTCAAAATTCAGAATATTCTGCATTCACGACTTAAAAGAGATGATGATGATCATAGCATTAATATGTCAGATAATAATAGGATCAGAGATCAAGATTTCATCTCCTTCATTGGATTGGCGGTTACGAAAACTTGTCATGGAAACCGTACATCCAGTCCATTACCAAGCATACAGCTCAACGCATTGGTAGCGCATTGCTCAACTCTATCGCGCCAGCAAGTATCTTCCACCGCAAACTGTCTGCTATCTTTACAAGTCCACTATTCGTCCTCTGATGGAGTATTGTTGTCATCTGTGGTCCGGCGCCTACAAACACATCTCAACCTCCTTGAAGTGTCAATAGCAGTCACTCTCCGTTAGAGGGGATGCTGCTTCACTCAGCCTCTTCTACAAATACTATTTCGGTAGAAGCAGCTCTGTAGTAAATGAGTGCGTACCAGGGATGAAAACCAATGGCCGCAAAAAATCCGGAAGATGTCATCAAAATAAGACAAACATTTTCATCAAAAAAACTTAATCCAAGCACTAGCTATTTTCGCAGCATATTCATAAGAATATACGAAAATTCAGTCTTTGTGATCATTCAATATGCGTCTGATCTTTCATTTCAGCTTTAGTTAATATAGGCTTATATAATGTCTTTTATATAACGGACTTCATAAAATGTGAAATCTGCGAATAATGCAATGCATGGATATCAAATATCAATTTATAAATTATGTGTTTTAAACATAATTAGCTATAATAGGAATTATAAAGTGCAATATGAAGTTTCCAAGACATATTCAACTCCTCCAACATAATCAAGAAATTGAAATTTGAAAGTGATATTTATGCGCACATGCAAACGAATGAACATTTTTCCTTCTAATGAAATTTTGTTAAATTCCTTTTGTGATGTAAACACCATCATAATCAAGTCACTAGCATAACATTCTATTGAAAACATGTCTAGCTAAATGCGTGCGGGCAGAATTGTATACATAAAACAGTATTAGCAGGCTGCATGGTTGCACATTACAGGACTGTTGCTGACTTATACCACACAAATAAAACAAGGACAACAGTCTCAATTTTTTTACACAATTTTCACTTCTAGCCATGAACGAAGCTAGAGGTTATGCTAAATGAAAGGATACTACATTAGATTATTCTAAATAAATAAAGGTAAAATGACAGATCCTTTAATCTGATTAAGTTGTCGAACCCAACAGAAACCTGTTCGCATGCCTCTTGAAAGGTTCAAGATTGCACTGGTCAGGGGAAGCTGTTTCCAAAACTGTGCCGTGCGAACAAAATGAAAGAAAGCCACTCATTCATAGTGCGCATGCGTTCTAAGCTCACATGATAGCATGTGAGTGCCCTAAATCTGTAGAAGAGACTGAGTGAAGAAATATCCCGTCTGACTAGACTGCGAACGGCTGCAATTCAATAGCAAGCTTTTCAGCCATAAGATTCTTCACGCGCTTCTCAACCCCTTTGAAGTTAAGGTGCGCCTGTGGTACGTCGGCCACAGATGGTGCCAATAATTCATCAAAGAACGATTAGTAGACTTGTAGATAGAAGACAAGTGGAAGATAGCTACTGGCACGATAGAGATCACCAAAGCGTTGAGATTCCTGCTTGCCAATTGACTGGATACACGGTTTCCATGACAGGTTATAGACCACCGTTAACCCTTAAGAAGGAGGAGGAATGTTACCCTCTGATCCTACTATCAGACATTTTAATGCCATGTTGGTCTCTTCCTTACGGCTTCTTTCAGTCGTTTTTCAAGAAAAAGTCGTCATTGACTTTTTGAAGTTTTCATTACTTTTTCATTCAGCAACCCCTAGCCGCATTCATGGCTCGTAGCTGTGCTAGAGGTGAAAATTCTGTAAAAAAGATAGAACACTCCCTGCTAACTTTTAACTTCTTTTCTTATCGGCAGTCAGTGCTTGTATCTTTACTCCCAAAAACACCGAAGTAGAGCTTTACACTCCGATACAAATACATCGGCTACCGACGAAGGGCGATTGAATTAGTCGAATTGTAAATACACTAATTTACTTGCAATTACAAGACATCCATCCAAGTTGAGTAAACACATTTGAGCAGAGACACGGAAAATTAACCATCTGTTCTTAAATTATACTATTCGGGAGGGAAGACCCTATTGTGCTTATGAACATAATCAAAAGCTATGAATATATGTGGTTTTTCTACTACGATGACATAAATGCTGCACTGGCGAAAGAAAACCGGCCGGCGACTATTTCGAAGGAAAAATAATTAATTTAGAAACCAGTCGTCGGCCGGGCACCTTGAAAAAATAAATCATTACAGACAGGGTTGGCTTTTTTCCGGCTAAAACTAAAATTCCGAAAAATCAGTCTATTTCTTCACGAAATGATCGACAGCAAGTGGGGGTTTATTTAAGCTTTGCATGCGGGTTTACAGTTCGTAACTCTTATCTTCCAAAACATGACATTCATTCTGTGATGGAACCACATGATAGGTTTTTACAACGAACGACAAACGATGTTGTCTTTCTTTACGATTGCTCTGCCCTTTTCTTGTGATTTAAGAACAAATGTAGACTTCAGCACCATTTTGGCTCTTTGGTTCATGTAACAGAAGTTCTTAGGTACTCGTAGAATTATCATCAAATGAATGAAAAAATGAAAATAGATATATGAATAAAGCTGGTTTATACATAGAACTAAATTAAACAAACCACTTTCTTCATATGGACGAGCTTCAATAATCCCACTGTCATTATTCTGTGTTGAGTGTTCAGCAAGACTGCAGAGTGTATTTTAATAGCAGCCTAGGTTTCATCAGATCTAGATTCGAACCCAGGTCTCATGAACGCGGAGAAAACAATCAATCAAAAAGTCTCTGCACCGGAAAATCTCACCTCCCCAATCAAGCAATGTGCAACAGTCACTTAAAATGCATTTATACTTTTTTAGAAATATACTAAATGTACTAATGCTTGTGTCTGTAGCAGGAAATCATGATTTGTAAGAACAAGTAATAATTAAATAACATAGTTCGCACCAGCAATCTTGATAAACTGAGGTATAATGTATGTCTGAACAGCCTCAGTTATAATCTCAACAAAAGAACATGTCCAGTAAACTGTAGAATTGATCTTGCTAATAGAATCTGAGAGCGACAAACAATTGTGACATTATTGTGATATAGAAGTTTGTTTAAAGTTCTTGAAATTTCCATATTTTGAGCTCAAATCAAAACTTTACTTTCGGTTTTAAATTCATTTAACATAACCTCATCCTCTAAATATGTGAGGGTAAATTACCATGACATGAAAATTGTTGAAGGGCAAAATTTTTAATCTAGTCCTTCTGGGATTGCAGGAAAAATTTCATAGAGATATTCGTGTAATCACAATGGGTATGGGACATTTGCTACAGATTTAGAAGACAAGCCATTCTATGAGATCAGCAGGGAGGTAAATCGTAGAAATCCGAGGCCAGATTTCTACATTTTCTTGCGCTTCTAGCTTCTAACATGGAATGACTGTTTTCGATCTTTTACATAGAGCCAAGTGATTTCCTTCCAGCATGGACGTCTGTTGCAACTTACATTGAATGAAATACGTGCACACTTAGTAGAATAATGCACAACAGCTTTATAACAATATTTTTTATAATAATTCATATTCTTACACCTATACTTGGAACATATTCTTGATTGAAATGTGATATTGATAGGTTTGAATTGTGAAAATACAGGCCTAAATGTTTATCGAATGATGAAAAAGTAAAGTGAACTTATTGCGAATAACGTTCATCAATATCCTATCAATATACCTTTCATATGTCACTGAACATGTGAGTCGTGTCCTTGACAGACAAGGTGAGACGAGATCAGTTGCCTTGGATATTTCCAAGGCATTCGATAAAGTCTGGCATCAGGGACTCCTTATGAAGCTAAAGTCCTATGGAGTTGCTGATCAACTCCACAAACTTCTTGCTTCTTTCCTTAGTGACCGGCAGATATCTGTCGTCTTAGATGGCCAAAAGTCTTCCACCAAGTTTGTCAATGCAGGAGTTCCTCAAGGGTCAATTTTGGGACCCACTCTTTTTCTGCTGTACATCAACGACCTCCCAGACTGCCTAGTGAGTAAATTGGTGATGTATGCAGATGACACAACACTCTTCAATTCCAATGAGGGACTCGCTAAAAACACACAGCAACGTCAGCAGTTATGCGACGTTCTTAATGAAGACTTACGCAGGGTCTCAGAATGGGGCGCCAATTGGCTTGTTTCCTTCAATCCTTCAAAAACTCAGAGTATTCTGCACTCACGACTTAAAGGAGATGATGATCATAGCATTAAGATGTCAGATAATAGGATCAGAGAACAAGATTCCATCTCCTTCCTTGGATTGGCGGTTACGAAAGACTTGTCATGGAAACCGTACATCCAATCCATTAGCAAGCAGGCAGCTCAACGCATTGGTAGTCTCTATCGTGCTAGCAGCTATCTTCCACCACAGACTATCTGCTATCTTTACAAGTCCACTATTCGTCCTCTGATGGAGTATTGTTGTCATCTGTGGGCAGGCGCCCCACAAACGCATCTTAACCTCCTTGAACGGGTTGAGAAACGTGTCAAGAATCTCATGGGTGAAAATCTTGCTAGCAAGTTGCAGCCGCTCTCCGTCAGACGGGATGTTGCTTCACTCAGTCTCTTCTACAGGTACTATTTCGGTAGAAGCAGCTCTGCAGTAAATGAGTGCGTACCCAAACCTAAGATCTTCTCCAGAAGCACACGCAGAGCTAATGCACTCACATGCTATAATGTGAGCTTAGAACGCGCACGTACTGTGAGTCGCTCGAAAAGCTTTTTTGTTCGCACGGCACAGCTTTGGAATCAGCTTCCCCAGACCACTTTCCCTGACCAATACAATCTTGATACTTTCAAGAGGCGTGCGAATAGGTTTCTGATGGGGGCAGCTTAATCAGATTAGAAGATCTGTTTTTTTTCTCTTATTTATTTAAAGTAATACAATTTATTAGTTTTTCATTGAGTAACCCCTAGCTTCGTTCATGGCTCATAGCTGTGCTAGGGGTGAAAATTCAGTAAAAAAAAAATCAATAAAGTAAGGAGTGACGATGATCCCTTATGTTGTATGTACTCAAAAAACTGAAGTAGTAATGCTGGGAAAAAAGTTTTAGCCAGTTTTAGCCGAAAAATTGACAAAAATTACAAAAGCTGGTGGTTTTAACCAGGTTTTTACCGGTTTTCACCAGGTGGTAAAAACCAGGGTGGTTTTTATCGGACAACCCTGATTACAGACCACCCAGCCGATTCAAATTTAAAAAAAAGTGAACCGATAATTTTTACATCAAGCAATGTAGAATAGCGTTGACGACATAATATGCCATCAAGCCATACACCAACACGAATACTACGAACCTGTGTAGATTGCAAATATTACTTTCTGGTACAAAAATGATAACTTGTCGGAATACCTCTTAGGAGGTATTTTTCTTTGAATCTTGCTAAACGATTCGCAAATGCACCAGACCATATATATACCTACATAAAACTAGCTTTTGTATTCTATTAATGATCAGACATATAACCAGCAATCGATTTAGATTGCTTCAATTTTAAACAAATAATGTAGATTCCAAGATTGTTTTATAGGATTGTTGAAACATAGTGTTGAAAAAATCGAAAACTACTGTTAGAAAATGCAGCAGAATGAAGATGATTTTAAAATTTCTAAAGTGGTCAAGGAAATTTCTCTAACTGCCATGCTTCCAACTGCTAAATTTGCCTAAAACTTTGAACATCTCTTTCATCTAACTATTCCAAAGCATATTGATATTTTCAAGCATTCATTAGAAAATATATAGGGGTCTATCAACTAAAGTCATGTGAAATGGATCATATGACGAATAAAGGATCCTTATTAAGGTTTTACATCAATATGTCAACTATTTTATACAGTGATAGAATGTAGCCGACACAAAAGGCTTCATCTGATAATCATTGTAGTTTTCTTCGGAACTGGTAGGCCTAATATTATGCTAATAACATTGCTTACTAGGATGCATTTTTGTAAAGTAAGATAATGCTCATAATTAAGCTATATCACTGAAGCAAAATTGATATTTTATTAGATGGGCATTGTTGCAAACGTCAATTTAGATGTAGAAGTGTCAACTTGCATATTTACTATCAATGAAATTGATATTGCTCAATTATGCAGCCCTATAGTAATTAAATGACAAATTTTTCTAAAATGGAATTTTTCCGACAATAGACGGCTGCCAAAGAGAAAATTATGTAGTCAATGATTTACATTAATATATTCTGTACACTCGACCCTTTCCGTCAAGCTTTTGACTGCAAGTGGGCCTATTCCAGAGATCATAACTGCCTGCTATGAAACATATATTAGTACTTTTTCAATCATAACTTTACAGTGTAAGTATACATCAATATTATAAATCTAAATTGATGAAGACCGATGATAAATGACAATATTGGCTAAATCTTTGAAAACATTCCATAAAAAGCTATCACTATGCAGCCTACTTCAAAGGCCAATTATCAAGATCATGCTCCATGCACTTCTACTAAAATATGCAACCAAGTCCAAGCTTTGAATTGAATTGGAGATAGCCAATATTGAAAAATATTAACTATATTTTCGTCTTAGTTATTTTGTAATAAATGACAAAAACGAAAATAAAATCAATGTCCTTCAACATTGGCTCTTTCAAATTCAATTCAAAACATGACAAATAGCCAAGATAATTTATCTAAAACCAAGTCCAAGCTTCACGATGAAAGGTTCTCATTGTCTTGGACCGTTGAGATCACTTTCTCTCGTTGAATTTCAAGGGGGCATTCCTATTTGCTGACGCATTGGCCAGAAGTCACGAGTTGCTGAAGTACACAGTTAAGTCGATACCGCATAGCTCACCACACAGAAGCTATGAAAAGACATTTATATAGCGCGTGAAGTATGACGTAATCAGTATGACTGCAGTTTTTTTTTTTTTTTTTTTACTGAATTTTCACCCCTAGCACAGCTATGAGCCATGAACGAAGCTAGGGGTTACTCAATGAAAAACTAATAAATTGTATTACTTTAAATAAATAAGAGAAAAAAAACAGATCTTCTAATCTGATTAAGCTGCCCCCATCAGAAACCTATTCGCACGCCTCTTGAAAGTATCAAGATTGTATTGGTCAGGGAAAGTGGTCTGGGGAAGCTGATTCCAAAGCTGTGCCGTGCGAACAAAAAAGCTTTTCGAGCGACTCACAGTACGTGCGCGTTCTAAGCTCACATTATAGCATGTGAGTGCATTAGCTCTGCGTGTGCTTCTGGAGAAGATCTTAGGTTTGGGTACGCACTCATTTACTGCAGAGCTGCTTCTACCGAAATAGTACCTGTAGAAGAGACTGAGTGAAGCAACATCCCGTCTGACGGAGAGCGGCTGCAACTTGCTAGCAAGATTTTCACCCATGAGATTCTTGACACGTTTTTCAACCCGTTCAAGGAGGTTAAGATGCGTTTGTGGGGCGCCTGCCCACAGATGACAACAATACTCCATCAGAGGACGAATAGTGGACTTGTAAAGATAGCAGATAGTCTGTGGTGGAAGATAGCTGCTAGCACGATAGAGACTACCAATGCGTTGAGCTGCCTGCTTGCTAATGGATTGGATGTACGGTTTCCATGACAAGTCTTTCGTAACCGCTAATCCAAGGAAGGAGATGGAATCTTGTTCTCTGATCCTATTATCTGACATCTTAATGCTATGATCATCATCTCCTTTAAGTCGTGAGTGCAGAATACTCTGAGTTTTTGAAGGATTGAAGGAAACAAGCCAATTGGCGCCCCATTCTGAGACCCTGCGTAAGTCTTCATTAAGAACGTCGCATAACTGCTGACGTTGCTGTGTGTTTTTAGCAAGTCCCTCATTGGAATTGAAGAGTGTTGTGTCATCTGCATACATCACCAATTTACTCACTAGGCAGTCTGGGAGGTCGTTGATGTACAGCAGAAAAAGAGTGGGTCCCAAAATTGACCCTTGAGGAACTCCTGCATTGACAAACTTGGTGGAAGACTTTTGGCCATCTAAGACGACAGATATCTGCCGGTCACTAAGGAAAGAAGCAAGAAGTTTGTGGAGTTGATCAGCAACTCCATAGGACTTTAGCTTCATAAGGAGTCCCTGATGCCAGACTTTATCGAATGCCTTGGAAATATCCAAGGCAACTGATCTCGTCTCACCTTGTCTGTCAAGGACACGACTCACATGTTCAGTGACATATGAAAGAAGATCTGCAGTTGATCGAGAGTGCCTGAAGCCATACTGTTCTTCTGATAGAAGGTTCTGAGTTTCAAGGAAGTTAACAATGTGTTGGTTAATCACTGCTTCAAAAATCTTGCCAGCAATTGGAAGCAGGCTGATAGGACGGTAACTAGATGGAAGAGTTGAGTCAGAACCTTTCTTTGGAACTGGAACCACGGAAGCAACTTTCCAACAAGAGGGAAACTCACCGGTGGATACACATCTACTGAACAGTTTAGATAAAAGTGGAGAAAGCTCAGGTGAGAGATGCTTGAAGACCGAAACCGGGATGCCGTCTGGTCCACTAGACTTAGAGCTATCGAGACCGGCGATGATCTTTTTGACGTTTCGGACTGTGACTGAAGGAGGACTAACTGTCTCATCAGTGCGCATGGGAATTGGAGGTGGAATTCTACCTCCATCGTCTAATGACGAATTCTTCGCAAACTCTTTGCAAAGAAGCTCGGCTTTGTCTGCTGAGGTTGTCGCCATAGAAGTACTGACTTCGGCATGACGGAGTGCTGGGATGGAGGATTTGTTCCTATTGGTGACACTGTTGTAAATCCTCCAGAAGTCCTTAGAGCCATGACAAGGTGCTTTATCCATCCGGTGAAATATGTATCCATCAGGAGTAACGTCGCTTGATGACACACTGGGATCTAACCTGGTTTCCAACAGGGCCAGAAGATCTGGTGACTTACCTTGCAGGAAGATGTTGATGTCGTCGTAATTGGACCTCAGTCCTCTTACGTTGCTGAAGCTGATCCTGAGAGGGGTTTTGAGCTTGACGGCTTGACTACGTTTCTTGTGTGTCTTTCTCATTTTCATAATTTCTCATAGAATATCAATCAAATAAACGAAAATTATACTGTACAACAAAGTGATACAAGAAACTTTGGAAGGCATCAGAAAAACGTAAATAATAGCAACAAAGCTGCAATAAATAATACGCAAAAAAAGACACTTATAGGCACAGTTCATGTCGCAAAAGCTTGAAGAAACCCAAATGAGAACCCCTTTGCCGTAACAATGGGTACAAGTCAGGTAGGCCACAGAGGAACCGGATACAGCTACACGGGCTAAACCCCTCAGTAAAGCTACCCACGCATGTCCGTGGCAGTGGAACTGTACCGCCTTTTTTCGAGCAGTTGACCGGGCCTGCCTCCCAAAGCATTACCAGTGGGTTCGGGACCCTCGAACTACCTGACGCCCGTATGCCGTGAATACGTTGGATCTGTCACACCTTAACCTGCAACAAATGGGGAAGTGCAAAAGACAGCAGTGGAAGGAAGTTCGATCACAAATGAGCCAAATAAGTGCCATGCCCAAAAACCTGATTCAACAACATGAAACATCTGATGACTGTTCATATCTCGCAAACCAGGGAGTGGTGTTAATTGGGACGGCCGAAGCCTACCACACATTTAAAATAAACAAACGTGGAGAAAAAGAATGAAAAATTAATCAAACATAAATAAATTCAATGACCAGTAAAATAAAAATAATATTCCAGAGCCTGCTAGTTAGCCGGAGCACGGTCACAAACCGCCGACAATAAACCTTTCCGACAAGGTAGAACCCAAAGAAGCATGAGCTTCAGACGACAAAGACTTATTGCGACTCCGTTTTCACCCTTTCACCGCTTTGAGGCCGCAGGTTGAGTGAGAAAGGGAAAATAGTAGGGGAAGCAGTAATGTAAAGTGGTCAAATTATTTATAAAATAGTGCATTAGGCTTACTGGTACATCTATTCTTCAAATTATAACTCAGAAATTTTCAGGTGGTTATAAGAAAATAGGCCACACATATCCGATCATATCAGTATCATATTAATGTCTTTGTTAGTAGATGCAAAATGATTATTACACACATCAACTTTTTGCCTAGTTACACGTACTTCACGAAAATCACAGTGAAAGTGACAGTGCGATAAAAAATTCAACAGAAATATTCCATTGTGCATATTATCATCTCAACATCTTAGGCCTATTCATCAACATTATGCAATACACCTCACTCCTTTGCATAAACTGAACCGTTTGTTTTACAAATTCAACATCAATCTTCTACGACAACTCGATATAGGCCTCCCGTGTGTCTATGGCAAGCCTGCATGGATTGATGTCTCGAATTCCTTGGCTGACAAATTCGATGACATTCATTTGTAGCATGCAGCCCGCATGTACTTTCAACATGCATCAATTCAGACTCGTGTAAAAGCTATAACACCATGGTCTCAAAGTTACTGTAAAAAATTGTGCATTTGCCGGAACGCACTACGACAAGGCTTTGCTTTCAAGAATTGCTACATGATTTTTTTGCTAATAAGAGCACATTTTCCAATTCCTCTATAATATAGTTATTACATAAGATTATGCAATCGTCAAGATATGTATTCAATTGTCAACACATGGATGATAGCATGACTAAAGTAAAGGGCAACATGACAAAAAGTCACGTTGCGTTGTCAACATGTAAAAAAAGGCCTGTACTACGAAACATTTTTTCTGCTCTACCAAAAAAGCGAAAAAAACGAATGGCACTCGATAAAAGCGAAAATTCAGGCATATATTCAAAAAAACGAATGTCTGCGTGGTCTGTAATTATTAGAAGACCGATTTTTTTAAAAAGCCAATTTGTCAAACAAATACTATTTCCGGTTTTTCAACAATCAATCTCAAAAACACTGGCTACACTATGATAGAACACTGGATGTACCACAGTGGGCACGAAACCTGTCTAGCACTGTAGCGTATTAATAGTTATTTGTTCACTTTTTGGGGCCTCAGTCGTCGGCTATCTTTATCGCCTCTGAGTGGTTGTTTCGTTCTTCCGTATTCCCATCTTCGGTGGTCGAGGTCTCCAAGGAATCAATACTAAAGTATACCTTTTCCCTGTTACAGGGCTGCCACTCTTATCAAAAATAAAAACCGGAAAGTCAAATCGGAATGGACCCCCCTAAAATGCGCAGCCTAAAAAAAGTACGATCATTCGATATCCCACAATCCGATTTTGAAAGCGTTCAGGCAGAAGTTGGGTCTGTTGCAATTAAGATGCTAATGAATCCTCAGTCAGCAAGTAAATAAATGGCATAATATTGCCATTGATGCTTTTCAATCATCAGTTTTAACCAGGTGCACTAGAATGCATGACTCGAAAAACTATTATTTTCAAAATAACTGCTTTTGAAGGCTAGATAGAATGTACTACTGAGACTCCTCCCTCTCCCACAACGCAAAACCAACACGAATAATCAGCTCAACTGTTTCAAAAATAAACTTCTTCATTGATTTCGTTAAAAATTCTACATTCAAAATTATATGACATTATTCTCGTGCTGTTCTGTCATTCTCTATTAATCATGCCATGACGTCACACGACCAAAGATCTCGTCTTTGATGTTAAGATTTTTCATGAAGCCACTGAGAATTGCTGTTCAGCTGTTCGATGTTTGGAAGACTGCTTCTGCAGAGCGGTCTGGTCACAACAAATATCTTCTCATAAATTCCACGGATCAACGCAATCTAAAATGATGCCCAGACCACGAAAGAAAAGAAGATATTTGAAATGAGAGAGATATTTGATTTAAGCCATTACGAGAAGCAGTGCACCAACTTTTCTGGAATTTTGGCCGTGCAGTCAGTATGCCTGCAAATAGTCAGTCACTGACAGTCAGATGAATTTTCATTCGAACTGCAGACATCTACAATTGATGAACTACATGTAGTTGAAATCTCAGTGTCTAGAGCTTGTTTATAAAAATTGATATTTGCAAACAGGAATGCAAATAGTACAAAGGTCAGCTGCCGAATTTCCAAGCACATCCACCTACTGATGGTCTGCGTGGTGAGTTACTGATTCCTTACAATAGGGTAAATTGCAATGATGACGGCTAAGAAGCCAAAAACGTTTACAGTTCCGACTGGAAAACTTTACAAGTACTTGTAGCTCCGGCAATTATTCAAATCAGATCTTTCTCTCATCTCTTGTATTTCAAACATAAGAAATGAAAAAACAGTGACATATCCAAAAAAAATTTAATTCAGATTGTGACAGCTACTTGATTAAAGCTCAGACGCCATGGCATAAGTAACATAGCATCAATACGAAAGGAAATGCTTATCAAGGATATGCAGTTGCTTGCAAGATTTCAATTTTCGTTGGTGTCTTAGCCGAAATTTAACCGCTTTTGGAACAGGTAATCGCATATTCATTGGTCACTCCTTGTATCCCCGAAACTTTTGGTAGCTTTCTCTTTCATACTTTTCTTTTTCTAGCACGCCTCTTGAAAGGCGCATTTTGTAGAGAATCAAAGCAATCAAAACTCCATACGAACGTAGTACAACTTTTTCGTCAAGCATTCCCACCTTAAATTATTTCTTATTTCGGAATCTTGAATACTTGCGTTCAGTCTTGTTTCTTCATGATTGACGAAGGAATCAGTGACTTGCACTTGTAGAAGGATCTTCTGATCAAGTGTCACGCGGATTTATAAAAAGTACCTGCTTTGAAATTCATGATTGTTTAAAATTGAAGGGCCCCTTCACGACCTGAACAGGCTCCTCACAATCCACACAATATCAAGAGGGCCCCTCACGTTCTCAAAAGGTCTGCTTCAAAATCTAAAAGATATGTCTCACGATCTCAAAGGGCCCCACAATCAAAAAGGGCTCATCACGATCTCAAGAGGGCCCATCTCGATCTCAAAAGGGTCCCTTCACTATCTTAAAGGGCCCCTCACTATCTCAAGAGGGCCCCTCTCGATCTCTAAAGGGCCCCTTCACCATCTTAAAGGGCCCTTTCACAATCTAAAAGGCCCCTCTCGATCTCAAAAGGGCCCCTTCACCATCTTAAACGGCCCCTCACTATCTCAAGAGGGCCCCTCTCGATCTCTAAAGGGTCCCCCTCACGATGTCAAAAAGGCCTTTCACAATCTAACAGGGCCTGATAACGATCTCAAGAGGGCCGCCTCATAATCTTGAAGGGCCTCTCACCATTTCGAAAGGGCCCCTAAAATGCTTCAGAAAGCAAATTGTTTGTTCCTTGGTAGAACATTTTCATACTACTTGGTCTAGTCTAGAAAAAAACCGAAATTCCGGAAGAGTGGCAGCCCTGCTGTTAGCAAAATGTTCATTCAACGTCATCCTAAGTAGGAGATATTTCGAGAATGACGCTAGGCGCCCGAGGGACGCTTCCTGATGACTAATTTTATTTGATTTGTGATGTGCAATGAAATGGATACGATTCACATTGAAATTCGCGCTCAAAAGCAACAGAGCACGTGAAGTAGCTATTCATCTAAATAATGCAATAATGATAAGTAATGAAAAAAATTGTGCGATTTTTTAGGCCTTCAAGCACTAACCTCCAGAAAGTTACTTTAGAAACCGGACACGCCTCGGAAAAATAAATAATTGGCGGGTTTTTTCTCGCAAGTACAGCATATTGGTCTAACGAATCATTGATATGTGTCTACAATTTGAAATAACTACGACCGCGTGTGTCAAAAATAAAAAATATAGTTCGCTTATACTCGGAAGTACATTAAGCGAGACGTGTTTCTTCCAGGTGGCCGAGTTTTCATTTGTGCAACTATCATTCATTTGCATTAAATGTGAAGAAATATTTTTCTGAGTGTTCCTATTTCAAAAGTCGACATTTGACCCCACCAAGGTTTGGAAACAGGTCTCCTGGACGCAGAACAAACACTACCACAAGGCCGATGTTGTGGCAGTGTAGGAAGAGAAGACTCGGTGAACCATTCTTGTGATCGTACATGAAGTGGACATATGTCATTCAAGTTCGAAGCTCCCGACAGATGCAAAGGTAAATAAGAATTGCGAAATTCAACCTGGGAAGAATTAGAAACCGAGAATACCAAGTAGAAACTGAATCCTCCAACTTACGTTGGAACAAAAAGGAAATTAAGGAATATTCCCAAAATATAGAACCGAAAAAGGTTTGTGACTTCTATAATTAATTAAAAGAAGTCTCCCAATTTGACCAAAATCCAGATAAAGTGAATTGAAGAAATTTCCTAAATTTGGAGTGTGAAAGAGATAACATCGGGTATTTGGCCATGGAGAAAAGTCTACTCAAAATCTAGATATACTAAATTGCTCATTTACTAATTTACCAGATTACTAATTCATCAACGTTTACGTGGTCAATCGCATATTTCATTTTACTCTAATGTTAATCAATGCACTCTCTTCCGAAAGAGCCAAATGAAGACATTCACAATCCAGTCAGCCTCTCAGCTTGCTCGGATTGAATAAAGTCCATATAAAAAGGGAGAATCTCATTTCCCAAAACGAATAATTCACAAAATCGTATTTAGGTAGTTGAAAAAATAGTTAATTAGCCATAAATAAATAAATTATTACTGCAAAGAAAACCTCTTAATACCAACCCAAATTACGAGTACTGGTATCTTAATATTAAAAAAGTTATGTATGATAATCGTAATGTAATCGTAGAAAAGAAAACGAAGCTGTATAGCTCTAATGTCCATCTGTCACTCGCCACTAATTAACTGCGGTTGACATGACACGCGGTGAACTCTGACATGTTAAGGTTTATCAGCATGCAAAATATCGTCGACGCAAGTTTTTTCACTCAAAATTTGATCATATGCTGGGAATTAGGAGTAGGTAAACAATTAAAAAATGTCGGTTAGGCATGATATACCATAAAGTGGGGTGACCTTGAACAGTTTTGAAGTTTACCTCAAATTTTATATTACTTTTAAATAGAAAAGTATTAACAGTTGATACCAAAAGTTGCATGTGTTAGTAGTACAATATGTTTACGAAGAATTGATACATCATACACTTCTTACAGTAGATTTTGTCTAAAAACCTCCGTGCCCAATGTCACCCCGGGATAGGGTCACTTTGGACACTTGATAAAGTAGAACAAACGATAATGAAAATATCAACATGAAACACTTGCATTTTACGGTGTAGTCCACTAGTGAGTCTTAGGAATGTTCAGTAATCGCACTGGTGCGTCTGATTGGACACCTGTATAGTCTAGGGTTCCACAAGGTTCTATTCCTGGCGCGACATTATTTATAATGTAGACTATGTGAATGATCTTCCATCCCGTCTTAGATACAGTAAAAATGTCTCCTGTTTGCCGATGACGTTAAGATTTTTAAGCGCATCCCTTGTTTGAAAGACAATCTTGATTTGCAACAAGATTTATCCAACTTTTGTGCTTGGTGTTCACAGTGGAACCTAAAACTAAATTTTGAGAAATGTTTTCTGATAACTATTCCCTGAAGAAAGTTTAGAACTTAAGCTATAAATACGAGCTTTGTTCATCTGCATTGAAAAAAGTTAATCAAATTTCAGATCTTGGTGTTACGTTTTCCTCTAATTTGCTGTTTGCTTTACATGTTTCCAGTATTGTGAGTTAAGCATTCAGCATCATGGACTTTGTGAAACTAACCATGAAAAACTGTCATGATGTGTGCGTCCTCGAAGTCGTACATAATTCTTATGTTCGTTCTCATTTTGATTACTGTTCACCTGTCTGGTCACCTAACGCTAAATATTTGATTGAAAAACTAGAAAATGTTCAAAGATGTTTCATTGAATATTTGTGTTTTCAATGTAAAATGCCGCATGAAAGCAGCAACTATGCTGCCCTATGCAACCACTTTTATCTGGATACCTTGTACAAGAGACGGACAATTTCTCACTTGACCATGTTTCACAAGATCGTACATGGTAATGTGAAGTGTTGCTATCTTGTATTTGCTATTCATTTTCGAATACCCAGTAAACGGACCAGACACACCGAAGTGCTTACAACGGTAAAACCTTGTCGTTTACCCCCAAGAACTCTTATGAAAGCTGATGACTTGAAAACATTTGACTTTTTCAACCCACGTACCTCAAAGCATTGCATTTCTAAAGCTATTTTGTAGTTCACTTTTATATTTTTCGTTATTTTCATTCACTGTGTTATTGCAACTACGTAGTTGTCGTAGCATGTAACTGGCATTGCTGCGTGTCACGCACTGAATACAATAAACTTAAATAAACATCGCATTTTCTTTTGATCTCGTCGTACTTATCGGCAAAAAATCCGAGAGGAACATTTTGCTGGTATCCATGGCCACGTAGAAAGCAAGTGTAGAAAGCCTAGGATCTCAAAGGTCTGCTTATCACGTTTATTGTGACAAGGAATGTCTTAAATAGCATTTAATGAATGCCTAATGTCTTGATAGAAGACAAATCTGATACTTTATGGTTTATGTCGGCCTATCTACCGGTACTGTCAAAGTTACCCCATTCTGTCCAATATCAGTGAGGTGACTATGGATAGGCATTTTACAAGTTCAACGTATTAGTAAAATGCCTGAAGATGATTGCTGGATGGCGATCGAAAGAAAAATTAATAATTTACATCTTTAAAAACCTGACTCTTTCCGACTCAACTATTACAAGTTCAACGGTTTGATTTTACAGACGGTTTTACAATTTGCCAAGTACAATTGATTCAAAACAACATGTAGGCAATTCTGACGTGTACTACACTGAAATTGCACATTGTAATACTGTGATGTGTTAAATGGCGGAACCACTTTTCAAAGTTCAATTTTAGGTGGGTGGGGAATGTGAATTAAATTTCAATTTTTTATCATAAATGAAACAATCTACAAGAATCTCAAATGCCGTGAAATTTTAGCTTGTGCATCATAATATCATATTCCACCATCATCGATTGCTCGAAAACCACAAAAAACCTCTGAGTTATTTGTGGTGTTTGAATTTTGTACTGTGTTAATTGTTGTTTGTAAGATAATTTGCCCACTGTCAGTGTGATTTCATACCCTTGAGAAAGAGACATTCAAAAATTTGGGAGTATTATATGATTTATTGACCTAACTTCCTAAGACGTCTACTTTTTCATTACATCTACCATAGCAACATAGGTCAATGGCGAATTACCAAAATTACAACAAGAAGTTGTTATGTTGTGTGCAGCTGACCGTTGTTGAACATTGTTAACGCGAAAGTGGCGTAAAATTAGGTAAAAGTGTAAATTGAATGAAATTGCAGAAATTGATGTCCGAATTAGAAAGAAATTACATCATCTGAAAGCTTAACACGAGCCTGATTCAATGGTGATGATCTTAATTTTCTGTATTGCGCAGTTTCGTCTGTAGGCATCGGTGAACGAATTGACCAAACATTCATACTTTTAAGTCTGCTGACCAAAGCTGACCAGGCATAACTTAAACGCTTTGTCAAATTAAAGTGCTTGACATAACCTTGTAGCATGGTACCACGGTTATAGAAATTGAGCATCTTAATCAATGAAAAAATCTTGTGAGATTTTTTAGCAACAATTTTTTGGTAAACTCATTTGTATTGTATCTTTTTGTACATTCAGTCAATCCTAAAAACCGTGCGTCATGATGAAACTGATTGATAGTTCATGTTGTCTGCCAACTTTCAGAAAAAAATTCTGTCGTCTTCATATTGAAATCCTGCATCTCAATTTTTTTATGAGAAAGTTATGCAAAGTAATTAAAACTCCCATTTTCAGTTTAGGCCAATATAATCAAGTTAAAGTTAAAAGTATGGCAGACAGTATTTTTCATGAGGCCTACTGACCACACATGAAAGTGAAATATATGCCAAAATTCTATGGAATATAAGGTTTCATATGGTATATCGTTTATCAAAATTGATCCAGGACTTAAACACGAAAATTTCATTTCAAGATGGTTTAGCTTTTTGTGCAGTTATTTTTGAAACGGTCTGTGCGTAGTAACAGAAAGCAGCCGTGCTTTCCTATAAAAGTTTGATGAAAAAAATATGTAAAGGAGCCCTTTCATGGTCCCGTCAACTAAAGACCTAACTGATTCGGCTACGAATTGCATACATACCATTTCATTTTTAAAAAAATTGTGGCTGATTAAACCCTGGTGTCTTTCAAGTTTGACACTAAAGAAACGAATACTTGACGGAAAAAGTTGTACTCGCGAGAAGAAGAGGCAGGTTAAAAAATCAAAGATCTAAGATCTCTACATGAACGAACATCTAAGATCATCTGTTAGTTTGTTGGAATTCCAAAGATCATCTGTTAGTTTGTTGGAATTCCAACGTCCGCTAGGTTCACAACAACGAAAGTAACAGCCTGAATTGATACGTTACCACAATTTGAAAATGCAGAAAACTACAATCACGATGGTTACAAGTCGCATATCTCTAGTCACCTAACATTCAGATATTAATGACACTAATTGACCACAATCATCCACCAATGATGACATATGAAACAACGGGAACATAAAACAACTGTGGTGCATGTGATAATGAAGAATAAGTGTGTTTTATATTCATTATAGATATAGATATAGATATATATATATATATATATATATATATCAATAACATGCTCAACACAAAATGTGATATATGTACTTACCTGCATGGGATGCAATCAATTTTACATTGGAGAAACAGGCAACACACTACGCAAACGTACTCGAATCCATAAAGAGCAAATTTGTCACCCGCAATACAGGAAAATACGCGTTAGTGGACATATTGATACGTGCGGAAAAAGAAAATTTAAAATCTTTCCATTCTACAAAGTAAAGTGTGATGATAACATACTTCGACGTTGTAAAGAAAGATTTTTCATAGATAAATTTCACCCCACATTGAATAACCTATGACTAACTTACCATGATCCTCCTTATCATTTGATATCTACATGCATGTATGTATACCGTCTCCAAACTATGAAACTTTGATAACCACTTACATGTACATATACAGATTTCTATTCCTTCTATTTCCTTTGATACATGTGTTAAAATTTGAATATCGTAAATTGATATATCCCTGCCTCTAAGGCTTAATTGATATTGTTCCTTGTTCAGCGAAGCACCTGAAGATAAGAAAGCGCTTGTGCTTGCAAATCTGGAGTTTTTCTTTGAGTTCTCATCTTATTTTACTATATTTTACCGATTACTGAGTTCACTTTTTTCAAATTATATATACATATATATACGTGGTGTGATCCAAAATGTCCCGGACTAACCTACTTGCAGATAACCTGTGATAACGAATACTACTTCAGATGTAAATTTAGGTCTTTAAGGCATGAGAAATATGGTCGCCGAAATTTTTCCGGTCAGTTTTCTATTTTTTCAAAATTTTCAAACATTTTTGTCTGAATTTCAAGATTTTCCTATAAATTCTAGCGATTTAGAATTAATATATTTAGATTAACTTGACAGTTAAGCTATCACTAATAACCTGACTAATAATTAACGGAAAAACAAATGTTTTGTTCCAGAAAACAGTTTACTTTTCAATGTATGAGCCGTTGGCATTCGTCAATAGCCTAAGTCATCCGATGTTGTCGAGATCGCTCTCTGGTGACGCAGAAGAACATCTTCTGCTTTACTACGGACAACTGGATCCAGGTCAGGGTTCCAATCAAATTGTCTAATCCAGTCACGGCTACCTCCTTCATCAGTGACAAATGAAACACTTCTGCATTGGATAGCTTCCATAGTTTCACTCCTTCGTTCAGATGGCATACTGAGGACCTGCGAAGTGTCGTACAATGTACCCAGATTCTCGTTCAACTTCAATTTAACAGTTTCATTAGTAGGATTGGAGATGGTCAGGGGAACCTTGCCGCAATCGTCTAAGTCAACAAGAGCTGTCGATAGACTGACGTTTTCAATCGCCTCAGGTTCAAACAATAGCCCTTTGCCAAGACTAGTAGTACCGAAAACTCTGCAATGTATCGTTGTCTCAATCTTGGGCGGGAGGTTGACCTGCTCGGAAGGAGCCACAGTTAGAGAGTGAAAGTCTGATAGGAGGGGGGCGGTCCAAGAGCCTGCACCAATGGTTAGAACCTTCAGATCAAAATACAAACGACACCGTTCTAACAGAAGAAAATCACAGTCTAGAATCATACTGGGGGTCATTCCCTTTACAATAACAGCAGGGTAGGCAGCAGAGAACCTTTCAATTTTAATCGGTAGATAAATCACGCCTATCGCATCAAGGGCTTCCCCACTGACACTAAGAAACACCCTTGTCACTGGACGCACTCTCTGACGCCAGTTCGGGTCAGCCACTTCTACCAATTCCAAACTCACTAATGTCGTTTCACTTCCACTATCTACTAGAGCCGGGGTCAGGACTGTCATTGCTAGGATGCTCACTGAAGGAAACAAGCGGCCCTCCCCACAAGCGCGGTTCCAGGACACATGTTCAGGATTCAAGCGGGACTTAAGCCTTGTGTTCTCTCGCTGCAAGGGGACAAGGGTCTGGTCAGATAAGTGGGACTCCGTCGTGGTATCTGGGGTTGGTTCTGGGAATCGGTAATCAACAGCTACTTGCCCCGGGAGACGGGGAGACGGAAGACGGGGGACAACTTCATCGTGGAGATGGGGAGACTCGCGGGAATTTGGCAGGCTGTGGTGTTTGACGACTCTCACTGACGAGGGTTGGCCACCACCAACAACCCTCCACTCTCGTTTCCCTGATCAGTCGCAACAGGTGAGTTCTTTGTGGGACAGTCGCGAGCCAAGTGGGTGGTGGAACTACAAAGAAATCATTTTCTCAGTTCCAAGCAGTTTTGGAACTTGTGTCCCATTTTCTGGCAGCTCTTGCAAGGCCTTGAAGGCCGCATCACGGAAGCCGTCACAGAAACATCCATCAAATTCCTAGGAGCCTCCGAAGTGGTAGCCCTAACTTGACGTCGGCGGTGATTGAGAAGATCTTCGAGAAATTGGGCCCGCCTCAACACCTCCTTCGAATCTTTCTAACTAAAAATTTCCTCATCTTAGAAAATCCTATCTTGCAGGGCTACGCTCCGTATGCCCTCCAAGAAGACCTCTCTCACCCGCTCCTTCTCAACTTCAGCTGCAATTCTGATCTCTCTTGCCAAGTGGAACAAGTTGGACATAAACTCGGAGAGTGATTCACCCTCTCGCTGCCTGCGAGAGGCAAGTGAGACTCTGGATCCCAGACGTGCTAAGCACATCACGAAACAGTTTGGCGACATCATCAAATTCCTGACCCTCTAGATCTGCCTCGAAAGCCTGGAGTTCTCTGCGTATTTCTGGGGACAGGTTCTGCAAGAACATATACGTAATCAACCTACGCGGAATTCTAGCCAGATCCACCCACACCGTATAGTTCCTCAAGAATTGCTGCTTGTCATCCCCACCAAAGCTTAAAATAACATATTAACTGGGCGGCACTTTTGCCGCCCAGTCGAACAAATTTGCCACCCAGTACAGCAAAAATATCCTCACTGGGCGGCATTGGGAAATTTTGAAATAAAAATACTCAATTTCAGACTAATAATACTTGATTTAACATTTGAATAGGCCTATATACCTTACAAATTTCTATCAGTTTCTATCAATTTTGACTGTTGATCAAATTTCCTCTTTCATTCTTCATCTGCAGACGATACAGGCCCCAAGGGTATGAAGCAGGTGATTATATCATCGACAAACATGTGAAATTCGTTAATCCTATTCCCCTCCAACTTCCTAGGTCGGAATTTAATGTATCTTTGTTGATATTTCTTGAAAGTGGGCGAAGAGTTCAGCATACAGATGTAGTTTTGCTTTTATTGTCGATAAATGAAATATTCAACACTTTTGTTTATCATGATAAAGAGGCGATTCAGCGAGAATCGTTGCGACTTCCTGTTGAGATAACACATTTGGAGATATTGGGATGCAATTTCCAGCGGCTGTTTAATCCATTAAGTGAAGAAATGAGGTGAGTTTGATCCGTGCGTACATGTTTTGTTTATCACTACATTTCCAATCAACATACCTAGGCCAAGTTTCTTGCGTTTCATTTGTTCATAGAAGCATGGAATACATATAGGCTAATGAATGCATGAGAGATATACATATACCGGCACTATTGTATGTATTTACATTCTTTTAATATATTTGGAACGCAGCATAGGTCTTACTTTAATTTTCTTTTTGAAGGAAATGGAACCTCCTACGAAGAAGACACGAGTAAGCTCTATCACAAAGCAAAAGTCGATAACATCATTTTTTCAAGCTGCAACGTCTGAATTTAAGAGTAATGCAAATACTACATGTACTTCTGTTGATGTAGAAACTAAAGCTAGCACTAGCAAAACGACAACCAATAATGACATCAGTGATTGTGTTTTGAAGAAGTTTCCAATTGAAAATGCGAGCGATGTTCTTCCGGAGAACGCCAATTATTGTCAGTGGTACAGAGGGTGCAAGGTAGATGTGAGCTGGCTTAAATCCAAATTCCCATTGGAATCGGTTAAACTAGGAAAGAAGAAGGGAGTAAAATGTGTCACATGCTTCGACAATCTCGGTGAAGCCCGTAGAGCAGCACGAAATGGACAAGTTCCTATAGCAGATGGGATAAGATGTGATGAAACGAAGGCTGTCCACAGGATAATTGATCATGTTCTCGGAAATGTTCATAGTGCGGCAGTTGTGGCATCAGAATCACAGAAGTCTTGGGATGCTAAATCAGAAAAGCACCCTTGGATCAGGATCATGAAGAAGCATGACTCTGCAATGATTAATAATTTTACAATAATGGTGATAGATGTATATATAACGATTCACTGATGAAAACCTTGTCGGCCAGGTCATGGACTAGTAGATCTTTATCGCATGAACATGCAGAGAATCAAATATCTCAATATGCAGAACACGGTTTTGACTGTTCTTCTATGCCATTCAAACCAACAGATAATACATTGATGTATAAAAACCCAACGCTTTATTCCGAGATTCTCGATGTCGTGTCTTCTCTTGAGTTGGATAAGTTAATGAGGTTTCTCAATGAAACGGAATGTATTTCCATTCAAGTCGACAAATCGGTCGATGAATACAATATCCGAAGCCTATTCGTCACAACACGGTATTTGAACAAAGAATACGGAATGATGGTTGCCTTTCTTGGAGAAGCTCATAGTGACTTGCGAGGATCTGAGGGTATGCTGCGTGCTTTACTAGAACTATTTGAATCTCGAAATTCATTAACACTTTTGAAAGAAAAGCTTGTTGGTCCAGCAACTGACGGCGAAGCAGCCAACACAGGGCCCAAAACAGGCCACTGGAAAAGATTGAGGGACGAACTTGGGAGGGGATTCCTTACATTTTGGTGCATAGCACATAGGAGCGATTTGGCATTCGAATCGTTGGAAATGGTAGTTGAATTTCGACATTGGATGTCAGATATTACAGGTCTAGCGACATTTCATCGAAGCTCACCTTTTCGTGAAGAATTCCTTGAAAAAAAAGCTACACTACAAGGAAATTCAGTACACAAATTCCCAAGACATCACGAAGTTCGTTTTGCCGAGCACTTGCTCAACCTAGTGAAAGCTGTGCTAAAGAATTTACCGGTGATGCGAGAGCATTGGGAAGAACTCATGGAAAGTAATGAAAGTGAACGCAAAGAAAGACGGCAAGCCCAAGGTTTTGGCAGAAATTGGTAAAAAAAATCGACCAACGAAAGGTTAACGGCCGTCATCGCAGATATTTTGAGACAATTGGAATTATTACAGAAAGAAGCTAGTAGTAACCCCATTGCAGGCGCAAGGACAAAATGTGAAATGATGACTCAGCCCCCCCCCTCTGGAAGGAAGGTGAGGGACATGGCCAAGGATGTGCTGGGAGGAATGGGTCCGTGAGGAGAAAACTGTCCCCCCCCATCGGCAGTGATCTTCCAACTTTGGTTGTAGAGATGGTAGAAAGTCGTGCAATAAATCATTTGAAAGCTAAGAGTGAGAAAAAAGCAGTGAAAAGCTCAGTTTGGGTTATATTTCTTGGGTTTAGGGAGGAAAATGGCAGGAAACTGTCATAGTTGGAAAAAGTCAGGTTTTGGAGGTTTTGGGATGAGAAAAGTCGTTTTTCGGGCAGAAGGAGACCTCGGATGGGAAAATGGAGTGCAAATTCGGACGTTTTGGCCAATTTTGGGTCTAGGAACATCTTCCCAACTCAATCGGAGAGAAAAAACTCTGACCCCCCCCCCTCGGGAGACCTAGCTTCGATCTTGGCTTCCAGTGGATGGATTTTGTCGTGCCATAGCTCGTTTGAAAGCTAAGAATTAGACAAATTCACTGAAAGAAACGGCTTGTTCATATCTGCCTTCGTTTAGATGTGAGACGTCATTTAAGATTTTGGGAGATTGGCGAAAAACGACAGAGTTAGAATTTTTGTGATGGCCGTGGGCTGTAGAGCCAAAACGAAGCATCGGATGGGAAAATGGAGGGCAGATTCGGATTCAGCGTCAAATTCTACATGGAAACGGTGTATTACCAGCTCAATCGGAGCACTAGAACCGGAGATAGACGGCTTTTTAGTGTTTGAATGATGGGTATTACGTCATCAGCTGATCGCCACACACTATATAAGCGGGAACCGACGGAGACTTTTCATTTAGAGGAGAGCGATTGTCAAAGGTAGGTCGTCTCTCTGAGCTCCGATGATAGCTTCGGACATTCCAAATTCCGGGTTTCTGCAAGAAACTGACTGACAAAATTTCATTGCTGAAGTCAGCTAAGGCGTCAGACTTAGAGGTTAGACAGGAGATGGCCTTCGTCTCCAGGCCATAAAAGACTCCAAAACTTTAAAGGCTTGTAACTTTGCTTCTACAAGTCCGTTTGACTTGATTCAAAAAAGGTTCGGTCGCTATTGACCTGTCCTAAGTGATAGACTACTTATAAAATTTAATAAGTAGTGCTAAAAAGTTGAAAAATTTAAATTCACTAGTTTTGGATGTTTTCTGGGGTATTCGACCCTGTTGAAGTCAATGAAAGGATTTTTAGTGAGCCAGCCTTCTCATGGACTAAGCAGCTTTTCACTGAAAGCGAGCAAGACACGGAGACTTTTGCTGTAATATTCCACTGACAGGGTGTTCCTTCGGGACGGCGGACGATGCCGTAGTGATAAGTGTGGCAAGGGAGTGTGTCATAGTTTAGACCGAAACCGCTGGGGCAACTCATGTCTCATGTTGGGCATTTGACACAGTTCTCAACGTAGCACTTTGAACGCCAATCGGTTGAGTCTTAGCTATCTTGTCATGGGTGGCCTCTAAACATCTCCATTGCAAAACGCTGGTGAATCAAGCTCTCTACGGCTTGCTATCAAGCTGATCAAAGCAACGACTTGGGTCGTTTCCTCTTGTAAATAACTCCACCGGTTTTTATGTCAAAATCGGGGCCCGGATACCAACACAGTGACATGACGCACGCTCTGTCCGCCCGAGGTTGGATTTGTGGGTCGAGGCCTTGGAGCTGGGATAAGATCCCCTCTGAGTAATGCCTGTAACGGATTCAAGAGCTTAACACCCAAACGGTTGCTGGCTTACTATCAGGCCTTTTTTCGTCTAGCCTCAGTAACTCAGGCTTGGCAACGTCTATCGTTTGTCATTGTAACTTGGTAAAAATGGGGCGGTTACTGCAAGCATTGACGTCAAACCTTTTCGCGTCATAGGGAAATCCGTCTTTGTGTTGGGAGTTGGTAACAGAAAGCACGGTGACTGCCGATGCCCATATATGGTAAAACTGCTGTTGTCAAGTTAAAAGCATGTCCAAATAAGGAAGGTCTGAATCATGGCTTTGTGCTCGCTGGGTATATAAACCGCGACTTTTCTCTAGTCTTCACTCCTGTTTCAAGTTGCAAGACGAACGGTGAGTGCTCTGACAAGGTTTGCTATCAAACTTTGGGATTTAGGATAAAGCTAGGAATCATACTCTTTAACTTTGGTTGACGATTTTATTCCAACGTTTGCTATCAAATGTTTTATGACTTAGTCTTTCAATGCATATCAGCAAGTAGTATCCTGTAAACACTTGCTATCAAATTTTACTCTATCTTTACAGAATTATCATGACTAAAACTCCGCGCTTTATCGTTACTCAATGCTCCTGTGGTAGATTAGAAAGGGGCAGCGAATACCGTAAGCATATTAAAGAGGGGACGCTGGATCAACATGAGAGAGTGCATGTTTTGAAGGTCTGTGTTCATCATAGGGTGGTGTGTGATGAGGATGATGTTGAGGGTTTCCGGAAGGCGCATGAATCTTGCCCATCCGGAAACATCGGAGCGCAGTCGTTTCGTGAGTGGATGAATGAATTAATTAAGGCGAAGGAGGAGTTGAATGCAGCAGTTAGAAGTATTGAGGGTGCTGTAGCGAAGGATCGGGAGGTAGTGGTGAGTGAAGAGGAAGTAGAGGTAGAAGGAGTGATTGAGCGAGCGAGTGATGAGACTAGGAAGTTGATGATCTCATTGTTTGGGAGTGAGTTGTCTGATGAGTCGGATGGTGAGGTGGCTGAGCCTGTAGCGACATCATCGCCTAGGAAAGAGGCGCATGATACGGAGGCGTTTGTGAGATTGAAGGATCGTATGATGGATATGGAGTGTGAATAGAAAAGTTTTGAAGGAGAATGATGAGTTGAAGGCTAAGGTTGAGGGTATAAAGGTGATGAGGGAGCAGTTGGAGGAGATGCGAGTGAAGGAGCAGGAGTGGTTGAAGGAAAGGAGTGGTATGATGAAGCGAGTGAAGGCGCTTGAGGGCTTAGAGTCGGAGTTGATGAGTGAGAAGAATGAGGTGGAGCGGATGCGAGGTGTGGTGAAGGAAGTGGAAGAGACGAAGGTG
This sequence comes from Prostheceraeus crozeri, assembly GCA_907163375.1. Classification (NCBI taxonomy): domain Eukaryota; kingdom Metazoa; phylum Platyhelminthes; order Polycladida; family Euryleptidae; genus Prostheceraeus; species Prostheceraeus crozeri. The sequence continues at coordinate 317,503 of CAJQUW010004777.1, read as the reverse complement.
ATCAACAGGCGGTTGGAGAGTGAAGTGGAAAAGTTGCGAGAGGTTGAGAGAAGAGTGAAGAGGAAGAGAGTGTATGAGGTCCACCTTCCCCTCTTTGAAAACAACATCTGCGATGTGCCGACCCTCACAGACGACCCCAATTCGACACAGACATGTTATGAAGGCGAAGGTGTGCGATGTCTCCACCTATCCATTAAAATGAGTGGCGATTTGGAAGACTTTATCGTCCGAAAAGTTGTAAAGAAAAAGCCGAGTAAGTTACTTCAACATGATCATTTCCTTGCCGCCTCTAATCTCCTATTCTTTTTCTTTCAGAGTTTTTGCAGAAGTGAGAGTGTCGGTGGACGGAGAACGACCCATGGGCTCTTTTAAGGGCCAACCTTCTAATGCAGCTAAAGCGGTCCCAAGCCCGCCAGATATCTACGGATATGGAATGCAGAGGGGAAGAAAAATGATGAATGGAATGAAGGGAGGACATTCATGCGCCACACGCAACACATCACAGACTTCTCTCTTTGCTAGTGAACAAGATCTTGTCAGTGTCGTACAAAGGTTTTACTGCAGCACAGGTTGATGTATAGTTAGAAAAGTTTGATCATGATGTTTTATTCGTGAGTGTCGTTAGAAAGTGTATCATGGTTTGTAAAAGTTTTACTGCGACACAGGTTGATGTATAGTTAGAAAAGTTTGATCATGATGTTTTATTCGTGAGTGTCGTTAGAAAGTGTATCATGGTTTGTAAAAGTTTTACTGCTACACAGGTTGATGTATAGTTAGAAAGTTTGATCATCGAACTTTATTCGTGAGTGTCATCAGAAAGTGTATCATGATTTGTAAAAGTTTTACTGCGACACAGGTTGATGTATAGTTAGAAAAGTTTGATCATGATGTTTTATGAAACACACATGTCATAAAATGTAAGCGTTAGTGTAGTCAACTAGTTTTTAATACAACTCATGTTTGTGAAAGTAAAGTATTAGATTACACAGAGTCATCAATACTGTCAAAGGTGTACAAGTCATATCAAGCATATTCAACTGAGTGTCCATTCCTGACACTCATGATCATTTGAAATTATTTGAAGATAAAAAGTTGCATTCGTTTCCCAACTTCATGGTCTGTAGCAAGAGAGCTTGGCTATTCATTGAAGGCTATAGAAAGTGTTACAAATGTAAATGAAAATATTAAAGCTGACGCTTTAGTTGAAAGACTAATGGATCTAGATGAGCATGCTATGAATATCATTTGGATCGAAGATGGATAGAGGATTTTTCCATGCTGCAATGTAATGATAGTGAAAATGGGATGAAATTGGTGCGATCTGGAGTGAAAAAGAAAAAAGTGACATTTGCAACTGATTTGTCAAGTAACTCTACCAATAAAAGTGACTTTAGAAAGAAATTGGAAGAAGAGACGTTTAAATTATTATGTGAACGGAACTGCGTTGAGTGTTTTAAAAGGGAGCGATCCCTTCTCTTTTTACCATGTTGTCATTCTGTTATGTGTTCTACGTGCCATGTACCTTTGGAAACTATGTTGTGTCCCATCTGTGATCAAGAAATAATTTCAACAGTCAATGTATATAAATGATGTTGATGCAATCCTAGTCGAATTTAAAACAGTCATCTATGACCATGACACCGCTGTATCATCGTCTCATTGAAATGAGAAAGCATGATTATACAAGGCAGTGGATTCTTGTGTTGGAAAAACTATTATCATCCAGTGATTGTAGAGAGATGATACATCGTTTGAGTAATGCAATCATCATTCACGCAAACTGTGAAGATGTTGACTATATGCTATCTTATAATTTTAAACCAAATCAGTTTACGAATACACTTTCATCACTGTTACATCATGGTAATCTTTCATTACCTTGCTTGGAGTTATGTATTCTACACGTTGCTTATGGGAAGCCTTTTCCACTTAAGCACAATTGATGCAAAGGCATTAAACTTTACAAATATCGTCATACAAACAGATTGTTCATGTCTGGCTCATAACATATCAGCAAACGACACAGCTGAACTGTTTCCATTGAACTATAGTACCTCACTAAATGATACATTACGGCTATCCACACATGTATCTGCTTCTGACTATCCTACTGGTACTGTGGCTGTTCTCAGTGTATTGCTTTTTACTAGTGCTGTACTCAATGTCTTCCTCTATTTCATTGCGTTTACGACGGTGATGTTTCGACGCTGCTGTCGTGTTTAAGCAAAGATCACTCTAACATCCGCCTGTAAAAATGGCTAGACGTCGTTTATCTCACCGTTCACGCAGACAAAAGTGTCAATCAAATGCAAACAAAAAATTCTGTCTCACGCTTCGTCGCTTATTAAAATTAAAGCCATCTCATCGATGTGAGGCAATGAAGCTGGCAAACAATGCCTTCATTCGTAAAATGTGTGCGGAAATACGAAAAGTGCGTTATATGACATTAAATAGCAAAAAGGCCCAATTGCCAGACATGGTAAAGTTCTTCGTACCTTGAGCAATCCAAAAACATCAATTCCTACAAAGCGCAAACTATTATCACGTGGTGGCTTCTTACCACTTTTAGCGCCTATCATCATGGCAGCTGCCGGTCCTGCTTTGGGAGGTTTAGCTGGTGCTCTCGCAAATAAAGCCATTAATGGATAGATACTAAGTTAAATGGTATGACTTTTCATCAAAATCAACATGGATTTCCGTTTACGTTGTAATCGCACTATGTGTATCGTAGGACCCTCTCATAGTGGGAAGACACATTTAACACTGCAATTGTTGGAGCGTCGTAATGAGATTTTTGACTGCATACCGAATCGTGTTGTTTGGTGCTATGGAATTTATCAACATAACTTACATCGTGAATTGGTTGGTAAGGGTTACTTGGTTCAACCGGGGATTATCAGCACTGCTGATATTCAACCCTATGATATTATCATTCCTGATGATTTACTTAATGAGAGTAAGAACTCACAAGAAGTAACAGCTATGTTTACCAAGGCTGCTCATCATAAACCATGCTTTATCATTTTTATTATGCAAAATCTTTTTCCAAGTGGAAAGGAAGCACGGACTCGAAGTCTGAACACACATTACTACATCATCTTTAAAAATCCTCGCGATAAAAGTCAAGTTGAATTCCTATCTCGACAAGTTCTTCCTCGCAAGTCAAAAGCATTGATTGAAGTATTTGAGGCTGCTACGGAAAAACCCTATAATTATTTATTTTTGGACTTTACCCAGGAGTGTTCTGAAGATTATCGCTTACGCAGTCATCTCTTTGAGAAACCCATGATCATATATAAATTGTTATGAGTGGTTTTCAACGCATGATTGCTATTCCACAAGAAGAATATATACATCTGACTACAATGCAGAGGGTTCATCAACCTTGGGCAAATCAAATGTCACAACTTAATCAGCAATATGAACAAGAAGCTGTACAAAGTAAAAATCCATATGATCGTTTGATAAAGCAGAGTTCTACCTTAGAAGAAATGAAACAATTGAAAGAAAAAATACGCAATGATCTTTCGCTTGGTTCAGCCAAACCCTATCGCAATCGCGCACTGAACTTATATCGAAGTCTCGAACCCAACTTGAAAATCACACAACGAGGTGAAGTGGTGGGTGATGATGGTGCAGTCATTAGGGAATCAAGAGTGGAAGATTTAATTTATCATGCTGTTCGTGATCGTCGTCGTCACTTTACACCTACAGGATGGGAGTTCTTTTTAAAAAGTATGAAGAAATTCAATGTCCCAAAAGCAATTCTTGGTCGTGATACTTTACAGGAAATGGAAAATGATTCTACACCTAGGAAGAGAAAGTTGCAAAGTGTAGAGAGACCTAAAAAGAGAATCAAGCAAACTTTGAAAACACCCGAGAAGTTGCCGAAGCGTATACCAAAACCTTAAACACGTTATCCATCATTTGATTTTATCACAGACTTTTAATGAAGAAGCTATGTTGCATCCCATGTTCAGAGTTGCCAAACATTCATGTGTCATTGAACTGCTTAAGTACATGTTGTAAAAGTGATTCATACAAGACGGCTCAAAAAAGTAGCAAAAGCAGGACTCAAACACAAACGCAAACCCTGACGGAGAAAAAGACTGATACTTTGAGGCAAATAAACAATCCCTCTTAATAGACGATGGATGAACATCTGAAATCAATTTACTATAACCCAAAGCATTATGCAGGTTATGCTTCAGTGAAAAAGTTGTCACAAGCAAGTGGTTATTCACAGAAACAAGTGAAGAGATGGTTAAAAGCTCAACCTGCATATACATTGCACACACAAGCTCGAAAACGTTATCCTACCCGTTCTTATATCGTTCATGATATTGATGAACAATGGCAAGCAGATTTGGCTGATGTTTCTTTATTAGCTAAAAAGAATAAAGGCTATCGCTTTCTCCTAACTGTCATTGACTTATTTTCTCGTTATGCTTGAGTTCAACCACTCAAGACAAAGCGTGGTGAAGAAGTGGTCGAGGCTTTCCGAAATATTTTCAGTGAAGGACGCATTCCCACACGTATTCAGACTGATCAAGGGAAAGAGTTTGAAAACAGACATGTGCGTGCTTTATTTCGCAAACACAACATTGAGCTGTTTAGTGTGAAAAGTGCATACAAGGCTGCAGTGGTCGAGCGCTTTAACCGTACACTGAAAACTCGCCTATGGCGCTATTTCACTGCAAAAGTAACACAAAAGTGGACAGATGTATTACAAGATACTGTACACGCTTACAATCATTCTGTCCATCGTATGATTGGTCACAAACCTGCTGACATAACTCCAGACATGGTGGATACAATCCGTGAAATCAATGCTAAACGCAGGCAACCATCACAAGGTAAACGTGACATTCAGGTTGGTGACAAAGTTAGCATTTCCAAGGTGAAAAGTGTGTTTGCGAAAGGATATCTTCCCAATTGGACGGAAGAAATATTTACTGTCTCTGAGGTTAACAAGAAATTTAAGCCCACTACCTACAAGCTTCGCGATTATCATGGTGAAGAGATTGAAGGGAGTTTTTATCGTCATGAGATAACACCCATCACCAAAGAAGATGATGACTATATTGTTGAAAAGATACTTCGCCACCAAATGCGACAAGGGGAAAAGTGGAGCCTGGTGAAATGGGCTGGCTATCCAAATTCAATGAACAGTTGGATTCGTCATTCTGACCTTTATCGTGTTAGTCAACGTTCCTAAGCAAAGTAATGAATTGTGTAAATATAAATAAATAAATACCTATGGATCAAACTGCTACGTTTTATTCTGCCCCCTCCTATGCTAGTCATGGAGCTGGCTTTCCCGTTTATTCTGGATCGAGACGTCAAAAAGGGGTAGTCTATTGGGTGCTGTCAAAGGTATGATGCTCCCCACTATCGCAAATGTGGGAAAATCAGCTTTAAAGGAAGCTGTAGGATTAGCAGCAGATGTAGCAAGTGATGCACTTTCAGGAAGATTGCCGATTCGTGAATCGCTAAAGCGTCATGGAATACAGCGTTTGAAGAATGTCGGTAAGGCTGGTATCAGGTCTATCAGTCATATCAATCCACTCTCTACTTCAGGCAAACGTAAGCGAAGAGCATCGTATACCTCCTAGCAAACGCAGGCGACGTGGACTGTTTTAAATATGGAATGTAAAACCACATCCCTTTGCTTATTTGATAGAACACCTATACAGACGGATATCATTAGAAATTAAGTATCCATTCGTTATCCACAGACGAGTATTGATTCTGGTAGTGTCATTGAATTTTTAATACCAGGAAATGATGCTGAGTACATCGATGTAAATGACATCAATCTACATGTTAAGTTTAAGATAGTAAATAAGGACGGTACCAACCTTGATGATAAGGACAAAGTAGCCGTGAATAACTTGGCAATAGCAACGCTCTTCAAGGATGTATCATTGACCATTGGTGAAACTCGGGTTGAAGGTGGTCAACACAGTTATCCCTATCTCGGTTATTTTTCAACAGTCATGCAGTTCCAGCCACAAGCACAAAAGAGTCACATGGCTGTTATGGGTTGGTGTAAAGATGAAGCTGGTAAATTTGATAGTGACAAAAACAAGGGATTTGTCACTCGTGAAAAGTGGACTGCAGAAAGTAGGGTGTGTGAATTATATGGTCCCCTATACTTGGACTTTTTCCGTCAATCACGTTTCTTAATGTCAAAAGTAGACATGCGAGTTCATCTCTTACCGAACGATCCTAAATTTGTATTGAATTCTTATGGAGCAAAGACTGAGTTTAAGATTGTGTTTGAGTGTTAGACTTTATGTGCGACGAATGACAGTGAATCCTTCGGTGATTAATGGTCACGAGATGGGTTTGAAGAAGTATGATGCTCTTTATGATGTAAATCATACTGAGATCCATAGTTTCAACATTCCTCGTGCGCAAAAGAGCTTTATTAAAGATAGTTTGTTTCCTATACAATCGCCAAAAATGATCATTGTGGGATTGATTGCAAATGATGCATACAATGGTAATATATCGAAGAATCCCCTCAACTTTGAACAATTTGGTTTAAATCAAATCGGATTGTATCGCGATACCGATTGCATTCCTGGTACTCCTTTTTGCCCAGACTTTGCTAATGGTCATTATTCTCGCTCATATCAAAATACTATGGAAACCTTTAAATACTGGAATACTGATGACACCAATGGTTTGACCTATGATGAATTTGCTAAAGGTTATACACTTTATGCATTTGATTTGACAGCAAACAATGAAGCAGGTGCTTCTTATCGTCCGGGTACTGCCACGAAGGATCTTAAACTAGAATTCTTCTTTGAAAAAGATTTGACGAAAACAGTCAATGTACTCATCTATGCTGTGTTCGATTCCACCATTCGAATTAACAGACTACGTGACGTTTCCGCTTCTTATACAAGTTAATGAGTTGGTTATCTGATGCAGAGCTAGAGAGAGTCGTTCAAGAAAATGGTGATGAACGCACTGTTGCAGCATTTCGAGGTGTGTTTTCCATTAATAATATGCCCACAGTTTTACCGAAACCACTCTCATTCATTATCATGAATACTGATACAGCACACTTACCCGGCAAACACTGGAAAGTTTTGTGTATTGATAAAAACTATTGCGGTGAAATCTTTGATTCATTGGCCTTACCAAATTGTGATTATGTCACACGTTTCATGAACCGTCATTCACGAAAATGGATTCGCAATGCTTTGGCCTATCAACATCCCTTGTCTTCAACATGTGGAGCCTATGCCCTCTACTTTGTAATGCAACGACTACATTATGACTCTTTACATGATATTTGTAAACATTTTTCACATGATACCCTTGTCAATGAAAAGCGCATTCGTAACTTTTATAAAAGCCTTCAATAAATATGTACGATTAAAATTTGTTTTCTTTATTATACTTCAATGGAAAAGTAGATGATGTGATTGAATAGGTTGTATTTAGTCATCAAACATGAATAGGTAGAGATAAGAAGACATTGTTCACTTGTCACATTCATGCTTATGAGTGTTGGTTTGTTTAAGGTAAGTCATGATGCGAGGATGTATACGTTCTCTATACTTGTTCCAACTTGAGGATGTAAAATGTAGAACACCATATTGATCATGAAGAGCAATGAAATCTCGTCGAATAATGAATAGACGTCCACCTAGAGGGATATAGTACATTGGATGATGCATGATATGTAAAGCATCGTGGAGGTTATCCATTTGAAAAGGTGATAAACTTATTTTAACGTGTCGATGAGTATCGTAAAAGGTAATGCGTCGAGCCTTCCATGTAACATGACACTGAGAAGAGAGCTTGGCAATCATGGTTAGTTTTAGACACATCAAAACGTTTGCTTGGTCTTCTCGTTTAAGCAAAGCATTCATAAGAAATGGACAAAGTCATGTTAAGATTGATCATCCTATTATCATTTGCAATAGTGACATTAGCGGGACGAGGATTAGATGATGCAGTTCGCCTCATCAAATCACCTATTCATGCAACAAGACCTATTGAAGATGTAATTCTTTCCGGCATAGCCGATCCTTGGCAAAATCATGCTTACAAACTACAGATTTTACGTCAGCGAATGGGTCATGCGTGGGAAATGGTGTTAACAGATTATGGCTTTAAGCGATCACCTGTAGGTGGCATCGATTTGATCAATCCTGTACGTCGCATTGCAATGGAATTAAAAAATAGCTGTCGTGTGAGCTCATCAATAAAACGTGAAATATTTCATACCCTTGCAGATTTTAAACGTAGAAGACCAAGATATCAAGTCATATTTGGTTGTATCAACTATCGCAATATGAAAGAAGGCGGTACAAGCATACTTAGAGGAGTGCATTATGTGAAAGGGCAATCACTCTTAACCAAATTCCTAGGACGACAGAAAGTACCTACTGTGAATAGATTGAAAGCAGCAGTTCGTTATGTCATGCGACATAACGCCTAAGCAAACTACGCTTTATGTTGATACTTTAACATGGAGTTTACAGCAGTATTTCCCAGTAATGCTCAACCTGAGCGATATAAAAATACAGCTGCTGAGTTTGAGACTGATTTAACACAGCCGATTGAGTTAAATGGTGATTGGGAAGTGGCCCTGCAAGATTTGAGCTATGTGAATAATATAAGAACCATTGCAAATGAAGAGATTACATTAGGCACTGCAACGAATCAAGACTTGTACTTTCCAAAACTAGAGCGAAATGATAAAGTACATACCTACAACTTGAATGAACATGCAGCAGAGTGGAATTCTATTCTTACAGTAAACACTCGTCGGGGAAAGCGAGCTGTTGATGAGATTGTAAATGGCCCTACTTTAATTATCACTGCAGATACAGACATACCCATTGCTAAAATTGCCTCACCCCTGAAATGGAAACAACCTACACAAAAAATCATTCCGTCATCGTTTAGAGCAATCTGGTATTATATGAAAATTCAACGCCTATTGAATGTTATGAATGATTTGGCAAAGGATCTATGGTTCTGGCAAATGGATCCAAATCTAAATAAAGTTACCCTCTACATGAGACCGACTACTATTTCCCATGGATTTTATGTGAGTGGACCTCTGCAAAAGATATTGAATCTTAAATCACGGTTCTTTCTACCTATCACAAAATTTGCAAAAGTAAAAGGAAGCGGTGCCTTCCCTTTGAGAGCTCAAGTGTCCATGAAAGTATCGAAGCAGATTAAGAAATATCCAAATTGGCACAGGAAAAAATTTAATATTACCCTTCTTCCCCTTGATCGCATGCATGAGCGGTTTGTGCTTTTTAAATCTGGTACTGTTGATGACTTGATCAAACAGGTAAATGAAATAAATGGATTATCTATATCCATCACTCGAGTACACAATAAAGCAAGGATTGATTTCCGAAATGATTATGAGCGTTCAAACATTGGATTTGTTCACATCAATTCTAAATTTCGTGATTTGCTCTCTTTAAAAACAGACGTCTTATGGTCATACCATGAATGGGGGAATGTGAAAATAACATCTGAACAGCAATCCGATTGTCGAATGGTCCTTTATTTCAAACGTACAGACCCTGTTTTACGTCCCAGTCTTACATGGAAGCCAAATGAAAAGTTACCGATACCTCCAAAGCATTATAGCAATGGTTATGATGTTTGTACATACTTGAACAAGGGTGTATCAAATCTACACTCATATCATTTTGACTATGATCCTAAAGAAAATACATTCTGTATCAGTGTACATGGTAAAACGGTCATTCACATTTCAAAAGAGTTGACAAAGATTTTAGGATTCAAACGTGACATATTCTACGACGAGAAGTATTGTGGCTCAACATCCTTGCTCGATATGAATATCAATCACTTCTACATTTACACTAACTTTATCCATTCAACACAAGTTGGTGGTCAAATGGTTCCCCTTTTAAGATATATTCCTATTGACAGTGGCGACTTTGGTGTGACCATGCACAGGGAGTTCCTGAACAAGGTATACATTCCAGTCAATGTATCACGATTATCCCATTGTAAATTTGGTATCTATGATGATAGTGGTAATCCTATTCAATTCATTGGTGGTCGTACTGTCTTAACACTTCATTTTCGTCAGATAACATCAAATCACTAATGTTGCGTGTGGCGCAGTCAATGTCTTTTCTTTCTTGATTAGGTGGCCGTTAAGGCCGTGGTCTCATAAAGACCGTTTGGGGCATTCTCTGTCTCATCAAAGGGCTTTTCACTCCTGAAAGTCAGCCTCGTTTATGAAAGGCTCACTCTCAACCGTTTGTAGAGTGAGCTGCTTGCAGCCTTCAATCATTTGTCTCTCATCCTCTTCCTCTTTTTGTTGAAACTTTCTCTCAACTTCCTTCTTCGTAGGAGTTGAGGTAGCAAGAGGCGTGGATGTTTCCTCTTTGTCGCACATGACTATGATAGTAAAATGCAAAACACTCTTCTTTATATATGAGAATGATGCAGTGTGATTGATAAATGGCTGTCGTCCAATGAGCACGAAGCAGGGAGAGAGAATCTATATAAGTGCGGTGCAATGACCATTTCCTCATAATATCATTAAAATGGATACACCACCGAACGCCTATGCCTTGCTCATGCCCAATGCCCCTCGCAAGAGGCAAGTGAAAACCATTTACGATGGTGAGGTCAAGCCGCTAGAGTTGGAGGAGGACGAAACCATCATCATCCTCGACGATGAAAGCATCATCATCTCCGACGATGAGACGGAGAAGTCAGTGGTGCAGTATGGTGACTGTGATATTCTGCGAGGTGCATTCCTCAGTGTGTCAGCGAAAGACATTGTAAATGAGAATGATATCAACATTTTACGAGGTTGGCAAGAGCTCTTCTCCCCAAATAGTCAACCTCGCAATGAAGAGGAGTTTGATTATGTTAATGTTATGTTTCGCCTTGTGGTGAAACGCATTGCCGATTTGGAATAAATGTATATCATGACAGTGTTGTTTTTTGTTTTGACATAAAGATGGGATTCCCACTCATTAGACAGAAGTAGAAGTTTTAATCATTTTGTAAGATGGGTAGGGTTAGAAATAAAGTTGATGATTGTAAAGTTAGAAATAAAGTTATAACCATATCACCGTTAGTAAGATAGGTGAAATGTAAATGAAGTTTGAATTTTCTAATAGGGAAACATTTGGCAACTGTCTCCCATAAAACTTTCTAACACTGTGAAAGTAAGTTACAAGACAATCTACACTGTGCAGTAAAACCTTCTAAAACTTTCTAGTGCTGCTGTGAGTTCGGTCAGTCATACAACGTCAATGATCAAACTTTCTAACTATACATCAACCTGTGTTGCAATAAAACTTTTGTACATGATAAAGTTTCTGACTACACTAACTTTGCTTTTACAAATCATGATACAGTTTCTGACTAGACTAACGAATACAACGTTGATGATCAAACTTTCTAACTATACATCAACCTGTGTAGCAGTAAAACTTTTACAAACCATGATACACTTTCTAACGACACTCACGAATAAAACATCATGATCAAACTTTCTAACTATACATCAACCTGTGCTGCAGTAAAACTTTTGTACGACACTGACAAGAGCTTGTTCACTAGCGAAGAGAGAAGTCTGTTGTGTTGCATGTGGTGCAAGGGTGGTCTCCCATTTCATTCCATTCATCATTTTTCTTCCCCTTTGCATTCCATATCCGTAGATATGTGGCGAGCTTGGGACCGCTTTAACTGCATTAGAAGGTAGCCCTTAAGAGGGCTCATGAGGCGTTCCCGACGAAGGGTGATGAAAGAATGTGTTGCATCTATGAAAGTTGATCTCATGTTTTTAAAAGACTACCGTCTAACTTGGGCGGGACTGGCCGATCCTGCTGAGAGAGACTCTTAGTCCCTCTATGTCAGCGGTATCAACCTCCTCTACTACCACCCGACTGTCAGAGGGCGGTATATAGTCCCACTCTGTTGAATCGCTATCATCATCAAAAGCCGATGAACCAGTTCGAGCAAGATTGTTATAAATCCTTTCTCGCTCTTCAGCCCGCTGAAACTCTTCAAATAGATTTCTCGGCTTCAACCGAGGCTTGTCAGGAGAGCTGACCAGTGTTCGGCGTCTGCATGACTGAAATGAAATTCAATGAGAGTCAGAGGTTTATATACCCTGCGAGCACAAAGCCATGATTCAGACCTTCCTTATTTGGACATGCTTTTAACTTGACAACAGCAGTTTTACCATATATGGGCATCGGCAGTCACCGTGCTTTCTGTTACCAACTCCCAACACAAAGACGGATTCCCCTATGACGCGAAAAGGTTTGACGTCAATGCTTGCAGTAACCGCCCCATTTTTACCAAGTTACAATGACAAACGATAGACGTTGCCAAGCCTGAGTTACTGAGGCTAGACGAAAAAAGGCCTGATAGCAAGCCAGCAACCGTTTGGGTGTTAAGCTCTTGAATCCGTTACAGGCATTACTAAGAGGGGATCTTATCCCAGCTCCAAGGCCTCGACCCACAAATCCAACCTCGGGCGGACAGAGCGTGCGTCATGTCACTGTGTTGGTATCCGGGCCCCGATTTTGACATAAAAACCGGTGGAGTTATTTACAAGAGGAAACGACCCAAGTCGTTGCTTTGATCAGCTTGATAGCAAGCCGTAGAGAGCTTGATTCACCAGCGTTTTGCAATGGAGATGTTTAGAGGCCACCCATGACAAGATAGCTAAGACTCAACCGATTGGCGTTCAAAGTGCTACGTTGAGAACTGTGTCAAATGCCCAACATGAGACATGAGTTGCCCCAGCGGTTTCGGTCTAAACTATGACACACTCCCTTGCCACACTTATCACTACGGCATCGTCCGCCGTCCCGAAGGAACACCCTGTCAGTGGAATATTACAGCAAAAGTCTCCGTGTCTTGCTCGCTTTCAGTGAAAAGCTGCTTAGTCCATGAGAAGGCTGGCTCACTAAAAATCCTTTCATTGACTTCAACAGGGTCGAATACCCCAGAAAACATCCAAAACTAGTGAATTTAAATTTTTCAACTTTTTAGCACTACTTATTAAATTTTATAAGTAGTCTATCACTTAGGACAGGTCAATAGCGACCGAACCTTTTTTGAATCAAGTCAAACGGACTTGTAGAAGCAAAGTTACAAGCCTTTAAAGTTTTGGAGTCTTATGGCCTGGAGACGAAGGCCATCTCCTGTCTAACCTCTAAGTCTGACGCCTTAGCTGACTTCAGCAATGAAATTTTGTAAGTCAGTTTCTTGCAGAAACCCGGAATTTGGAATGTCCGAAGCTATCATCGGAGCTCAGAGAGACGACCTACCTTTGACAATCGCTCTCCTCTAAATGAAAAGTCTCCGTCGGTTCCCGCTTATATAGTGTGTGGCGATTAGCTGATGACGTAATACCCATCATTCAAACACTAAAAAGCCGTCTATCTCCGGTTCTAGTGCTCCGATTGAGCTGGAAATACTCCATTTCCATGTAGAATTTGACGCTGAATCCGAATCTGCCCTCCATTTTCCCATCCGATGCTTCGTTTTGGCTCTACAGCCCACGGCCATCACAAAAATTCTAACTCGGTCGTTTTTCGCCAATCTCCCAAAATCTTAAATGACGTCTCACATCTAAACCAAGGCATATATGAACAAGCCGTTTCTTTCAGTGAATTTGTCTAACTCTTAGCTTTCAAACGAGCTATGGCACGACAAAATCCATCCACTGGAAGCCAAGATCGAAGCTAGGTCTACAGAGGGGGGGGGGTTCAGAACTTTTTCTCTCCGATTGAGTTGGGAAGATGTTCCTAGACCCAAAATTGGCCAAAACGTCCGAATTTGCACTCCATTTTCCCATCCGAGGTCTCCTTCTGCCCGAAAAACGACTTTTCTCATCCCAAAACCTCCAAAACCTGACTTTTTCCAACTCTGACAGTTTCCTGCCATTTTCCTCCCTAAACCCAAGAAAATTAACCCAAACTGAGCTTTTCACTGCCTTTTTCTCACTCTTAGCTTTCAAATGAGCTATTGCACGACTTTCTACCATCTCTACAACCAAAGTTGGAAGATCACTGCCGATGGGGGGGGGAACAGTTTTCTCCTCACGGACCCATTCCTCCCAGCACATCCTTGGCCATGTCCCTCACCTTCCTTCCAGAGGGGGGGGGGCTGAGTCATCATCTCACATTTTGTCCTTGCGCCTGCAATGGGGTTACTACTGAAGCTCAGAAAAATTTAATCACCCTACCCGACCTATTAGTGAAAAAGTCCCAAGTCATTGCTTCTTTTCAAATGATGAAAGACGAACCTTTCCCAGGAGGTGCGGAAGAAACTCTGCTATCATGCGGATCTTCATCAACAGAAGTACATGTACATGCATGCTCGCAAACTTCCTCGAGAAAAACTCCTAACACGCTGGTTACCAAATCTGGAAGAGATTTCGCTGCGATTCGGCAGGAAGTAATCCTTACGATTTCAAATTTTCTCGAGGACCGATTGAATGATGAACAAGATGAAAACGTACGAACCATGATTAATGTCGCGAACGCATCAAATCCGAAGAAATTGATAGACGCAGGTAAGTGCTCTGTAACAATGATATTGGTTATATATTATAATAATAAATTGTGTATCTGTGTATAGAATTATATTCTCAACAAAGGAATGAAACTCGTCTTCAAATCTGCGGTAATGTTTTAACATAATCGCCAAGCCTATTACCGTATACTAGAATAGTTTAATTGCCGAATGAATTGCATCCCTTGTATGAATGATATATTTGAAAAATGTAATTCACAAAAATCACACGATTAAAATAATAAAACGACGTGCCTTCATCTGAAACATTCCACCATTCGATTATAAGAACCTCCCACTGTCCTCAAAAGCATATACAATTTCCAAATATTCACAGTCCGTTTACACCTGTTTCAGGTAGAACACTGGTTCGCAATATCTTCGGGGAGGAGTCGTTATCTGAATTTGCTGACGATGCAATCGGAATTTTTACCGCTCACGGACCGAGCGGGTTTTCAAGCACCGACTCGACCACAGCTAAGCTTTACGAGCTGCGAAAAATCGGCTCGTGGATCAGTCCTGAATAAACTCATTCAGTCATTTTTGATAACTTGTCCACACAGTATGATAACTGAGCGGGCTATGAAACATCATACGATTCGGAAAACTGACATTGGAGCTTCCATGACAAGATCGGTTGTGAACGACGGACTCATAATTGCTCTCAACGGCACTGGTACGGCCAATTACGACCCAAGGCCAGTTGTTAGCACATTTTATCCAGAAAGGAGAGGCGTCATAAACCGTCCGATCTGTTTACATACATGAACTGTGATTTTGTGAAAGCCTTCTTTCGTGATGATGCAAAATTGTAAATTTTGTCACTAATAGAAGTAAATGCAAACTCCTTTTCATTTACAAATACGTGCGCATGAAATCAGTAATGTACTTAATTGTTAGTGCAACAAACTACCGCTATATATGATAAGTTTCTCCAATAGTTTTTTCTAGAAAAAAATATCTCAATTATTCTGTATTTTGACATATTAGACATTTAACAGTACAGTCTTAAAGTCTAATATATCATTGTAGCCTACAACACTTTATTGGAATAGGTGTAAATACTAAAACTAATTACGTTCACACAGTTTAAAGGTCATGTGTCAATTAATATTGATTGCCTTTGAAATGTGACATCAAATGACTAATAAGTATGGTTAATATTCGACCCATACGCTAGCCCAGTCGCTTTAACAAAATGCCGCCCAGTGAAATTTTCCTATTTTAAGCTATGATCCCCACGCTGGTAAAGGGCAGGTTTGGCGGATTTGACTAGACTGGAAAACCAAGCACTATCTTTCGAGTCGACATCCTCGTCGCTGACATCAAACAAATTTCTTAATCCTGAAGTCATGACACTTATTATTGGCTATCTTCTTCCTCTTTCACTGAACCACGCTCTGCTACCAAATGTGATAATGAAGAATAAGTATGTTCTATATTCCTTATAGATATATACATATTCCAGGAATCGTTACCAAGCGATCATTTACAACAATTTTACGCTCAACAGCGGTTCTTGGCTTAACGCGTCCGAAACTATTCTTCACGAGTTTAAAAAGATGTCACTCTAAAACAATTGAAACGCGAGCAGCTGATACAAGGTAGACTGGAATTTACTATCTAGCAGAATTAGGAATTCACTATCTAGTAGATTTATTGAAATATACGACGTAGAATTGCTGCAAACTCGGTGTGTGATATACAATCTCGATCGTCTGAAAGCATGGGTGGCTGAATGGAATTCAAAATTAATTCCAAAGTGCAATTAAATATAAAACAAAGTTTTCTAACTTGTTTTTCTGTCTACTATCTAGTAGATTTGTTTACTATCTATAAGATTTCGGAACAAACAAGAAATTTTGTATATGCTTGCAAAATTACGTGCTCGCGAATGGAATATTAACAAAGTTACAAACACAAAAAAACAAAGCGTGTTATTAAAAAAGAGGATCTGAATTATCAACCAATTAAATGCATGAAGTTTTTCAATGCTTCTTAGCCATCTGTTCCAAGCTTTGCAGAGATTAGCAGCATGATATTAATTCTGGCACTCCTATATTTTTCACTTTAACACACCCTAAATACATCCAAGTCGATTGGAAGCCCTACAAACCCTTCACATAATCTGTTATCAGTCTGAATGAAATTTCTCCGAAATTCCAACCATAGGCCTACCGCGAGGCAAGTTCGACTTAAGTTTTCGATTAACTATCCAGAAGATTGTCCAACTATGAAGCACATTTCTGAAACTACATACCCTTTAGTGCATCTCAGTCGAATTTCAGGTCTGGAGACACACCATTTCAAGGGTTCACCTTCATCAACTTCCCGTATCACCAAGAGGTCAATCATGGTTTCAGATATGCAACCTTCCCTAACGTCGGCCATAAATCTAAGTCCACTATCTGGAAGATGCCTCTACTATCTACTAGATTTCTCATGCAGTTTTAGAAATCTACTTGATAGTTGGACAATCTTCTGGATAGTTAATCGAAAACTTAAGTCTAACTTACCTGAAAGTTGGCCTATAGTTGGAATTTCGGAGAAATTTCATTCAGACTGATAACAGATTATGTGAAGGGTTTGTAGGGCTTCCAATCGACTTGGATGTATTTAGGGTGTGTTAAAGTGAAAAATATAGGAGTGCCAGAATTAATATCATGCTGCTAATCTCTGCAAAGCTTGGAACAGATGGCTAAGAAGCATTGAAAAACTTCATGCATTTAATTGGTTGATAATTCAGATCCTCTTTTTTAATAACACGCTTTGTTTTTTTGTGTTTGTAACTTTGTTAATATTCCATTCGCGAGCACGTAATTTTGCAAGCACATACAAAATTTCTTGTTTGTTCCGAAATCTTATAGATAGTAAACAAATCTACTAGATAGTAGACAGAAAAACAAGTTAGAAAACTTTGTTTATATTTAATTGCACTTTGGAATTAATTTTGAATTCCATTCAGCCACCCATGCTTTCAGACGATCGAGATTGTATCACACACCGAGTTTGCAGCAATTCTACGTCGTATATTTCAAGAAATCTACTAGATAGTAAATTCCTAATTCTACTAGATAGTAAATTCCAGTCTACCTAAACCTACAATAATCACCATGTGGTACATGTGATAATGAAGAATAAGTGTGTTTTATATTCCTTGTAGATATATATATTCCAGTAATCGTTACCAAGCGATCTTTTACAACAATTCTTCTCAACAGCGGTTCTTGGATTTACGCGCTCGAAACTACTCTTCACGAGTTCAAAAGATGTCACACTAAAACAATCAAAACGCGAGCAGCTGATACAATAATCACCACATCCGCCCCATACACAAAAAGGCGCATTGCCATAACAATGTTACAATAGCAAGGTTGAACAACACACAACAACAACGAATAGCGCAGGTTCGCATACGTTCGAGAGGACTGTTCATTCATTCTCCACACAAGGCTCAGTCGCGTCAGAGTCACTACATGGTTCCGTCGAACTCGTTGTGGGAGTAGTCAAAGGGGCATATGACCAGCGTGGCATGCAAAAAAGTTCGTCACTACTCGCAGTTCTCCAGGGTTCCCGTCTTCTCCGATCCTCGGTTGAGTCGGTCGTGGTCCGTCTTCTCCGATCCTCGGTTGAGTCAGTCGTGGTCCGTCTTCTCCGATCCTTGGTTGAGTCGGTCGTGGTCCGTCTTCTCCGATCCTCGGTCGAGTCGGTCGTGGTCCGTCTTCTCCGATCCTCGGTCGAGTCGGTCGTGGTCCGTCTTCTCCGATCCTCGGTCGAGTCGGTCATGGTCCGTCTTCTCCGATCCTCGGTCGAGTCGGTCGTGGTCCGTCTTCTCCGCCGCCTTCTTCTCCGGTCGCGCATGATCTCCGCATCCCGGATTGAGCTTAGTCGATCTTCTCCCAGAACCCACTCAGCTTCACTTTCGGTGTAGGTTGATCGGTCTTCAGTGAGCACGTCAGGCACCTGTGCCCAACTGTCTCGCACATTTCGAGAAGAGAGTTGACAGGGACAGCTAGGTTTACAGGACTTATGCTTCTCAATTCCGGAGAGGATACGTTGCGGTGGCTTCACTCGGCGCAACTGATTGAAGTGCACAACTCGTTTCTTTCTTAATCCTGGCGCAATCGGTCGTCCCTCAGCCGACAAGGCTGGCTGGAGTTCAAAGAGGATTTCGCTAAAGCGCTTGGATATCTGCTAAGGGCCCTGGTAGTGGTTCGGATCGAGACTTCCCTTGGGGTGGTGTTTAACGAAAACCCAATCACCAACCTGGAGGGGGTACCCATGTGTGTGCCTATCGAAAACTTTCTTCTGAGCTCTCTGAGCTCCGATGTAGCGCTCCCTAGCTACCTCGTGTACTGCATGAAGCCGATCGATTAATTTCTCTGAGTAGGAGTGCAAGGACACTTCGACTTCTGTGGCCGCGTCTAGTAATGAGTCAGGGGGGAGGAGCAATTCTCGTCCGAAAGTCAGCATGGCTGGGGTGTATCCGTTAATATTACTTTGAAGAGTTCGCACCTGGAGCAAGGCCAGAGGAAGTCTGTCTTCCCAATCCCCCAACATACTCGCCCGAAGATAATCTCAACCCTGCCTTAACCTGTTGAATCGCTCGCTCTGCCTTCCCGTCAGCTTGTGGATGTTGGGGAAAGGTCCGTATTTTCTCGACTCCCAAAAGCTTGCAAACTTGCTTCATCAATTTTCCCGCGACCTCATGCCCCTGGTCAGTGTAAAGCTGGTCCGGCACCCCGAAACGACACACCCACCCCGTAACAAAAGCAGTCGCTACCGTAGTAGCCATCTTGTCAGGAATAGCGTAGGCCTCCACCCAAGAGGTAAAACGATCGATCATCAGTACGACATACACATTCCCGCAAGAGGATGGGGCGAATGGCCCAGCTAGATCTAGGTGGACTGCCTGGTTTGGGTAACCTTTCGGAAGTGGGTAGAGCGGCGCTCGCTGCTTCCGTCCTGTTCGTTTACTTCTAACACAGGTTAGACATCGCTTGACATAATCTGTCACCTCTCCCGAAACTCCTGGCCACCAATACCGCTTCAACAATCTCCGTCTCGTCTGCGTGACACCGCCATGTCCACTCCGATCATGTGCTCCTTGCATGACAACTGCTCTACTCTTCCATGGAATAACTAACTGACGAAAGTCACGAGTACGACGCATCAGGCCATGTGGAGTTATTATCAATCTCTCCCACTCAGCGAAGAGAGCTCTCGTAATACGACTGCAAGCCAACAAGGAGTCCCTAGGAGGCTTGTGTTCTCCTGCTTCCTTTGCTAGAATCACCGGCTTTATGTCTTCGTCTCGCAGCTGTTCACTCCGAATATCAGTGAACGACAATATCGGAGGATTAGGACGGCTATCTCTCGTGGCTGATGCTTCGACATCCGACTCAGAGGATGAACCGTAACTGAAGCCTTCTTAAGACGAGCCTCTAATATCACCTTCAAAAGTTGCCACTCTGATTGGATTAATGCGTACGGACTCGACACGATCAGACAATGGGAATTCCTCACTACCAACCTTCTCACGAAGAAGCTTATGAGTGTGACTTGTCAAGTAGTTAGATCGGACGGCCTCAACGGGGTTACAAGACTGATGAAGGGGTTCATGAAGAAAGCCTCTTCATGACCCGCACGTCGATATGGCCGTCTGCTAAGACTATCGGCGTTCCCGTGGTATTTCCCCGATCGGTACTGAATGTCAAATCTATACTCCTGCAACCTACCAAGAACATCTTCTTCTAAGTCGAAGTTGTAACTTTCGAGGGTAGAATTCCATCGTATTAACATCTCGTTTTGGGAGGTGCGAGCTCTTTGCAACCATCGCAGAGCACTGTGATCAGTTCGAACGGTAAACTTATTCGGAATCAGATATTCTCGGAAAAGTGGCTATGCAATAGACTAGAGCATACATTTCTTTTTTGCGTTGGGCAATACGACTGTTGCTCCTTGGTTAGGGCCTTGCTTGTGTAAGCTATCACCTTCATTTCCCCCTCCTGAATCTGGAACAAAACGCCACCTACTCCCATATCACTGGCGTCACAGTCGATCACGAAGGGAGAAGCGGTGGGACTTAAATCCGGAGGAGCCAATAATGGTATTGCGATGAGTAAATCTCGTAGCCTTCCAAATGCTTCAGAGCATTCTGCAGTCCAATGCCAGTCTTTGTTCGTCTCGAGTTTCCGCAGGGGAGAAGCTATCTGAGAAAAGTTGGGAATAAATCGATTATAGTAGTTCACGAGTCCTAGGAAGGTTTTCAATTCCTTAGTGCTGGTGGGTTGCGGCCAGTTTCTCACTCTTTCAATTTTGTCGGGATCTGGAGATATTCCCTGTGGGGAGACAACATGACCCAGAAACTTAATGAAAACCTTCAATAGCTGACACTTCTTTGGCTTGACCTTCAGTCCCACCTCCTCCAACCTACCTAGAACAATTTCCAGGTTGCTCAAGGTTTCTTCGATAGTGGAGCCATAGACTACGATATCATCAAGGTATGCAATAGCTATCTTAAACATGAGGTCACGCAAAACATGGTTCATTAATCGCTGACACGTTGCCGGGGCCCCCAACAATCCGAAGGGCATTCTCGTAAACTGGTATAGTGGATCTCTGGTAACGAAAGCCGACTTGTCCGCGTCCTTTTCGTCAAGCTTTATTTGGAGATACGCTTGATTCAGGTCAAGACTACAAAAATAGCTAGCCCCCTTCAAAGCATCGAAGATGTCGGTTGTGTGAGGAATTGGATAGTTCGCAGATTCGGTTTTGTTGTTAACGCCCCGATAGTCTATACACAGTCTCCAATCCCCATCGCGCTTCTTAACTAGAACGACCGGGCTTGCCCAAGCTGAAGTGGAGGGTTTAACAATTCCTAGACGCTCCCATTTCTGTATTTCCTCTTTGATAATATCTTCCTTTACCGGATTACTCCTATAAGGTGGATTGCGTATGGGTGCACTACTTTCCGTGTTGATTTCATGAGGAATGATATCACAATAGCCTAAGTCATCCGATGTTGTCGAGATCGCTCTCTGGTGACGCAGGAGAACATCTTCTGCTTTACTACGGACAACTGGATCCAGGTCAGGGTTCAAATCAAATTGTCTGATCCAGTCACGGCTACCTCCTTCATCAGTGACAAATGAAACACTTCTGCATTGGATAACTTCCATAGTTTCACTCCTTCGTTCAGATGGCATACTGAGGACCTGCGAAGTGTCGTACAATGTACCCAGATTCTCGTTCAACTTCAATTTAACAGTTTCATTAGTAGGATTGGAGATGGTCAGGGGAACCTTGCCGCAATCGTCTAAGTCAACAAGAGCTGTCGATAGACTGACGTTTTCAATCGCCTCAGGTTCAAACAATAGCCCTTTGCCAAGACTAGTAGTACCGAAAACTCTGCAATGTATCGTTGTCTCAGTCTTGGGCGGGAGGCTGACCTGCTCGGAAGGAGCTACAGTTAGAGAGTGAAAGTCTGATAGGAGGGAGGCAGTCCAAGAGCCTGCACCAATGGTTAGAACCTTCAGATCAAAATACAAACGACACCGTTCTAACAGAAGAAAATCACAGTCTAGAATCATACTGGGGGTCATTCCCTTTACAATAACAGCAGGGTAGGCAGCAGAGAACCTTTCAATTTTAATCGGTAGATAAATCACGCCTATCGCATCAAGGGCTTCCCCACTGACACTAAGAAACACCCTTGTCACTGGACGCACTCTCTGACGCCAGTTCGGGTCAGCCACTTCTACCAATTCCAAACTCACTAATGTCGTTTCACTTCCACTATCTACTAGAGCCGGGGTCAGGACTGTCATTGCTAAGATGCTCACTGAAGGAAACAAGCGGCCCTCCCCACAAGCGCGGTTCCAGGACACATGTTCAGGATTCAAGCGGGACATAAGCCTTGTGTTCTCTCGCTGCAAGGGGACAAGGGTCTGGTCAGATAAGTGGGACTCCGTCGTGGTATCTGGGGTTGGTTCTGGGAATCGGTAATCAACAGCTACTTGCCCCGGGAGACGGGGAGACGGAAGACGGGGGACAACTTCATCGTGGAGATGGGGAGACTCGCGGGAATTTGGCAGGCTGTGGTGTTTGACGACTCTCA
Source organism: Prostheceraeus crozeri (assembly GCA_907163375.1). NCBI lineage: Eukaryota > Metazoa > Platyhelminthes > Polycladida > Euryleptidae > Prostheceraeus > Prostheceraeus crozeri. Next base: position 294,807 of record CAJQUW010004777.1, on the reverse strand, counting down.
CTGACGAGGGTTGGTCACCACCAACAACCCTCCACTCTCGTTTCCCTGATCAGTCGCAACAGGTGAGTTCTTTGTGGGACAGTCGCGAGCCAAGTGGGTGGTGGAACTACAAAGAAATCATTTTCTCAGTTCCAAGCAGTTTTGGAACTTGTGTCCCATTTTCTGGCAGTTCTTGCAAGGCCTTGATGGCGGCCTCACGGCAGCCGTCACAGAAACATCCATCAAATTCCTAGGAGCCTCCGAAGTGGGTAAACTGTAAACTGTAAACAAGTCATAAACAAGTCGAATCAATGGAAATCGTAAACAAGTCAAAACTTCTCTAATACACGACAAATAAAGAAGAAACTTTGCATCATAACAGGAAAGGGACTCAGCACATCCCAGAGACATCCAAAATTAATGGAATATATTTTTTAAAATAGCTAGAAAAAGTTAATGAGATAAAAATAACAAATCTCAACCTAAACAAGTCAGAGACATCACAATACACACTCAATCGACCTAAACAACTCATGCCATACCTAAAATTACCTGCTCTTCACGATGGAGCCATTATATCACGCTCACAAACCAATCCACACTCACCAAGGACCACTAAGTCCCGAAAAATCAACATAAAGCTCACATACATATCCTAAACAAGTCAGACACATCTCAATACACACTCAATCGACCTAAACAACTCATGCCATACCTAAAATTACCTGCTCTTCACGATGGAGCCATTATATCACGCTCACAAACCAATCCACACTCACCACGGACCACTAAGTCCCGAAAAATCAACATAAAGCTCACATACATATCCTAAACAAGTCAGAGACATCACAATACACACTCAATCGACCTAAACAACTCATGCTATACCTAAAATTACCTGCTCTTCACAATGGAGCCATTATATCACGCTCACAAACCAATCCACACTCACCAAGGACCACTAAGTCCCGAAAAATCAACATAAAGCTCACATACATATCCTAAACAAGTCAGACACATCTCAATACACACTCAATCGACCTAAACAACTCATGCCATACCTAAAATTACCTGCTCTTCACGATGGAGCCATTATATCACGCTCACAAACAAATCCACACTCACTAGGGACCACTAAGTCCCGAAAAATTAACATAAAGCTCACATACATGTCCTAAACAAGTCAGAGACATCACAATACACACTCAATCGACCTAAACAACTCATGCTATACCTAAAATTACCTGCTCTTCACAATGGAGCCATTATATCACGCTCACAAACCAATCCACACTCACCAGGGACCACTAAGTCCCGAAAAATCAACATAAAGCTCACATACATATCCTAAACAAGTCAGAGACATCTCAATACACACTCAATCGACCTAAACAACTCATGCTATACCTAAAATTACCTGCTCTTCACAATGGAGCCATTATATCACGCTCACAAACCAATCCACACTCACCAAGGACCACTAAGTCCCGAAAAATCAACATAAAGCTCACATACATATCCTAAACAAGTCAGAGACATCACAATACACACTCAATCGACCTAAACAACTCATGCTATACCTAAAATTACCTGCTCTTCACGATGGAGCCATTATATCACGCTCACAAACCAATCCACACTCACCAAGGACCACTAAGTCCCGAAAAATCAACATAAACCTCTCATACATATCCTAAACAGGTCAGACACATCTCAATACACACTCAATCGACCTAAACAACTCATGCTATACCTAAAATTACCTGCTCTTCACAATGGCGCCATTACATCACGCTCACAAACCAATCCACACTCACTAGGGACCACTAAGTCCCGAAAAATCAACATAAACCTCACATACATATCCTAAACAAGTCAGAGGCATCTCAATACACACTCAATCGACCTAAACAACTCATGCCATACCTAAAATTACCTGCTCTTCACGATGGAGCCATTATATCACGCTCACAAACCAATCCACACTCACCAGGGACCACTAAGTCCCGAAAAATCAACATAAAGCTCACATACATATCCTAAACAAGTCAGACACATCTCAATACACACTCAATCGACCTAAACAACTCATGCCATACCTAAAATTACCTGCTCTTCACGATGGAGCCATTATATCACGCTCACAAACCAATCCACACTCACCAGGGACCACTAAGTCCCGAAAAATCAACATAAAGCTCACATACATATCCTAAACAAGTCAGAGACATCTCAATACACACTCAATCGACCTAAACAACTCATGCCATACCTAAAATTACCTGCTCTTCACGATGGAGCCATTATATCACGCTCACAAACCAATCCACACTCACTAGGGACCACTAAGTCCCGAAAAATCAACATAAAGCTCACATACATATCCTAAACAAGTCAGACACATCTCAATACACACTCAATCGACCTAAACAACTCATGCCATACCTAAAATTACCTGCTCTTCACGATGGAGCCATTATATCACGCTCACAAACCAATCCACACTCACCAGGGACCACTAAGTCCCGAAAAATCAACATAAACCTCACATACATATCCTAAACAAGTCAGACACATCTCAATACACACTCAATCGACCTAAACAACTCATGCCATACCTAAAATTACCTGCTCTTCACGATGGAGCCATTATATCACGCTCACAAACCAATCCACACTCACCACGGACCACTAAGTCCCGAAAAATCAACATAAACCTCACATACATATCCTAAACAAGTCAGAGACATCACAATACACACTCAATCGACCTAAACAACTCATGCTATACCTAAAATTACCTGCTCTTCACAATGGAGCCATTATATCACGCTCACAAACCAATCCACACTCACCAGGGACCACTAAGTCCCGAAAAATCAACATAAACCTCACATACATATCCTAAACAAGTCAGAGACATCTCAATACACACTCAATCGACCTAAACAACTCATGCCATACCTAAAATTACCTGCTCTTCACGATGGAGCCATTATATCACGCTCACAAACCAATCCACACTCACTAGGGACCACTAAGTCCCGAAAAATCAACATAAACCTCACATACATATCCTAAACAAGTCAGACACATCTCAATACACACTCAATCGACCTAAACAACTCATGCCATACCTAAAATTACCTGCTCTTCACAATGGCGCCATTATATCACGCTCACAAACCAATCCACACTCACCAAGGACCACTAAGTCCCGAAAAATCAACATAAAGCTCACATACATATCCTAAACAAGTCAGAGACATCACAATACACACTCAATCGACCTAAACAACTCATGCTATACCTAAAATTACCTGCTCTTCACGATGGAGCCATTATATCACGCTCACAAACCAATCCACACTCACCAAGGACCACTAAGTCCCGAAAAATCAACATAAAGCTCACATACATGTCCTAAACAAGTCAGAGGCATCTCAATACACACTCAATCGACCTAAACAACTCATGCCATACCTAAAATTACCTGCTCTTCACGATGGAGCCATTATATCACGCTCACAAACCAATCCACACTCACCAGGGACCACTAAGTCCCGAAAAATCAACATAAAGCTCACATACATATCCTAAACAAGTCAGACACATCTCAATACACACTCAATCGACCTAAACAACTCATGCCATACCTAAAATTACCTGCTCTTCACGATGGAGCCATTATATCACGCTCACAAACCAATCCACACTCACCAGGGACCACTAAGTCCCGAAAAATCAACATAAAGCTCACATACATATCCTAAACAAGTCAGAGACATCACAATACACACTCAATCGACCTAAACAACTCATGCCATACCTAAAATTACCTGCTCTTCACAATGGAGCCATTATATCACGCTCACAAACCAATCCACACTCACTAGGGACCACTAAGTCCCGAAAAATCAACATAAACCTCACATACATATCCTAAACAAGTCAGAGACATCTCAATACACACTCAATCGACCTAAACAACTCATGCCATACCTAAAATTACCTGCTCTTCACGATGGAGCCATTATATCACGCTCACAAACCAATCCACACTCACCAAGGACCACTAAGTCCCGAAAAATCAACATAAACCTCACATACATATCCTAAACAAGTCAGACACATCTCAATACACACTCAATCGACCTAAACAACTCATGCTATACCTAAAATTACCTGCTCTTCACGATGGAGCCATTATATCACGCTCACAAACCAATCCACACTCACCAGGGACCACTAACTCCCGAAAAATCAACATAAAGCTCTCATACATATCCTAAACAAGTCAGAGACATCACAATACACACTCAATCGACCTAAACAACTCATGCCATACCTAAAATTACCTGCTCTTCACAATGGAGCCATTATATCACGCTCACAAACCAATCCACACTCACTAGGGACCACTAAGTCCCGAAAAATCAACATAAACCTCACATACATATCCTAAACAAGTCAGAGACATCTCAATACACACTCAATCGACCTAAACAACTCATGCCATACCTAAAATTACCTGCTCTTCACGATGGAGCCATTATATCACGCTCACAAACCAATCCACACTCACCAAGGACCACTAAGTCCCGAAAAATCAACATAAAGCTCACATACATATCCTAAACAAGTCAGACACATCTCAATACACACTCAATCGACCTAAACAACTCATGCTATACCTAAAATTACCTGCTCTTCACGATGGAGCCATTATATCACGCTCACAAACCAATCCACACTCACCAAGGACCACTAAGTCCCGAAAAATCAACATAAAGCTCACATACATATCCTAAACAAGTCAGAGGCATCTCAATACACACTCAATCGACCTAAACAACTCATGCCATACCTAAAATTACCTGCTCTTCACGATGGAGCCATTATATCACGCTCACAAACCAATCCACACTCACCACGGACCACTAAGTCCCGAAAAATCAACATAAAGCTCACATACATATCCTAAACAAGTCAGACACATCTCAATACACACTCAATCGACCTAAACAACTCATGCCATACCTAAAATTACCTGCTCTTCACGATGGAGCCATTATATCACGCTCACAAACCAATCCACACTCACCAGGGACCACTAAGTCCCGAAAAATCAACATAAAGCTCACATACATATCCTAAACAAGTCAGAGACATCTCAATACACACTCAATCGACCTAAACAACTCATGCCATACCTAAAATTACCTGCTCTTCACGATGGAGCCATTATATCACGCTCACAAACCAATCCACACTCACCAGGGACCACTAAGTCCCGAAAAATCAACATAAAGCTCTCATACATATCCTAAACAAGTCAGAGACATCACAATACACACTCAATCGACCTAAACAACTCATGCCATACCTAAAATTACCTGCTCTTCACAATGGAGCCATTATATCACGCTCACAAACCAATCCACACTCACTAGGGACCACTAAGTCCCGAAAAATCAACATAAACCTCACATACATATCCTAAACAAGTCAGAGACATCTCAATACACACTCAATCGACCTAAACAACTCATGCCATACCTAAAATTACCTGCTCTTCACGATGGAGCCATTATATCACGCTCACAAACAAATCCACACTCACTAGGGACCACTAAGTCCCGAAAAATCAACATAAAGCTCACATACATATCCTAAACAAGTCAGAGACATCACAATACACACTCAATCGACCTAAACAACTCATGCTATACCTAAAATTACCTGCTCTTCACGATGGAGCCATTATATCACGCTCACAAACCAATCCACACTCACCAGGGACCACTAAGTCCCGAAAAATCAACATAAAGCTCTCATACATATCCTAAACAAGTCAGAGACATCACAATACACACTCAATCGACCTAAACAACTCATGCCATACCTAAAATTACCTGCTCTTCACAATGGAGCCATCATATGTGATATTTTGGGCTATCGGTTTTTGACAGTAGAAAGATGCCTGAAGCACGCCGGTGTACATTGTAGATATACACTGTTGTCATGATTTCTGGGCGTATATGACTGGTTTTTGATCAAAATATTGGCATTATATCATGTGTTGGGAGGAATTTTATAACGTTGTTTAAGTTTTTAATATTATTTATTAATGAATTTTTTTTTATTTTTTATTGCGAAAATCTAGTTTCAACACGTGAAACACGTGGTTTACCTATTTTTTTGGCGACATGCATTCTGATTTAAAAACAATACGATCACCATTCCGGGATTGAAATGTCATGTTATTTGAAACCTGAGATTCTGCTTAGCAAAATATCATCAAGTAGATGGAAAACTTTTTGGAGACATGATTTTCATTTTTAATTTATTGTATTTTAATTTAAGCTTCCTTCTGACTATTTCACTATTATGAATTCATTATTTTCTGTCCCAGGACTACTGACTTCGTAATAGCCTACGAGGTTCCACGCCTATTTCATTATTGTGTTTTGTAATTATTAGTCATCGTTGATTACTGGTATATTAAGTGATAATAATAACTTATATTTGCAAGTTTTGTTTTGTGTAGCAGTTCGTATTCTAGACATACAAGTATTACCATTACAAATATGCATTATTTTGGATTAAATTTTGACTCTACTTTCATTTTGGTTTTCAGTGACTAGTTGCTGTGCATGATTTCCTAGTGACAATGAATTAATCTATCTTTATATGTTTCGCCTGATTCCCAGGTATACTTTTTCATTTTTGGACGCCTGTGGCTCTGCTCAATTTATTATTTTTCAATCGGGGAACTGTTACTAAACTGATGGAATATCCAAACAACAAATCTGAAGGACATTTGCTAATTTTTATACCAGATAACTCAATGATTCTCAGCTTGCTTCCCAGGTTTACTTTTTCATTTTTGGACGCCGGAGGCTCTGCTCAAATTTTTTCTTTCCCTTTCAATCACTGGATGTTTCGACAGATCAAAATTCCCAGTGACAATAAATGTTTCATTTTATGCTTGTCTTGTTTTCTAGAGTTGCTTTTTGACTTTCGGACGCCGGAGGCTCTGCTCAAATTTTTCATTTCCCTTTCAATCACTGGATGTTTCGACAGATCAAAATTCCCAGTGACAATAAATGTTTCATTTTATGCTTGTCTTGTTTTCTAGAGTTGCTTTTTGACTTTCGGACGCCGGAGGCTCTGCTCAAATTTTTCATTTCCCTTTCAATCACTGGATGTTTCGACAGATCAAAATTCCCAGTGACAATAAATGTTTCATTTTATGCTTGTCTTGTTTTCTAGAGTTGCTTTTTGACTTTCGGACGCCGGAGGCTCTGCTCAAATTTTTCATTTCCCTTTCAATCACTGGATGTTTCGACAGATCAAAATTCCCAGTGACAATAAATGTTTCATTTTATGCTTGTCTTGTTTTCTAGAGTTGCTTTTTGACTTTCGGACGCCGGAGGCTCTGCTCACATTTTTTCTTTCCCTTTCAATCACCGGATGTTTCGACAGATCAAAATTCCCAGTGACAATAAATGTTTCATTTTATGCTTGTCTTGTTTTCTAGAGTTGCTTTTTGACTTTCGGACGCCGGAGGCTCTGCTCAAATTTTTCATTTCCCTTTCAATCACTGGATGTTTCGACAGATCAAAATTCCCAGTGACAATAAATGTTTCATTTTATGCTTGTCTTGTTTTCTAGAGTTGCTTTTTGACTTTCGGACGCCGGAGGCTCTGCTCAAATTTTTTCTTTCCCTTTCAATCACCGGATGTTTCGACAGATCAAAATTCCCAGTGACAATAAATGTTTTATTTTATGCTTGTCTTGTTCTATTGTGTTGGTTTACCTCAACATTGTGTTGGTTTACCTTTTCATCAAAGTCTTCCATAAATGGTCTGTTGCTTTGCTAGTGCATCTTTATTACAGCAGTTGCTATATGGTGCATGGAAGATACTGTCTATTCATTGTAGATATTGATTACTGCACTGACTTCGGAATAGTAGGGAATCTACTTTAATTTCTTTTTTCTTTCCTCAGAAACGTGATAACCACTCGAAAATGAAATTTCGACTTCGGAGGAAGAATACAAGAATGACAATAAATGAAGCTGAAGTATGTCAGGCAACATCAAGCGGGACATCATCAACTGAAGAAGGTGAGTTGCATGGATAGGGAATGCGGTATATCAATTTCATGCGACGCATTTACATTTGCAATTAAGGTATTAATTTGATTAGCGTCTTGCAAGGAAATCGGAGTGAGAGCCATCAGTAGAAATCAGAAGACTTATTTGTAATTTCACACAATGCGCAGTACAGGTCTCACAATCATTGAACGCACAATTTTGCAGCGAAGGTTTGAAATGATCTGTCATTCTGCATAAGTAGGGCTTCCATATTTCCGGAGAAATATTCCTCGGATCTCGGGAAGTGACTGAATTGCCATTCAGTTATATTTCCTAACATGCATGTGTGAATGCCATGGATATGGACTATATTAATGTATGCTCGCTTAGGTTATGCATCCTTTACATTTCGTACACTGCTGATGAAAGTCTCATCTAAGCATGTGCCTCATCAGCAGGATGACTTGGTGCATTCCACTGATATTTGATATACCGCTTTTAATTTCTGATTCCTCAGCTTCAGGTGGCAAGCTGAGTAGGATAGGTCTGTTACTCAAAATTACCAACTACATAACAAATCATAATGTCGTTTCTTTCATAGGCCCACTATGATGCACTTATCATATGAAAAGATCGGAATTTTTTTGTTAGACTGTATATCTTAATTACAAGGTATTGTTATATTACACGTAATCCAGTGCAACTTGTTTTCAAAATACGAAGTGGAAGTTTTGAAAAGTGAAATGTATTCTCTTCAAAATTCTCGTTAAAGTTCCCACAAAAGGCAAGATGTTCAATCTACAATTTCATTTCAGGCAGAAATAGTTATCGGTCTCCAATACGATTTCATAATTTTGCGCCCAAAATTCCCCTAAATGGGAAGCGCTTCTTCTGAAGAGACAAAATTGAGTTTGATATGAAGGATTAATTGATAGACTTTTCCACGTTTTGATGCGCGTATCTTACATGACAACAGAGGTCTGTCGTAGTTTCTTGAATATCTAAAGAGAATGATAACGATAAAGTCAATGAAAGACACCAACACCCTTCATTCTCCGACTTCACTCACCTGACCCAGGAATCAAGCCGAAGAAGACGAGCTCGCACTTTCTTCACTAGGCCATGATGACGATTTTAAAACGAATGCGAGTGAAGGCAGTTGTCATTTTCAAGTAATATCGACAGCTTATTGTCCTATTCATATGTCTTTTATTATGTCTTACTGTGCTATTACTATGTCCTTATAATCATGGGACATTAAACTGTCGATATCACTTCGAGATGACAACTACCTTCACTCGCATTCTGTTTTTCATTTGTTGTCTAGTGCAAGATTTAATTTAATTTGACTCCCTCGCGGAGGACTTCCCTACACAAACTGCTTTTCATACGCTAACGAGTGGACCGCGAGTAATATTTTGCCAATATTTTGACAGACTGTGGGGTGGTGGTTGTTATTTATCGAAATCTTATCCACATGTATGATGCAGTCTAAAACGACACAGCATGTGTGCACTCACAAACTTTGATGCTGGGCTCGGCCAAGCGGTAACGGAATCACATTTGAGCATTTACACATTTTCAAGAGACTGGTACTCAGTAAAGAAACATCTGATAAACTAACGAAATGCGCGATGTTTATGGGCATGATCGGTCCTCCAAGCAGGCATAGTATCAACTTTGAAAAATATATTGATATATGTTTTACAGGCGCGAAAGTCAATAGTAACGGAATCACGTGATTTGCACATGACTTTTTCATAGGTTCAGTGAATGGATCTAAACATGCTGTTCCTCTGCAAAGATATTGGTTTCGATTATTTTATGCTATTTTAGGTTGCTTGGCCTAACTTTATTTCAAGTATTGGGATATTTGATACAATACTTCCATTATAAAATTGACCAAATATTTGACCAAACGTGGTAACGGAATCACAAGGTAACGGAATCACAAATGTTGAAGAAAATTAGGTTAAGACGTGAAACATTTGCGACTTGTTTATCATATCTCTACAAGTATTAAGTATTTTCATGGTTTACTTTCAATGTTTTGAAAGCATTGCATGTAACGAATGCACCCGTATCTGCGTTCTATGTAAGGAGGTAGGATAGGTTCGTGGTTAGGATGGCGTGCTTTTGGGATTATTCTAACATATCGAGTCACAGTGGTGACTGTGCTCGCTGACAAGATACTTCATATCTATAAATACCGGGGTATTCTGGGACTCCCCGATGTGTCAAGGATTCCTGGAAAACTCACGTAATCACATCCTCAATTCTGGTTTGATTTCAACCTTATCGAATAACAATTGGCTCTTATCGGTTCACTGAAAAATTCCAAAATACTTCATATCTATAGATAGATTACCTGGGATTCCCAGCCTCAAGGATTCCTGGAATCCTTCAGTCTTCAATACATTTTTGCTGGTGACTGAATGAATTAGTGCTACCGGGAAGATGCCACTTGCCGCAGCTGAGAAGCAACGTCGCTACCGGGAAAGGAAGAAAGCGAAGATGGGACCAGAAATATGGAAGCGGAAAGACTGTGAGCGAAAGAAGAGAGCTAGAGCTGCCAATCCTGATCTTTCTAAGAAGAAGCACAGAGAAAATATGCGAAGATGGCGTGCCACAAAGAAGGCTAGATCAGAAGGTGACAAAGAACCGTATCAGGCGAAATCTAGTCTCGCTCGCGCTGTGAATCGGGCTAGGGCAGCCTTGCCTCGGTCTCCTCGGAAGTTGAAGAAGATTATGCGGACATTGTGATACGGAAGAAATCCCGTCTCGTGATATCAAGACTCCAACGACTCCGCACAACAAGTTATCACGGGAAGTTGAGGCAAGAGTACAAAAATTCTACCTTCGCAACGACATTTCCTGGATGGCACCGGGGAGAAAAGATTCAATCATAGTGATCCGTGACGGCATCAAAGTGAAGGAACAACGTCGGTACTTGTTGATGACAATCCGCGAGGTATTTGCATTGTATCGAGAAGAGTATCCTAACGACTCAGTGAAACTTTCTACATTCAAGACCTTACGTCCAGATGTGGTTCTTTACAAAGATAAGATGCCACATAATGTTTGTGTCTGCATTTATCACGCCAACGTCGATTTCCTTCTACAGGGCATGAAGTCCGTCTCGAGTGCTCCAACTACTAACATTGAACTTCTGCAAGCTATCGCGTGTGATCCTAATGGGGAAGATTGCATGTTCGGACATTGTGAAAACTGTAAAGAGAAAGTTTCAGTCGATTGCTTGTTGACATCAGTTGATGATGCCGTGGCCGGGGAGCAGATCAAGTGGCTTCAATGGGTGCGGAATGCCGAAGGACAACCAGAAGAGACTGAACTGTGTGGTACCGTATGGGATGCCATGTCTTCCCTGGCTGAGAAGCTTCCTGCTTTCAAGATCCATTGCTTCATTAAGAAACAGCAGTCGTCAGCGTTTCAGCGAATGCACACTACCCCTCATCAGCACCATGCCGTGTTGCAGGTAGATTTCAATGAAAATGCATCTATAATTGAGCAAGATGAGATCCAGAGTGGTCATTGGGTACACAAGCAGCTCGCTGTGTTCTCGGCCGTTGTATGGACTAAAGAAGGGACCACGTCTTTTGCTGTTGTCTCAGATCGGTTATCTCACGATAAATATACTGCTGCAGTAATGCTTTAAGTTCAATCATCGACCAGATCAAGACTAAGATGACTACTAATCTGACTCACATTGACATTTTCTCTGATGGAGCGGCACAGCATTACAAGCAGAAATTTATGCTTACCCTTATCTCATGTATGAAGCAGACGAAGGGCTTGGTTGTCAACTGGCATTTCTTCGCTACGTCGCATGGAAAGGGAGCTGTCGACGGGGTTGGCAGCACTGTCAAAAGGGAGCTGTCACAAGGTCAGGAGATACCTTGTTAAGTCAGCTGCTGACTACGCTGCATGTGCCAAACACTTGACCACTATCAAGATTCTTTATGTGCCAAATATGGAGATTGAGAGGCGAAGAACAGAACTTGATGCAATCCGGGGGGGGGGTTAGTGCAATCGCCATTCCAGGCACGCATCGTGTTCATTGTGTGCGGACTGTCGATCCAGGTATCGTTACCTTATCAAATGACTCAATGCAGCCATCTCCAGAACTGCATGTGCTAGTTCAACAGGTTTCATCTGTCACCGGAATCTCCGAAGACCAGCCGGCATCTGTGAAGCCAGGAAGTTATGTCACAATTCCCATACCAACAGAAAGAGGTCGTTCCATTCTCCATGTTGCCGCAGTGTGCAGCACCACCACGAACAAAATGAAAATCAGGTACCTGCAAAGCACAGGAAGCTTCGGGATTTACCAAGATCCTGATGATGCCGACTCTAGCAGCGAGGATATTAAAAACGCGCTTTTTGTGTGTCCCGAACCACAAATCAGCACATTGGGAACCGCAAGGCTTCGATATTCGTTCAAGTTCAGTGATCAGCAACGTGCGATGATGCAAAAGTATGCCATGAAATGATCGGACAGTTTTCATCATAACTAGAGTGCTTATAGGCCTAGCATGAAATCTCTGCTTTTGTAATTTATCCTTTCAAATCACGGGCTCATACATGTCAAAAATGATTGTTTTTTAACTAAAACATTTGTTTTTCTTGATATTTGGTATTATTGACCATCTGCGGGGCATAATTATTGCGACTTATATAACATTTATCGATAAACGGATGATGTGATTCCGTTACCGGTAACGGAATCACACAAAAGCACTGTCATTTTCAATGAGAAAATATATTAATTACAAAATCTCCATTATACCAGCAGTTGACTTTGATAAATATGCTTGCTTTGACATGATATCAGCATCTTTCTACAAGAGCCTTGAGAATAAGAAAAATATAATGATGTTTTTTGGTAACGGAATCACAATGGCAAACTCAAATGTCACCTTTCTGTCTCAGCCATGAAATACTTATCAATGATTTCTAAATCAAATGAATAATGGTAAAATCGCTTAACATTTCCTAACAGTCGCTCATGAAGTGAATCATTTAAGTCCAATCAAACATTTAATAGAGATACGAGACAGAAAAAAATCCAAAAAACGCTGAAAATATATTGCGTTGATATAAAAAAAATCATCTAACTTGAATTTCAATTTTCTGGCTAAATATAGATGTTATGACAAAAACTCGATCTGTTGCAAAAACTTCAGAATATTAGCTGTAAGAAAACACACGTTAGAAATCTTAAAACGGAACTTTGTTTTTTGATGTTGCTGTTCATTTTCGCTTGGCCGAGCCCTGCTGTATACCTGTATGAAGGATATTCTTGCATTGGAACTCGTCATAAATTAACTTCTGTCGTTTCAGAACGGTCTTACTGCATATGTAAGATGAAAATGTTGCCGAGTGCATCTACAGCAGATGAAACAATGGTTGGATGTGATCGATGCTTCGATTATTTTCATCTAAATTGCATTGGGTTACAACGTACGCCGAGGACGAAGAAATGGTACTGCAACACATGTCTAAGTAAGTGACTTTCTACTAGCGCCTTAGGCGACAATAGACTTAATAGCAGTAAAGCTCATGATTACCTGTTTGGTGTAGTCTGAGAAGGAGCTAGTAAACTGCGAAGTTCATTTGATTTTATCCAGAATTTCATTGATTGACATCTGCATGTATTCATACAGTACTATATGTTCTTCGGATGGATCTTCTGCTCCTCAGGTAATTTATTCGTTATGTGTTCAAAAGTTTTGTTTCGAGTTCTTATTTTCAGAATCAATATTCATCTTTCCTGATGTGTTTCGAATTACAGCCTTCCGAAATAAGACCTATCCAATATTATGGATACATGAATTTTAAATGAAATTTCTATGAATTAAACTCGACAATGGTTACTTTAAAGGGCTCTTCTTTACTTCCGTCAAAACCGAAGCATTCCTGTTAATAAATATGTGACAAATCCAGTTTCAATTACATGCAACGTACAGCGGCGTACGCAGAACTGGAATGACGTACCGCAAAATGAAATTCCTACAAAAATGATACAAGTTTTTAGTGTGTATAGATATACATGTACCTGATAACCCATTGAAACTCAGCTCCACACAATCGACAAATACTGATTCAGCTTCAGTTACTGATTTCCTTCAATTCATACAGGCATGTATTCACTGACTGAGTCAAAGTGACATTTGAAATTTGTTGCCTAGGTCTGTCTCATTGTATTTAATCGAATATAACAGGTGTCGTAGATACGACACCCTAATTACGTCACTGGCACCGTACTACAGAACCGGTTTATTGAAAAATGTGCTGATAAATGAATAGTTTCTTTAATAAATTCCTCTTGCTTAGCATGAACAAAGTTGTACAGCAGTTTAAACCCTATGTATAAGTTTTTTTCTTACTGATTGGTTAACCAGTGTGGTATGGTTTACACTGTTAAATTGTTTGAAACTTAAGGTGCGAAAGAAAGATATGGAAGAAGGAAAATGTCCACATTACGCCTGTGAAGGTCAAAAGAATTACGATAATTCTTCAGTGTAGCACCACTACTATGTGAGGAAGCGGTAGGCGATTATCTCGACGAGGGATTTCTGTGAATATTGAAATGCTTTCACAAAACAATTTATAATTATGTAAATTTTGTACGATGTCAATAACTTCCAAATGTATATCCTCCTTGGAAATTGTTTTACTGAAAATCGAACAATGTTATAATCAGGCCAAGTTGATTTTCCATTTCATGTTCTGTTTCTTATCTGTTCTCGTGTATTCCATGTTTTCCAAGTTATGCAATATATGAACATAATGTCATTACATGTCTCTCGGCCCCGTACTCAGAGGAGGGACGAGTGTGCCGGGTCCCCCCCTTAACCCATTTAAGGCCGCCTATATAAGTATCGGCAAATTTCCTATGAAAATAGTAGAAAGTATTTTGGAATGGTATGATCAAGAATAATCTATGATGACCAGTTCATTACAATAACCCTATCTTAGAAATTAAAGCCGTAACGATTTCGTTACGATAGCGCTATATGATGTCTCAAAATATACAAAAACATGTTCTTTTCAAATGTAGCTTATGAATTGCTCCAAACAATTCCGGTCGAAGTAATGAGTTATAGCTTCATCATAAAAGCTCTCTATCACATTTCAGAGGTATTTGTCGAAACTGTGCATTAGCAAATTCAATAAAAGGCCGGCTTTATACAGCTTGTCTTTGCTGTTTACTGTCACATCGTTATCGTTGAAATGAAAATAAGTCTTCATATTTCGAAATTCCTGTCGAGAAATTGATTCTTTTACTGCGTCGACTCCATAGTCACGCTAGAGTTGGAGATGCCTCGGTAATTCGTATTATTCACTCAAATAATGAACGCCAAGAAATGAACGCACTAGAGATTGTTCAGCATTATGTAGGCCTAAACAATCATTTTGTCACGAGTAGTCATTGGTTTCTGCTACTAAGAGATCGATAAGATCATCAGTATACGCATCAAGCATCTCATGAGGATTCTTGCCTTGACATGCATCCAGAGAATGTTCGTCCTATTTGCGGAGATGCGAATCACCGATATTTGCCATTTTATTGACTGCTTCTTCTGTTCACTGAAATTATCATTTAAGTCATCCTTCGTTGGAATCATCGAGTAGGTATATTAGGTAGAGTAGCAACTCAGCATTTATTAAATCCCAATGTGCACACAGTTTCGATTTCATTCAATGAACATGAGTCGAGACCGAGTACCACCTGTGAGATATGGAAATTTTACACTTTAGCAGAAATGTACACGAAGTTGACTGATCATGATTACAATCTTACTCTATGATTGCAATACAGAATAAAGAATAGTATTTTACAAATTCTCCATGTCATGACCACTTGGAGAGGTGTATATAGTTTCTTAAATAAGCAATTTGATGAGTTACCATCACTAAAGGCTCAGTTTTATTATAATGAGATCATTTTCTGCGTGATCACATCACAAACTACTTGCCACTGAAAGATCAAAGCATCAGAATCATAGAAACTGATCATTATTAGCTTTAAAAGATGCAAATGGGTCCACATTACTATTACAACTCAGATTCAAGAAATGACGCAAATTGTGAATCATTGAATCATGCCGCTGAAAATTGAATTAAAAACATGACATCTCAGCCAAAAACTGCTCAAATAATTTTTTGGACCACAGGAACGTAATCTCTGCCGTAACTCACTCTGCCGTATCTCTGGAACGTAACTCACAACCGTTTACTTCATTTACATTGTTGTTGTTTGTCATTTGTATATCAGATTACGCCAGTGTAACTAAAAAAAAGTACGGTTTAAAAAAAATGACATGCCATGTCATGAATGAATATCAGATTGATTGCTATGTTCGGTATTTTTATAAATAATGAGATCACGCAATTCACATGGATTGTAAATTTCATGTCCACGTTCATATACTGTGTCAGAAGTTGAACAGGACTATTGCCTTTGTCCATTGTTCTAGCCATCAACTTCTGGTTATTATATAAGTTCGGACGTTGAGCGTTTTTGGATTTATTAATAAAATATACAGCTTGGTTCGTCATCTGACGCCGACATCACTATAAAGGAATCAACGACTCCTAGCAAAGATGAACTGGTCACTTAGATTCCACATCAAGAATCACAGAGAACCATGACGCTTTGGTTGTCTTGTCTTTGGCTGTTTTTCAATCTGGTCGAGAGTCCGAATACGCTGATATCTGTGTCTATGCAGATGGACTTCTCAAACAAATTCACGTAAGAAAACTCCTGTTTATCGCTTACATGGCATGCCATATCCTTCTGAAAGTAGGTCCGGTTGACAAGCTTCTCCAGGATCGTTGGGGCCTACATGCGATGTTACCACCGGAATACAACTAATCAACAACAGTCTAAAATCCTTCAACGGTATGAGGACTGATTTCGATAAGACGCTTTTGACCTATCAACAAACATTGAAAAAACCTTGCAGTCAAAACACGAAAAAGGCGTCGCCACAAACTGACTGTTCAATTAAATGACGAAATTATCCTTTCTACTGTAGGCCAAATTTCGGTACATCTGAACCAGCCCGATGATAATTGGCGGATATTGATAGGTACTTGATTCGTGCATCATAGCGTGGGAGACACGATTCAGTGAGCGTAATTGTGCACTAATTGTTTCTATGTGAAGGTTTCGACCACAAAGTAGAGATTTTTTTCAAGCCCGTAAAACTGCAAGATCTGCAAGTGAGAAATAGGTAAACAGAAACTACTTTGTGAATACGATATCAAAAGAGTGCAATGTATCTCCGATTTGTTATCCAAGCAGCGAAATATCGAGGTAAATGGCGACATGGAGATAATTCGATACGCTCCGGTGAAATATGGGCCAAAAGGACCAGCTATTAGCCAATGAGAAAGTATGTAGGCATGTCAAAAACATTTTTAGATAGCTATCCAAAGATGCAATGATGCCATGGCATTTAATGAAGAAGACAGTCAAATTACTGAAAATAGGTTTGGTAGAAAGTCAAGTTACTTATTGTACTTATTATATGTGGTCAGCGCAGCAAGTTGGCTCAGGTAGTGAGTGACAAAATGTAACTGATATACCGCGCCTATCAGCGAAAGTAAGAAGTTGGTTCGCTAACCTCACAACGGAACCAAGTAACTGTAAACTTAAAAGTCTCAAACAAGAGTGCTAATTTGGGGAGTTCGAGCCCAGAGTCGTGATAAGGAGGCCTGCGGAAGTAGAAGTTGTATCGAACAGAATTTCCCAGTAATTGGTTCCGGTGGGTGGTTTCGCCAACTTCACACTCCTTAGCACGTATTGTGTACCATCTGCTTCAACTGAACTTATTTAGCAACCGAGAATTCAGCCGGTTTAAGTGAGAATCCAGAGGATGTCAATTATGAACTTCTGACTGATACTCCATCTAAGGAAAAATATGCTGCTATCATTGATTTATGCAACTGCAAGAGAAACGAAATCCAATATCGACGTGAGAAAGCCAGCATCAAACTCTTTCATATGATTGAATCTAAAAAATCTCATGTATTGTTTCAGCGAGTGAATCGTAAACTCAGAAGCCAATGTCTAGTCAATTACTGCTGAACTTCGCGCAGAAAGAAAATGTTCTTTCCATATACGACCTCTCTCATCAACGAGAACCTAAGAAAAGCCAGCTGAATTTGCAATTTCTCAGAATTTTCATAAATTGTTAACTGTCTTCATACTTTTGTACATTATGATTTGTATTACTTTAAAAATATACACTTTATTATTATTTATGTTCTTCGAAAATCTCGAGATAATTACAGTATTAGGGAATCAGAAAACAAGACGTGTTAAATGCAATGAACTCCGGGTAACAATTTATTTATCGCAATATGTCTCCAATCTCGAGAGATTGATCTTTATCTTGCATTTATTTTTCCTTTCTTACATTACGTGTTGGACATTCAAACAGAATAAAAGACTTATGGATCATTTCGTGTGTCATAGTAGGTTATGTATCAGGCTATGATAGAGAGTATACTTTTTTGCATCTAATCGTCATAATGCAGAATATTCATCTGAATCAGCCGATAAATGACTGAGTCAGCAAATGTGGGTAATATTGCTTGACAGATGATGAAGATTTAATAAGATCTTTCGCTGTCTTATACGGGAGGTTCATTATTCAATTTTCCGCGATGTAAGCAAAAATTCAGCTCTCCCTCAGTTTAGACGATGAAGTTTTTATTTCATGAGATAAAGTTCCCCGACGTGTTTTGTCACGTTGGACAGTATGAAGGTCAGTCCAGGTGGTTTGGTAGCGGTGGTCAGTATCCCCTTGATGCTGTCCACCGTGACGAAACGCGTCGGGGAGCTTTATCTTATAAAATAAGAAAACGTCCAAGAGCTATTTTTTGCTTACATCGCGGAAATTTGAAAAAGATTTCATAGTTTGACCCTTGCCCCCACTGCGGCCCCCTTAAAACAAAGCCTGGCGACGGAGCTGATGTCTCTATGGCCATGAATTTTGTCTGAAAGTGGTACGTTAAGTGAATAACTGTAATGTTCAGAAAGGTATTTTTGAGAAAAGGGATGAGCTCCCCTTAGGCAAGTTTTTCCATTGAATAACTTCCTTGGAAATTGACAATAGAGACATATCTCTATATTTTCCTATCGGTCTTCTTTTCAATACTAATTTCGCCTTTTTCATTTTTTCCAATAATAATTTGATCAATGACATGAAATAAAAGTGATCAGAGAAATGAATTAAATGATCCACGGATCCTGGCAAGGTATATCACTGAACGTTAACGTTACTGATTTATCAAAAATCTATAAATACATACTAAATCTGTTTCATTTACTTCGAGGACACGTGGAGGTGCTTCAAAGTGGTACACGTCGTACCTCCTTGATCACAAATGATGATTAGTTATTGCTAGCAGATGATGATTAGTTATAGCTACTACAGTAGTTTTCCTTGCCTTACAGGTCATTTGCCCAAGCTGCAGTAAACCCACAACCACTTCGCGTGTGACCTGCATGTATTGCCGACGTGTATATCACCCTGAGTGTCAAGTTGACGCACCGGATGTCGACATGATATGCAAATCCTGCTTGCTTACCCCGACGGGATTATTTGACTGGCTTGGATGTAGGAGCCGAATAGAATTGGGGCTATCTTCTTCAGAAATGGCGAAGAAAATTGAAGCGCGGGAAAGCAAATTAATTCCACCGTTCCCATTAACAGATGGAAAACTTGCTTCTTTAGACGAGTTACTTGCATTCCCTGGTGTCGACAAGACAGCTACTGAAGTGCTACAGAATTTTGGAAAAGGTAACATGATACCAATTAGGACTTCAGCATGTGGTAACTGCTTATTTAATGCCGTTTCTCTGTGTCTGGTTGGTAGTGAAACATTGTCAACAGAGTTGAGAGTCCGAACAACTCTGGAGCTGATTCGGAATGCTGATAATTACGACGGCGATAATGAGATGAGAAGCGATATGGATGACTTATTCGACGACAGGAAGGTTCTAGGAGAAGGAGGAATAGCGAATAATTGTATTCAGTTGTCGGCGTTTTGTGGGACTGGTGAAATTCGATCCTTGGCAAATGTGATTGGGCGCAATGTAGTTCTTCACCTTCCAAATAGGGACGCGGCTGAGGTCTTCCCATCTCGCGAAGTAGGCCCATCAGTGAAGGAACCCCTTCACCTGCTATGGACTCGAACTGGAATTTCATATGGCGAATTTTGGGTTCCCAACCATTTTGTGCCTGTCTTTCAACCCAGAATAATCCCTTCCACAGCTGATTTAGTTGATTTAGACAGTGTAGACAGTGATGATGACTTCCAACCACCTACATCGAAACGAAGACGTATAAGGGAGCCATTATTTGAGGATGACTATGCGGAGGACGACATTGGGATTGAAGATCAGATGGATTGCGTTGAGGTTCAACATCAGGATGGAATTGACGGATGTGGAAGTCTGGAGGACACTATCGAGAACAGAAATCAGGAGGAATGTATTGAAGTTGGAGAGAAAGTCGAAGGGGAGAACAAAAGTCAGTGCCTGATGTCTATTGCAGAGCTTCTTGAAGCACCGTCAAAGTTGCAGATCCGATGTAAGGCCCCTTTGAAGCCGAGCGGAGGAGGAAAAGTGTTATTGAAGGATGTTGAAGTGGAGAAGGTAGATGATGGCTGGCGATGGAGAAGCGCCGGTGGCAATGGAACGACATACCATTTAAGGGATGGCACTTATGCTCACAAAGAAATGTCGGGGGATGTAGAAGTTTTCTTCAAGAAGTTGCGGTGCGGGCGCAATAAAGCGAAACGGGTTCATGTCAAAGAGCAGGAGGAGATCACCATGATGTCTTTTCGTTATCATGCTCATGCCGCCAGCAGAAGTTTCCGTCGTCGCATAACATCGATGAAGCAAATAAAACCCAACGAAGGAGATCGGTACATAATGGTAGAGTACATCAATAAAGAAGCATCAGTCACACTGCATAATCCACCGCATGGAAATTCAAAGACAGGTGAACCCTTTAAGCCAACAAGCCGGGAGATACTGAAGGAAGCAAAGGAAAAGTTGAAGACGGGGTGTACTGCTTCTGCAGT
Organism: Prostheceraeus crozeri; assembly: GCA_907163375.1. Classification (NCBI taxonomy): domain Eukaryota; kingdom Metazoa; phylum Platyhelminthes; order Polycladida; family Euryleptidae; genus Prostheceraeus; species Prostheceraeus crozeri. The sequence continues at coordinate 273,605 of CAJQUW010004777.1, read as the reverse complement.
TTACACGGAAATTGTAGGCCTGAGAAATCGAGAGCAAGTACACAATTTGAGCAGGAGGACCAAGCCAACATGCGACCCTTGGTTTGCCATCATACAAATGTCAGCCAATTCCGAGGAAGACTTTGTGCGGTCATGTTATACCAGGGATAGACAACACTCCGCATACTGTTTCACTGAACATCAGATGAGACTTATTCAGCGCCAGACGGGATTTGGAAATCCCATACATGTTGATACGACGTACGGATCTGCGGCCTACCTGACCCACTCGGCTTTTTCTAACATTTCGTTTGTGCACAGGGACACTGGCAAGCATCCTATGTTCTTCGGTCCTGGCATCATACACTCAAAGGAGAAAGATTCCTACGCCATCGACCACTTCATCCTCGACATCAAGCGTGATGGATTGATTTCGAAGGCGTACTTTGTTACAGACGAATGCTCCATACTCGAAAAATCGATTCATGGAAATTTCAGTAAAACATGCGTAGAACATGCCATCGGGCGGGAACATCTGATCGCCAACTTCAGAGATAGATGTCGACAGCTGAACATCCCTCAAACCGCCATCGAAGCGATGAAACAGGATGTATTCGGTCCAAACAGAACTTCGGACGAATCAAACCTTTTGGATTCCGAAACTGAGGAGGAATTCAAGAAGAAGCTGATGAGTCTAAAGGAGAGATGGGCGAAGCTGGGAATGCCGAGTTCAAAAATGTTTGAATGGTTCGAGGTGAGTATTTCATCGGCATCTAAGCAAACTTACAAAAGAGTGAAATAAACGCTTTCATAGATACATGTATGGCAATGTAAGCGAGATCGTCATTTTAATGCACGCGAACCGTTCTTGTATAGTCGCAGTGCGAAATGTGTAGGCTATGTTACAGTTGGTATAAATTTTTGAAGATCGATGAGCTGCATGTATTGTGCCTCAACTCACATGCATCCATTTGTTCCGAAAACTAGTAGCATGGAATCTCCAAATTTAACATGTGCCCCAATATTGACATATTTCCACACCATTCCTCATATCATTTACTACCTTCATGATCTGATGAAATTTAAGCAATGATAAAGGAGAATGCATGCATCTCATTATCAGTTGATATGCACGTAGACTGAAAGACCCTGCAATATTCAAATGTCTTTGTGTAAACTGATTTGCTGTCTACGGTACATCCACTACTTAATCATTCTCTTCCCTATCAATCAGTGTCATTTAAACAAGAATTTGTTAGATTTTTCTAATTGCATATTAACTTCACCCTCATACCTTGGACAGTAAATCGTCTTTGATGCAGCTGACGTACATGAAAGAGAAATATACGAATGTCTATGTAGTTTAATGTATTCGTAGGATTCCATGACTGACTGCGAATTGCAGTCTCATCCATATTCATTTTTAATTGCTCAACTTCTTTTAACAAGTATTAATTGTGCACTTTTCAGAGGTACAAGGCGGATAGGTATTGTGAGGAAGCCACAGCTATGCGTTGTCAACGAATGGGGATAGATGTATCCTGGCAGCAAGGACAGGAGCGATTACATCGTGAATTGAAGAGGCTAAGGGACTCCAAAGTTGGAAGAACACCAGTGCACTTCCTCCACGAATGGAAAACGGCCGTCTTCCAGCAGGAGAGGGAGGAGATGTTGGCAATCCGTGGGCGGGGAGAGTTTCGTCTTGTTCCTCATCTGAAACATCTGGAATTGGATGAGTCACAATGGGACAGGATGACTTCAGATGCTCGTCGTCTACATCTGCAGAAGATAATTGATACACCAAGTAAGATTTGCTACTTTAGAACTAGTAATCAGATATGAGTCAGTCTGTACAGTGAACTTATGGTCCATGAGCACCGATGCCTATTGTATACTATGCCATGTGTATGTATGCCTACTCCTATTGTATGTTTATGTCTGCTTTCTGTCACTAAAAGATCATTTAATATGAAGCAATTTCCTTGGCTGTACAACTTACTTTCCAGTATTATTTACCTATGGTGATAACGTCACTGCACCAAATCTGCATTGTCAAACGAATTGGTGCTAAGGGATGTTATTATTTGAGGTATGATCATCAATGTGGGAAGAAGGACTGTATCCAGTGTATTGACCATAGAGTGAGTTTATTAAGTATGACAAAAACTGAACATCAATTACATGACCGATGTAATAGAAGTTGTGATTTCATGAAATGACATCTTTTCGGTATAGATGAAGTGTGCCTTTTAATTCTTTTCGAATAATTTCTATTGAATTGAATGTCATGATAGCAATTAAGAAGAAAGAATAATATTTTACAAATCCTCCAGTCACCAATTACATGTTTATATTAATTATTATTTAGTTTTTTACTTTTCCAGTTTGTCAAGAGTATTTCATTTGTCCTGTCATCTTACAAATTACCTGATGATGACGCAAAAGAAGATAATCAATGACGATCATGATTAGTTGAATTCTTGCCACACAAGAGTATTGATCGAAGGATTGTGATTATAACAAATAAGTAAATTATATACAATGATTTTGCTATCCCTGGATTGCGTGTCCTGTTCCTTAATAATTTTGACAGAAGTGTATGCTTAACGGACCCATTTACCTTGTCGAAGAAGTAAATTATGAACTTAACACACTGTAAGTTAACAAATAGGGAAATGTAGACAAGCAGCACAATGACTTTTTTATTTCTTGTATGAAGAGTCTTCAAATGAAGACTTAAATGCTGTTCATGAAATTTCCTTGGTAATCAACTTCATTTCCTTCTAAGTAAATTGTTCAAAGATCTTTTTGGTTCACATTTCACCTTTTACACTTATTAGTGTTTACTGAAAGCTGTGATTACTAGAGAATTCCTTGCGTTCACTTTCCCGAACAGAAATCTTATTCGTTTCAGATGCATGGTTTTATACATCATTTCTTTGCAAAATAGTTATTTTTGCGCCTCTGTAAGGCTAGCCGACCAGCTCTTAAAAGTATGTACCACTCTTGAAAACCACCCTACCCTCTATTTCTGAGTAGTGCAAGCATATGCCGTCCAGGAATTGTATTGGTTGGGTTGTTTTTCTAAGAGTGGTCCACTTGTAAGAAAAATGGCTGGGCAAATTTCATAAGCTGCTTGTGAAGGATATGTAATACGTTCTGTTTTGTTTCAGAGCGAAGCTCATCGTTGAACCTGACGAAGGCTATCCCCAACAACAGAAAGGGAAGGAAGCAAAACGTCCCTTTAAAGAGGATGGATCCAGGTAGTGCCCCTACTTGCACGGCACAGACAGCCATTCCAAATCTGTCTGAAAACTACGAGCCGTTCGTATTGGACTTTGCACCGACCCAACCAAGAGTTTGCGGCAGTTGCAAATGCAACATCCTCTTTTCATTGAGACCTCCCGACAACATAGTTTTCAGGCACCGTGAGCGGTACGTGTTCCCCATCTCCTTCCTAGCTGACGGCAAAACTTGGGACAAGACCGGAGTCACGTCCAAGATGAGGGAAGTTGTATATCACTTCAACCCTTCCTGCATTTATACACATTTCCGACAAGTATATTTCGATGCCGCTCCGCTAACAATTACCAACAGCGTGCAACCGTTTCTACATTTAGTTTCAGGATTTTCCCACTCCTCACTAAACTAATTGCGAACGTTCCTGACAGTAAAATGCACAACACAACTATGTAAATAAATTTGACTGCCCTCATGAAATTACTGAAAATAACAATTTCACAGCATCGCTTCTGGTGAAAAATACGAGAAGTACCTGGGGCTTTGCCTTTTGCAGACTACGTTCAACTAGCTTTTGAAGCATCGCATCTGGGGAAAAATACGAGAAGTACCTGGGGCTTTGCCTTTTTCAGACAACGTTCTAATAGCTTTTGAAGCATCGCATCTGGGGAAAAATACGAGAAGTACCTGGGGCTTTGCCTTTTGCAGACAACGTTCTAATAGCTTTTGAAGCATCGCGTCTGGGGAAAAATACGAGAAGTACCTGGGGCTTTGCCTTTTGCAGACAACGTTCTAATAGCTTTTGAAGCATCGCGTCTGGGGAAAAATACGAGAAGTACCTGGGGCTTTGCCTTTTTCAGACTACGTTCAACTAGCTTTTGAAGCATCGCTTCTGGGGAAAAATACTAGAAGTACCTGGGGCTTTGCCTTTTTAGACTACGTTGCAATTGATGTCATTTGCTAAGATAGTCTGAATCTAGACTCTTAATAGAACTTAAGAATGATTCATGTATGTGACGTGTATAACTCATTTCTCATTTCGTGCATTTTTACATAATTGTGAGATGTGAATATCTTCATGATATACTTTGCAAATCTTGTCATTGGCTGAATCACAAACTGAACATTTCATATAGGTAACTTGTCAATGATTTCTAGATGGCCTTTATACATGATGTTCTGCTACTTTCCCTGTTGGAGACAACTTTCTACAATTCTTTGAAGCATCGCTTCTGGGGAAAAATACGAGAAGTACCTGGGGCTTTACCTGGGACAGTAAATCGTCTTTGATGCAGCTGACGTACATGAAAGAGAAATATACGAATGTCTATGTAGTTTAATGTATTCGTAGGATTCCATGACTGACTGCGAATTGCAGTCTCATCCATATTCATTTTTAATTGCTCAACTTCTTTTAACAAGTATTAATTGTGCACTTTTCAGAGGTACAAGGCGGATAGGTATTGTGAGGAAGCCACAGCTATGCGTTGTCAACGAATGGGGATAGATGTATCCTGGCAGCAAGGACAGGAGCGATTACATCGTGAATTGAAGAGGCTAAGGGACTCCAAAGTTGGAAGAACACCAGTGCACTTCCTCCACGAATGGAAAACGGCCGTCTTCCAGCAGGAGAGGGAGGAGATGTTGGCAATCCGTGGGCGGGGAGAGTTTCGTCTTGTTCCTCATCTGAAACATCTGGAATTGGATGAGTCACAATGGGACAGGATGACTTCAGATGCTCGTCGTCTACATCTGCAGAAGATAATTGATACACCAAGTAAGATTTGCTACTTTAGAACTAGTAATCAGATATGAGTCAGTCTGTACAGTGAACTTATGGTCCATGAGCACCGATGCCTATTGTATACTATGCCATGTGTATGTATGCCTACTCCTATTGTATGTTTATGTCTGCTTTCTGTCACTAAAGGATCATTTAATATGAAGCAATTTCCTTGGCTGTACAACTTACTTTCCAGTATTATTTACCTATGGTGATAACGTCACTGCACCAAATCTGCATTGTCAAACGAATTGGTGCTAAGGGATGTTATTATTTGAGGTATGATCATCAATGTGGGAAGAAGGACTGTATCCAGTGTATTGACCATAGAGTGAGTTTATTAAGTATGACAAAAACTGAACATCAATTACATGACCGATGTAATAGAAGTTGTGATTTCATGAAATGACATCTTTTCGGTATAGATGAAGTGTGCCTTTTAATTCTTTTCGAATAATTTCTATTGAATTGAATGTCATGATAGCAATTAAGAAGAAAGAATAATATTTTACAAATCCTCCAGTCATCAATTACATGTTTATATTAATTATTATTTAGTTTTTTACTTTTCCAGTTTGTCAAGAGTATTTCATTTGTCCTGTCATCTTACAAATTACCTGATGATGACGCAAAAGAAGATAATCAATGACGATCATGATTAGTTGAATTCTTGCCACACAAGAGTATTGATCGAAGGATTGTGATTATAACAAATAAGTAAATTATATACAATGATTTTGCTATCCCTGGATTGCGTGTCCTGTTCCTTAATAATTTTGACAGAAGTGTATGCTTAACGGACCCATTTACCTTGTCGAAGAAGTAAATTATGAACTTAACACACTGTAAGTTAACAAATAGGGAAATGTAGACAAGCAGCACAATGACTTTTTTATTTCTTGTATGAAGAGTCTTCAAATGAAGACTTAAATGCTGTTCATGAAATTTCCTTGGTAATCAACTTCATTTCCTTCTAAGTAAATTGTTCAAAGATCTTTTTGGTTCACATTTCACCTTTTACACTTATTAGTGTTTACTGAAAGCTGTGATTACTAGAGAATTCCTTGCGTTCACTTTCCCGAACAGAAATCTTATTCGTTTCAGATGCATGGTTTTATACATCATTTCTTTGCAAAATAGTTATTTTTGCGCCTCTGTAAGGCTAGCCGACCAGCTCTTAAAAGTATGTACCACTCTTGAAAACCACCCTACCCTCTATTTCTGAGTAGTGCAAGCATATGCCGTCCAGGAATTGTATTGGTTGGGTTGTTTTTCTAAGAGTGGTCCACTTGTAAGAAAAATGGCTGGGCAAATTTCATAAGCTGCTTGTGAAGGATATGTAATACGTTCTGTTTTGTTTCAGAGCGAAGCTCATCGTTGAACCTGACGAAGGCTATCCCCAACAACAGAAAGGGAAGGAAGCAAAACGTCCCTTTAAAGAGGATGGATCCAGGTAGTGCCCCTACTTGCACGGCACAGACAGCCATTCCAAATCTGTCTGAAAACTACGAGCCGTTCGTATTGGACTTTGCACCGACCCAACCAAGAGTTTGCGGCAGTTGCAAATGCAACATCCTCTTTTCATTGAGACCTCCCGACAACATAGTTTTCAGGCACCGTGAGCGGTACGTGTTCCCCATCTCCTTCCTAGCTGACGGCAAAACTTGGGACAAGACCGGAGTCACGTCCAAGATGAGGGAAGTTGTATATCACTTCAACCCTTCCTGCATTTATACACATTTCCGACAAGTATATTTCGATGCCGCTCCGCTAACAATTACCAACAGCGTGCAACCGTTTCTACATTTAGTTTCAGGATTTTCCCACTCCTCACTAAACTAATTGCGAACGTTCCTGACAGTAAAATGCACAACACAACTATGTAAATAAATTTGACTGCCCTCATGAAATTACTGAAAATAACAATTTCACAGCATCGCTTCTGGTGAAAAATACGAGAAGTACCTGGGGCTTTGCCTTTTGCAGACTACGTTCAACTAGCTTTTGAAGCATCGCATCTGGGGAAAAATACGAGAAGTACCTGGGGCTTTGCCTTTTTCAGACAACGTTCTAATAGCTTTTGAAGCATCGCATCTGGGGAAAAATACGAGAAGTACCTGGGGCTTTGCCTTTTGCAGACAACGTTCTAATAGCTTTTGAAGCATCGCGTCTGGGGAAAAATACGAGAAGTACCTGGGGCTTTGCCTTTTGCAGACAACGTTCTAATAGCTTTTGAAGCATCGCGTCTGGGGAAAAATACGAGAAGTACCTGGGGCTTTGCCTTTTTCAGACTACGTTCAACTAGCTTTTGAAGCATCGCTTCTGGGGAAAAATACTAGAAGTACCTGGGGCTTTGCCTTTTTAGACTACGTTGCAATTGATGTCATTTGCTAAGATAGTCTGAATCTAGACTCTTAATAGAACTTAAGAATGATTCATGTATGTGACGTGTATAACTCATTTCTCATTTCGTGCATTTTTACATAATTGTGAGATGTGAATATCTTCATGATATACTTTGCAAATCTTGTCATTGGCTGAATCACAAACTGAACATTTCATATAGGTAACTTGTCAATGATTTCTAGATGGCCTTTATACATGATGTTCTGCTACTTTCCCTGTTGGAGACAACTTTCTACAATTCTTTGAAGCATCGCTTCTGGGGAAAAATACGAGAAGTACCTGGGGCTTTACCTGGGACAGTAAATCGTCTTTGATGCAGCTGACGTACATGAAAGAGAAATATACGAATGTCTATGTAGTTTAATGTATTCGTAGGATTCCATGACTGACTGCGAATTGCAGTCTCATCCATATTCATTTTTAATTGCTCAACTTCTTTTAACAAGTATTAATTGTGCACTTTTCAGAGGTACAAGGCGGATAGGTATTGTGAGGAAGCCACAGCTATGCGTTGTCAACGAATGGGGATAGATGTATCCTGGCAGCAAGGACAGGAGCGATTACATCGTGAATTGAAGAGGCTAAGGGACTCCAAAGTTGGAAGAACACCAGTGCACTTCCTCCACGAATGGAAAACGGCCGTCTTCCAGCAGGAGAGGGAGGAGATGTTGGCAATCCGTGGGCGGGGAGAGTTTCGTCTTGTTCCTCATCTGAAACATCTGGAATTGGATGAGTCACAATGGGACAGGATGACTTCAGATGCTCGTCGTCTACATCTGCAGAAGATAATTGATACACCAAGTAAGATTTGCTACTTTAGAACTAGTAATCAGATATGAGTCAGTCTGTACAGTGAACTTATGGTCCATGAGCACCGATGCCTATTGTATACTATGCCATGTGTATGTATGCCTACTCCTATTGTATGTTTATGTCTGCTTTCTGTCACTAAAGGATCATTTAATATGAAGCAATTTCCTTGGCTGTACAACTTACTTTCCAGTATTATTTACCTATGGTGATAACGTCACTGCACCAAATCTGCATTGTCAAACGAATTGGTGCTAAGGGATGTTATTATTTGAGGTATGATCATCAATGTGGGAAGAAGGACTGTATCCAGTGTATTGACCATAGAGTGAGTTTATTAAGTATGACAAAAACTGAACATCAATTACATGACCGATGTAATAGAAGTTGTGATTTCATGAAATGACATCTTTTCGGTATAGATGAAGTGTGCCTTTTAATTCTTTTCGAATAATTTCTATTGAATTGAATGTCATGATAGCAATTAAGAAGAAAGAATAATATTTTACAAATCCTCCAGTCACCAATTACATGTTTATATTAATTATTATTTAGTTTTTTACTTTTCCAGTTTGTCAAGAGTATTTCATTTGTCCTGTCATCTTACAAATTACCTGATGATGACGCAAAAGAAGATAATCAATGACGATCATGATTAGTTGAATTCTTGCCACACAAGAGTATTGATCGAAGGATTGTGATTATAACAAATAAGTAAATTATATACAATGATTTTGCTATCCCTGGATTGCGTGTCCTGTTCCTTAATAATTTTGACAGAAGTGTATGCTTAACGGACCCATTTACCTTGTCGAAGAAGTAAATTATGAACTTAACACACTGTAAGTTAACAAATAGGGAAATGTAGACAAGCAGCACAATGACTTTTTTATTTCTTGTATGAAGAGTCTTCAAATGAAGACTTAAATGCTGTTCATGAAATTTCCTTGGTAATCAACTTCATTTCCTTCTAAGTAAATTGTTCAAAGATCTTTTTGGTTCACATTTCACCTTTTACACTTATTAGTGTTTACTGAAAGCTGTGATTACTAGAGAATTCCTTGCGTTCACTTTCCCGAACAGAAATCTTATTCGTTTCAGATGCATGGTTTTATACATCATTTCTTTGCAAAATAGTTATTTTTGCGCCTCTGTAAGGCTAGCCGACCAGCTCTTAAAAGTATGTACCACTCTTGAAAACCACCCTACCCTCTATTTCTGAGTAGTGCAAGCATATGCCGTCCAGGAATTGTATTGGTTGGGTTGTTTTTCTAAGAGTGGTCCACTTGTAAGAAAAATGGCTGGGCAAATTTCATAAGCTGCTTGTGAAGGATATGTAATACGTTCTGTTTTGTTTCAGAGCGAAGCTCATCGTTGAACCTGACGAAGGCTATCCCCAACAACAGAAAGGGAAGGAAGCAAAACGTCCCTTTAAAGAGGATGGATCCAGGTAGTGCCCCTACTTGCACGGCACAGACAGCCATTCCAAATCTGTCTGAAAACTACGAGCCGTTCGTATTGGACTTTGCACCGACCCAACCAAGAGTTTGCGGCAGTTGCAAATGCAACATCCTCTTTTCATTGAGACCTCCCGACAACATAGTTTTCAGGCACCGTGAGCGGTACGTGTTCCCCATCTCCTTCCTAGCTGACGGCAAAACTTGGGACAAGACCGGAGTCACGTCCAAGATGAGGGAAGTTGTATATCACTTCAACCCTTCCTGCATTTATACACATTTCCGACAAGTATATTTCGATGCCGCTCCGCTAACAATTACCAACAGCGTGCAACCGTTTCTACATTTAGTTTCAGGATTTTCCCACTCCTCACTAAACTAATTGCGAACGTTCCTGACAGTAAAATGCACAACACAACTATGTAAATAAATTTGACTGCCCTCATGAAATTACTGAAAATAACAATTTCACAGCATCGCTTCTGGTGAAAAATACGAGAAGTACCTGGGGCTTTGCCTTTTGCAGACTACGTTCAACTAGCTTTTGAAGCATCGCATCTGGGGAAAAATACGAGAAGTACCTGGGGCTTTGCCTTTTTCAGACAACGTTCTAATAGCTTTTGAAGCATCGCATCTGGGGAAAAATACGAGAAGTACCTGGGGCTTTGCCTTTTGCAGACAACGTTCTAATAGCTTTTGAAGCATCGCGTCTGGGGAAAAATACGAGAAGTACCTGGGGCTTTGCCTTTTGCAGACAACGTTCTAATAGCTTTTGAAGCATCGCGTCTGGGGAAAAATACGAGAAGTACCTGGGGCTTTGCCTTTTTCAGACTACGTTCAACTAGCTTTTGAAGCATCGCTTCTGGGGAAAAATACTAGAAGTACCTGGGGCTTTGCCTTTTTAGACTACGTTGCAATTGATGTCATTTGCTAAGATAGTCTGAATCTAGACTCTTAATAGAACTTAAGAATGATTCATGTATGTGACGTGTATAACTCATTTCTCATTTCGTGCATTTTTACATAATTGTGAGATGTGAATATCTTCATGATATACTTTGCAAATCTTGTCATTGGCTGAATCACAAACTGAACATTTCATATAGGTAACTTGTCAATGATTTCTAGATGGCCTTTATACATGATGTTCTGCTACTTTCCCTGTTGGAGACAACTTTCTACAATTCTTTGAAGCATCGCTTCTGGGGAAAAATACGAGAAGTACCTGGGGCTTTACCTGGGACAGTAAATCGTCTTTGATGCAGCTGACGTACATGAAAGAGAAATATACGAATGTCTATGTAGTTTAATGTATTCGTAGGATTCCATGACTGACTGCGAATTGCAGTCTCATCCATATTCATTTTTAATTGCTCAACTTCTTTTAACAAGTATTAATTGTGCACTTTTCAGAGGTACAAGGCGGATAGGTATTGTGAGGAAGCCACAGCTATGCGTTGTCAACGAATGGGGATAGATGTATCCTGGCAGCAAGGACAGGAGCGATTACATCGTGAATTGAAGAGGCTAAGGGACTCCAAAGTTGGAAGAACACCAGTGCACTTCCTCCACGAATGGAAAACGGCCGTCTTCCAGCAGGAGAGGGAGGAGATGTTGGCAATCCGTGGGCGGGGAGAGTTTCGTCTTGTTCCTCATCTGAAACATCTGGAATTGGATGAGTCACAATGGGACAGGATGACTTCAGATGCTCGTCGTCTACATCTGCAGAAGATAATTGATACACCAAGTAAGATTTGCTACTTTAGAACTAGTAATCAGATATGAGTCAGTCTGTACAGTGAACTTATGGTCCATGAGCACCGATGCCTATTGTATACTATGCCATGTGTATGTATGCCTACTCCTATTGTATGTTTATGTCTGCTTTCTGTCACTAAAGGATCATTTAATATGAAGCAATTTCCTTGGCTGTACAACTTACTTTCCAGTATTATTTACCTATGGTGATAACGTCACTGCACCAAATCTGCATTGTCAAACGAATTGGTGCTAAGGGATGTTATTATTTGAGGTATGATCATCAATGTGGGAAGAAGGACTGTATCCAGTGTATTGACCATAGAGTGAGTTTATTAAGTATGACAAAAACTGAACATCAATTACATGACCGATGTAATAGAAGTTGTGATTTCATGAAATGACATCTTTTCGGTATAGATGAAGTGTGCCTTTTAATTCTTTTCGAATAATTTCTATTGAATTGAATGTCATGATAGCAATTAAGAAGAAAGAATAATATTTTACAAATCCTCCAGTCACCAATTACATGTTTATATTAATTATTATTTAGTTTTTTACTTTTCCAGTTTGTCAAGAGTATTTCATTTGTCCTGTCATCTTACAAATTACCTGATGATGACGCAAAAGAAGATAATCAATGACGATCATGATTAGTTGAATTCTTGCCACACAAGAGTATTGATCGAAGGATTGTGATTATAACAAATAAGTAAATTATATACAATGATTTTGCTATCCCTGGATTGCGTGTCCTGTTCCTTAATAATTTTGACAGAAGTGTATGCTTAACGGACCCATTTACCTTGTCGAAGAAGTAAATTATGAACTTAACACACTGTAAGTTAACAAATAGGGAAATGTAGACAAGCAGCACAATGACTTTTTTATTTCTTGTATGAAGAGTCTTCAAATGAAGACTTAAATGCTGTTCATGAAATTTCCTTGGTAATCAACTTCATTTCCTTCTAAGTAAATTGTTCAAAGATCTTTTTGGTTCACATTTCACCTTTTACACTTATTAGTGTTTACTGAAAGCTGTGATTACTAGAGAATTCCTTGCGTTCACTTTCCCGAACAGAAATCTTATTCGTTTCAGATGCATGGTTTTATACATCATTTCTTTGCAAAATAGTTATTTTTGCGCCTCTGTAAGGCTAGCCGACCAGCTCTTAAAAGTATGTACCACTCTTGAAAACCACCCTACCCTCTATTTCTGAGTAGTGCAAGCATATGCCGTCCAGGAATTGTATTGGTTGGGTTGTTTTTCTAAGAGTGGTCCACTTGTAAGAAAAATGGCTGGGCAAATTTCATAAGCTGCTTGTGAAGGATATGTAATACGTTCTGTTTTGTTTCAGAGCGAAGCTCATCGTTGAACCTGACGAAGGCTATCCCCAACAACAGAAAGGGAAGGAAGCAAAACGTCCCTTTAAAGAGGATGGATCCAGGTAGTGCCCCTACTTGCACGGCACAGACAGCCATTCCAAATCTGTCTGAAAACTACGAGCCGTTCGTATTGGACTTTGCACCGACCCAACCAAGAGTTTGCGGCAGTTGCAAATGCAACATCCTCTTTTCATTGAGACCTCCCGACAACATAGTTTTCAGGCACCGTGAGCGGTACGTGTTCCCCATCTCCTTCCTAGCTGACGGCAAAACTTGGGACAAGACCGGAGTCACGTCCAAGATGAGGGAAGTTGTATATCACTTCAACCCTTCCTGCATTTATACACATTTCCGACAAGTATATTTCGATGCCGCTCCGCTAACAATTACCAACAGCGTGCAACCGTTTCTACATTTAGTTTCAGGATTTTCCCACTCCTCACTAAACTAATTGCGAACGTTCCTGACAGTAAAATGCACAACACAACTATGTAAATAAATTTGACTGCCCTCATGAAATTACTGAAAATAACAATTTCACAGCATCGCTTCTGGTGAAAAATACGAGAAGTACCTGGGGCTTTGCCTTTTGCAGACTACGTTCAACTAGCTTTTGAAGCATCGCATCTGGGGAAAAATACGAGAAGTACCTGGGGCTTTGCCTTTTTCAGACAACGTTCTAATAGCTTTTGAAGCATCGCATCTGGGGAAAAATACGAGAAGTACCTGGGGCTTTGCCTTTTGCAGACAACGTTCTAATAGCTTTTGAAGCATCGCGTCTGGGGAAAAATACGAGAAGTACCTGGGGCTTTGCCTTTTGCAGACAACGTTCTAATAGCTTTTGAAGCATCGCGTCTGGGGAAAAATACGAGAAGTACCTGGGGCTTTGCCTTTTTCAGACTACGTTCAACTAGCTTTTGAAGCATCGCGTCTGGGGAAAAATACGAGAAGTACCTGGGGCTTTGCCTTTTTCAGACTACGTTCAACTAGCTTTTGAAGCATCGCTTCTGGGGAAAAATACTAGAAGTACCTGGGGCTTTGCCTTTTTAGACTACGTTGCAATTGATGTCATTTGCTAAGATAGTCTGAATCTAGACTCTTAATAGAACTTAAGAATGATTCATGTATGTGACGTGTATAACTCATTTCTCATTTCGTGCATTTTTACATAATTGTGAGATGTGAATATCTTCATGATATACTTTGCAAATCTTGTCATTGGCTGAATCACAAACTGAACATTTCATATAGGTAACTTGTCAATGATTTCTAGATGGCCTTTATACATGATGTTCTGCTACTTTCCCTGTTGGAGACAACTTTCTACAATTCTTTGAAGCATCGCTTCTGGGGAAAAATACGAGAAGTACCTGGGGCTTTGCCTTTTGCAGACAACGTTGTAATTGATGTCATTTGCTAGGACAGCAAGAATTTAGACCTTTCATGTAACTCACATCGTGCAATTTTACATTGTTTTGTGTTTCGGATGTACATTCATGATATACTTTGCAGATCTTGTCGGTTCCTGTGACAGTCAAAAACTGTACATTTCATATAGGTTGTAAATATTTTCTACATGACTTTCATTCATGATGTTCAAATAATCGTCAATGGACTGCCGATCCAGAAAATACAAGATCTACCTTGATTTATCGATCTCTAGCCATGAAATAAAGTCAATCCCGGACACAGATCTTTTCAATTACTTTGATTTCTTGTCATCTGTACTGCCGGACTTTACTAAACCGTGGTTCATATGAGTAGTTTCATCGTGAAGAGCGTGGTTAAAACTTGACTTGTTTAGGATATGTATGTGAGCTTTATGTTGATTTTTCGGGACTTAGTGGTCCCTAGTGAGTGTGGATTGGTTTGTGAGCGTGATATAATGGCTCCATTGTGAAGAGCAGGTACTTTTAGGTATGGCATGAGTTGTTTAGGTCGATTGAGTGTGTATCGTGATGTCTCTGACTTGTTTAGGACATGTATGTGAGCTTTATGTTGATTTTTCGGGACTTAGTGGTCCCTAGTGAGTGTGGATTGGTTTGTGAGCGTGATATAATGGCTCCATTGTGAAGAGCAGGTAATTTTAGGTATGGCATGAGTTGTTTAGGTCGATTGAGTGTGTATTGAGATGTGTCTGACTTGTTTAGGATATGTATGTGAGCTTTATGTTGATTTTTCGGGACTTAGTGGTCCCTGGTGAGTGTGGATTGGTTTGTGAGCGTGATATAATGGCTCCATCGTGAAGAGCAGGTAATTTTAGGTATAGCATGAGTTGTTTAGGTCGATTGAGTGTGTATTGAGATGTGTCTGACTTGTTTAGGATATGTATGTGAGCTTTATGTTGATTTTTCGGGACTTAGTGGTCCCTAGTGAGTGTGGATTGGTTTGTGAGCGTGATATAATGGCTCCATTGTGAAGAGCAGGTAATTTTAGGTATGGCATGAGTTGTTTAGGTCGATTGAGTGTGTATTGAGATGTGTCTGACTTGTTTAGGATATGTATGTGAGCTTTATGTTTATTTTTCGGGACTTAGTGGTCCCTAGTGAGTGTGGATTGGTTTGTGAGCGTGAAATAATGGTTCCATTGTGAAGAGCAGGTAATTTTAGGTATGGCATGAGTTGTTTAGGTCGATTGAGTGTGTATTGAGATGTCTCTGACTTGTTTAGGATATGTATGTGAGCTTTATGTTGATTTTTCGGGACTTAGTGGTCCCTAGTGAGTGTGGATTGGTTTGTGAGCGTGATATAATGGCTCCATTGTGAAGAGCAGGTACTTTTAGTTATGGCATGAGTTGTTTAGGTCGATTGAGTGTGTATTGAGATGTCTCTGACTTGTTTAGGATATGTATGTGAGCTTTATGTTGATTTTTCGGGACTTAGTGGTCCCTGGTGAGTGTGGATTGGTTTGTGAGCGTGATATAATGGCTCCATTGTGAAGAGCAGGTAATTTTAGGTATGGCATGAGTTGTTTAGGTCGATTGAGTGTGTATTGAGATGTCTCTGACTTGTTTAGGATATGTATGTGAGCTTTATGTTGATTTTTCGGGACAGTGGTCCCTAGTGAGTGTGGATTGGTTTGTGAGCGTGATATAATGGCTCCATTGTGAAGAGCAGGTACTTTTAGGTATAGCATGAGTTGTTTAGGTCGATTGAGTGTGTATTGTGATGTCTCTGACTTGTTTAGGTTGAGATTTGTCATTTTTATCTCATTAACTTTTTCTAGCTATTTTGAAAAATATATTCCATTAATTTTGGATGTCTCTGGGATGTGCTGAGTCCCTTTCCTGTTATGATGCAAAGTTTCTTCTTTATTTGTCGTGTATTAGAGAAGTTTTGACTTGTTTACGATTTCCATTGATTCGACTTGTTTATGACTTGTTTACAGTTTACAGTTTACCCCGAAGTGGTAGCCCTAACTTGACGTCGGCGGTGATTGAGAAGATCTTCGAGAAATTGGGCCAACCTCAGCACCTCCTTCGGATCTTTCCTGCTAAAAATTTCCTCATCTTCGAAAATCCTATCTTGCAGGGCTACGCTCCGTATGCCTTCCAAGAAGACCTCTCTCACCCGCTCCTTCTCAACTTCAGCTGCAATTCCGATCCATCTTGCCAAGTGGAACAAATTGGACATAAACTCGGAGAGTGATTCACCGTCTCGCTGCCCGCGAGAGGCAAGTGAGACTCTGGATCCCAGACGCTCGTAAGGCGTGCTAAGCACATCACATAACAGTTTGGCGACATCATCAAATTCCTGACCCTCTAGATCTGCCTCGTAAGCCTGGAGTTCTCTGCGTATTTCTAGGGCCAAGTTTTGCAAGAACATGTACGTAATCAACCTACGCGGAATTCTAGCCAGATCGACTCACACCGTATAGTCCCTCAAAAATTGCTGCTTGTCATCCCCACGCTTGTAAAGGGCAGGTTTGGCGGATTTGACTAGACTGGAAAACCAAGCACTATCTTTCGAGTCGACATCCTCGTCGCTGACATCAAACAAAGTTCTTAATCCTGAAGTCATGACACTTATTATTGGCTATCTTTTTCCTCTTTCACTGAACCACGCTCTGCTACCAAATGTGGTAAATGTGATAATGAAGAATAAGTGTGTTTTATATTCCTTATAGATATATATATTCCAGTAATCGTTACCAAGCGATCTTTTACAACAATTCTGCTCAACAGCGGTTCTTGGATTTACGCGCTCGAAACTTCACGAGTTCAAAAGATGTCCCATTAAAACAATTAAAACGCGAGCAGCTGATACAATAATCACCACAACCATATAAAAAAAATTACGAAAGTTCATGAATTGATGTGAGAAATTAGAATAATTCAATAGCATATTTAAACAAAAAGCGCAACCTCTTACAATCTGCTAGCTTGTTGTGAAAACTGTATGGTTCTGAAGGTTGAAAGGTTTTGTGACCAATCATCATTGGTTGTGACTGATTGCATGCACGCAATACGTGCATTAGTTTGAATAAAAAAATGGAAAAATGTGACTTGTTATTCACAAAGTTATTATTTATCAAACTTTTGTAGGAAGTTTTACTTTTGTATCAAACTTTGTCAACCAATGTCGCCGTTCTTTTTTCAAGAGATCTGTACATTTATAAGACTTTTCAATGAATTTCAAGGCCACAAGAATGTGAACAGAAATGTTCGCATCATGTTTCGTCGACATTCCCAACATCTGAGCATACAAGCGACTTCATCTAAAACAAAAATGATCTTATCTGCTAGCTTTTTGCAGAAAGAATTTAGTTGAAAATCAATGCTTCATCCGATGGATTTGATCGAGAGCTGCTCTTCGTTGCCTGCCGCGATTTTTTCTCCCATTGCCGTGGGACACCAGGAAATCTTTGACAATAATTTAATCCAAGCAAGAAAAATCTGTTTGATTTTTTCCATATTGAACACAACTTTCTAGTGCTACGAACGCCACACATGGAGAGGGTGTGTCGCAAGTCCCTGTCATGGTTTTGATCAGGTGAAACAGTAATTAGACCAATAGCAAATTAATTCAAATATTGAGACAAATAGTAGCTAATTTTACGATGCGTTCTCAATCTGTTTTTTTCGTTTTCATTTTTGTGAGCAATTTTAATGTATTCTTCCAAAACCAAAATAAGAACTTACGTGGGATGATATAGTGATGCATCATCCCTTCAGATAACGGACTTGATGTTTTGTCTTCCATTGGGAAATCCCTTCAAAAAGAGTTTCTTTGACAAGTCGGATTTAGTAGTTTTTCCTGCTAGATCTTTCAAAAACCACTGCTCTAAGACACGAATTAGCAATCATTTCAGGTTTCAGTAGTCTGATTCTTCCTAGAATCAACTGAAATTTGCATGGATCTTTGTCTGACTGAGCAATTAAAGACTGTCAGCAACAAAATATTGTCCATGCTAGCCTCTCTATGACGAGCCGTACAACAATCAAAGAGAAAAGTAGTATTTATTAGTGGAAAACCTGGAAATTGTTTTTACCACGTCATTTTCATGGATAATATACTGCTCACAAATTTATTCGTGTTGTGCAATTTTTTTTGACTGGCAATTGCGAATTAGCAACTTTCATTTTGCGTTTGAGATGACTACAGTATGGCACGCAACAAACGGAGGAAGACTAATCAATCTGTTAAAGTTTATTTGAGTGATCAAGAGAAGATCAATCATCAAAAGCGAGTGGCAGAGTGGCAAGAAAAATCGCAGCCCCATGTCAAAAAGCAAAAATTGTTGTCACAGGTAAAGTTATGCTTGGATTGGCTCGAAGGTGTTTATTATCAAAGCTGAGTGTCATCTGTTATGTTCTATAATGTGAATTCTGAGATACTTCATGATTTATGTTGGGCATGATGGAAAGCATCCGAGCACGTTAAATAGTTAGGAAATCAAATCAGCCATTTTTTCAGTCGTTTGAGTAAGTTGTGTGATTCCAAAAAATTAGGAACGATCATAAATTTATTACATGATCCTGATGGTAATTTAGGATCCTAATTATTTGCTCCATTACTTGTACTTGAGATGTTCATGACAGTCACTTTTACTATATGTCTATTGACCTACTAGCAATCGGATTTTTTTCCTGGAAAACGTGTGGTGTGATGCAAGAATGTCATCAAATGCGTTGGAAGACAGGATGGAACCATAGCATTGACCACTTACTTACTTGCTTATGGACAGCCTGCATTTATCGCGTCGATTCGGGAAAAGGCCTTGCCATGACTTCCAACGGCGTCGATTCTGCGCAGCAGCACCCAGTTGACGCAGCTACAGAAGTTGTCCATGTTGCCCTCCATCTTCTTGGGCATCCAGGAGCACGCCTTTGTCCTCGAGGGTTCCACTCAATCTCTTAGACCACCTGTCGTCACGGTAGCGACCAACATGGCCAGCACATATCCATTTCTGTATCTTTATTTGTCTGCCACATATTTCGCTTTACTGATTGATAATTTCTTAGTGCTAGACAAAAAAAATGGGGTGAGTGACAAGCTCTAAAAGTTAATTTGAATGATCAAAATAAGATCAATCATCAGAAGAGAGTGGCCAAATGGCAAGAGAAATGGTAGTCCCATGTCGAAAAGAAAAATTTGCTGTCACAGGTAAAGCAATTCTTATGCTGATATTGGCATCTTTATTTTCAAGCCTCATTGGCAGATTCATCAAATATGATAGTACACAGGGCTGCCACTTCTCCGGTTTTAGCCGGATTTCCGGCTTTTTTCAGAATAAACTAAGTAGTGAGAAATTGTATCAAGAGGTAATAACACCCGTAGTCAGAATTTAAAATAAAAGCCACAATGATTAGGAGAGAAAAATTTTATCCCGAGGTTTCATTTTACCATGATTATGCTCGCTGTATGACGAGTGAATGCTCGGGATAAACTTTTTTCCTAATCATTGTGGTTTTTATTTTGAGTTAAGTAGAACAAGCAATTTTGATTTTGAGCTGTTTTAGATTTTGAAGGGGGCCCTTTTGAGATTGTGCGGTGGCACTTTAAGATCGTGAGGGGGCCCTTTTGAGACTGCGAAGGGGCCCTTTTATATTTTGAAGTGCCCTCTTGAGATTGTGCGGTAGCATCTCGAGATCGTGAAGGGGCCCTCGTGAGATTGTGAAGTGGCACTTTGAGATCTTGAAGGGCCCTTAAAGACTGGGAAGGGGTCCTTTTGAGATTTTGCAGTGGCACTATGAGATCGCGAGGAAGGCCCCTTTGAGACTGCAAAGAGGCCCCTTTAGGATCGTGAGGGGCCCTTTCAAGAATGTAGAGGAATCGGTAAAACAGAAATCTACCGAAAAGTTTCGGGAACACAGGGGAGTGAAGAAAGAATATTTCGTGCGATCAGTTGTTGCAAAAGCGGCTAAATTTCGGCGAAGACATCAACGAAAATTGAAACCTCGCAAACAGCTGCAGAAGTGATAAGGATTTTTTTCGTGTTGATGTTGCGTTTATTTTTGCCATGGCGGCTCAACCTTAGTCAAATAGCTTAGTTAGTTGTTCTTGGATGTCATATTTTTATATTACATTTGTTTGAAATACAGGATATGAGAGCAAAGTTTGATTTGAATCATTTGCCGGAGCTACAAGCACTGATGAAGTTTCTTCAGGCTGATTTGCAAGCGTTTTTGGCTTTTTAGCCGCCATCAGTGCAGTAAACAAGCAACTTACTCCACAAACCATCAGTAGGTGGATGTGCTTGGAAATCCGGCAGCGTGTTTGCAAATTTCAAATTTTGGAAGTGAGCTCTAGAGAATGAGATTTGAACTGCATGTATTTCATTAATTGCAGATGTCTGTATTTCGGATGATTATTTGTATTCTCATATTGAGCAAATGCGAATGTTTTTGTCGTCATTATTCTATGTGACATTGATTACAAATTATTTTGTTCATGCAGCGTGGCGGATTCTCAATGATCATTTCAAAGTTGTTGATGCAGTAGCAATTAGCGATTTATTTAACTCAATGATTTATTTCAAACTTATTTATGATTCAAAGGAAAACAGTTGCTAACACTTATACCACTATAACACTTACTTTCTACTTGCTCACTATTTCCCCGAATACAATCTAATCAACAGCGCAAGAACATGTCTCTACGCAATCGCTCGTAGATCTGTAGAAAAACGGTGTAAATTTTTGTTTTCCAGTTCATCCAAATGCAAGAGATGACTCTAGCGCAACATTTCTTAAACGTGTCCAAAAGAAAAGGTCAAAAGGCATTGAATCTGGTGGTATCGGAAGCCGTTCCAAAAGCTCCCTTGACGGTCAATCCAAGATTTAGGAAAATTGTTGTTTAAATAATTTACGATGGGTCTTTGGTAGTGCGCTGGCATTCCATCCTGCACGAAGACACTCCTATCCTTTATGACCATTCGGTATGTTTTTGGACGTTTGAGGGCGCGTAGGCGTCTGAAAATGTATGTGTTCATGATATTGTGAGCAATTGAAATGGACCGGGCAGCAATGTAGGGAAAAAGTGGGCAGCGATGCTATGAATACATATGTAGGTATACGCTGAGACTTGATCTTGTTTGTCTTGTTGTTCTTGATTGTTTTCAATATTTTCCATTTAAAATTTCAAAAATGCCCGACTGTCAGCAGAAGCCCATTTCATAAAATCTCGAACAATCTCATGAATGGCTGTGAGGGGATCAAGATAATGAACCTATAACATTGACAATAATCAGGATTCTTATGCATTTGTGATTACAATACAGTACATGTACATTCTTTATTGCATTTATGCCTACTGGTATCAAAATTCCCATAAGATTTCTATTTTCATTGCATGATGTAGCCAGTATCAGATATCTTGTTTGAACATTTTTTCGATCCATGATTTCCCAGCATAATTTTGACTTCTATGCATTTTCACTGTAATCTTCACACTTCTGTATAATTTGTACCTTTTTTCAAATTTTGACTTGTTCCAAGTTCGATATATAAGGCAATGTTAGCCATTTTGTAATTCGTCCTCGTAAAAGATATTCGAAACGTCGGACAGCCCTAGTGGTTTTTATTTTCCTGGTTAAAGCGATTACGCAATTCATTTAACAAGAACATACCATTACTCCAGGAATGGCCAAACACTTAAAGGAGAAGTGAAGCACTTTTACAACTTGATCTTAGTGGATTCATTGATCATAACTTTCAGCAGTGCTACTATTCACGAGGTCAGATTCGACACCGTCTACGAATTACAGCGAGAAATGTCTCCCCAATAGATCAGCCAATGAAGTCGCGAGGGAGACAATAGCGTCACTGTGCCGGGAATCCCGTTTCTCTCTCGTGTCATGTCAAGCAGCTAATGTTATTGCATCGATATACTCGTTGAATTGACCTTGACTCCACGAGGCAGGCAGCAGCGCCACACAGTGGATACATTTATTTCGTTGCATTTCGCCGACTTCTGACTGAGCAACCATGCCGCAGTGCAGTGCTTATGGGTGCCACAATGTGAATGGAGAATGTCAGGAACAAAGCAGACCTATATCTCATCACCGACGGTTAAAGAGGGGTGCAATCTCAGTTTCTTCGAGGAGAGAAGCGGAGTGCTGCTGTATCGGACATTTCAACAGATTCTAAGCGACGTATCTCGAGTTATGTTGCTCAACGTGAAACAGCTGATGCTGAAAATGAGTTGCAGTGTATTCTAAACTCTTCTATTGATATTTCTACGCAAGAATGCTCGACCACCGACTTCTCTGCTGATGTCAGACCGTCGATGTGTGACAAGAAGATGCAGACTAAGCGTCACTTTAGTGATGCCTGGATACAATGTTGTTCTCAGACTGTTACCAGATCTGTTTGTGTTCAAACTGACACACATTGCGATGAGGTCGAGTTTGAATCTAGCTCGACTTTATCTGAGCAGTCGACCGATGACGTATTCTTCCCCTCCGATTCTGAACCAAACATCGATATTGTAGAAGATGATGATTCTACAGACGAAAACTCTGTCACGACAGCTGATCGACGTAAGCCAAGATATTTCGTCGTTTCGATGGATAGTATTGAAACTCTGTTGAAATTCTGTCCCTTATGTGGATCGCCTGTCGACTCCCGATCTAGTCATAGCAACATTGTCGGCGGAATGTTATGTGTTCAGATAGAATGCTTGAGTGGATGCCACTATATTTGGACATCGCAATCTTCCGTTAGTCGACATCGATTTCGAAGTGGGTCTGGAGATTTCGAATTGGCTGTTTCCATAGTACTTTGTGGTGGAACATATTCATTTTTGGAATCCATTTCTGAAACAATGGATTTGGCAACTATATCGAATTCTACTTTCTACAAAATTCAGCGCCATTTTACTTCACCAGTGGTTTTTAGTGCATGGTCTTTTCAGCGAAAGCATATCCACGAAGAGTTGAAGAACAAATCAGAAGTTTGATTAGCAGGAGACGCTATGCGTGATTCACCGGGATTTTCAGCCAAATATTCTACTTATACTTAGATGGAATACGATACTAAATATATCGTCAGTGGTCGAGTAGTTCAGTTGGGTCAAGAGTCGACCTCCAGTGTTGGCATTGAAAAGTAAGCTTGCAATCCTGCTTGAATGATGTTATCTGCAGTTAACCAGTGACTGTTCTCGCTACTGACCGCAGTCCGTCTGTAATCAAATTCATGAAGTCCAATTATCCACAGATCAATCATCAATATGACATTTGGCATTTGGCAAAATCGCTAAAGAAAAGGATTATGATTGGCAGTAAAAGAAAATCTACATGCATCTTAGTTGACTGGCTGCGTAGTATTGTCAATCATCTATACTTCTGTGCACAAACATGTAACGGAGATGCCGATAAGTTGACAGAGATGTGGCTTTCACTTTTAAACCATATTCGTGGAATTCATTGCTGGGAGGCAGGACCGAGATTCCACTGTGTGCTCTCCTGCTTTCATGACGATATTGGTGCAGAGCTAGCATCAGAGGGCCTTGAAAAAGCCTACCTCCATTCGGATTCTGAGGCCTTCTCTGTGTTGCGTGATATCATTACTTCGAAGCCTATCCTGTCTGAACTGCATCATTGTACCCTTGCCCTCTCTACTTCTGAATTGGAAAACGTCCATAGTTTGATGTTAAAATACGCACCGAAACGACTGCATTTCTCTTTCACGTCAATGAGCCTCCGTACTTGTCTAGCTTACCTAGATCACAACAGGAACATCCTCAGGGAAAAGAAAGCAAATGCCTTCAAATACCAGTATTCAAAGGCAACGGGAAATTGGATTGTGCGACAGCAGTACGTTACAAAGGATTACACATGGAGGAAAGAACTTCTGCAAGACGCCATAATGTTGCGACAATTTGGAATTCATCCACCCGATTGTGATCCACCCTTTTCTGACATTCATACACCAAAAAATATTGCTCCGGTACCTATGCCTGAGAAAGAACAGTTACTCACTTCACTCAGAGAAAATACGAGGCATATTCACTAGTTCTGTTGGGCAAGCAATTTCTGTAATATTAGATATCATTTTCTATATATGCATCATACATGTTTTTTTAATTTGAATTGCAATATTCTTAGGTAATCATGAAACATAACGGTACTAATTAGGAATTCAATTACACATGTCTACATTTTAAGAGGGATATCAATAATTAATAAAGAGCAGCGGTCTTTTAAGTGATTTGAAGAAATGAAATGATGATAACGATTATCAAACATGCCTAAGTACATAGCTGTATATAAATAAGAGGAAAGATAATGTGCTAAGTATAGCGAGTAGCAGTTAAATAAAAAAAATCCGTATTTTTTCAGCGAAAGTATGTAGGCCTACATGTATATACCGGTGTATTCAAATTAGGGTTGCCAAAAAAATGTTTTTCTTATCCATCATATTTTAAATATGTTTTAAATATATTTAAAATATGTTTTTTTTATTGATGGGAATTGCAGCAGTTTTTGTAAGCTATAGCTTCATGAATTTGTTTTTTAAAGACCTAATGAATGAAAGGAAAGCGTAATATAATACTTAAAAATCCTAAAATAATGTCATTCAATTTGCTATCGCTGCATTGTGTTATACTGGATGTCGGAATGCTTGTCATTTCGTTTTTCATTTATTCTGATGCACGGGTTCGTCTTTTAAGGTATTAAGAAGCCAGAAAAATTGAGTTTTAATAAATGAAAATACGAAACGAAATGATGAGAACGATGAGAGATGATCAAAAAGACAAAGTCATAATGGAAAACTATATTGCCAGTATGCAAAAGAAACAAAACAAAAGTTAGCAAAACAATCGTATCGCATGGATGAAATTACAATAAAGCAGTCCTTCATGATGATGAATATTCACTCAACCAACACACTAGTATCACTCAACATACTCAACGTCACTTTCATCATCTGCATCAAATGGGAAGCAATCGTCAACAAATACTTTTTGAAGTCCCATGTTGCATGTTATCTTCATTAGCTTCGTAACTTTTTCCAAATGTAGTCTATTCCGCGTCTTTGAATGAATGAAATTGATCTTGCTATTGATCCTCTCCACGTTTGCACAATGAGGCACAATAGAAAGAATTCTGTTTGCTACATGAAACAGGGGTGTCAGCGAAAAATGCAGACCACCTGAAAGATAAGATGGTCATGTTTATATTCCGACTTTTCATGCTCGTTTAAAGTACGCTGTTACGCACTAAGAAGGAAGCATTTAAGACTGCAGGAATATTAAAAAAAATATTAAATAATCCCCATGTAATATGTACACAAAGGGAACGTTAACTTCCGTTAACTAAGAAATATCGATACAAATTCCCATGGACACGATGTGTCCAGCTGTACTGAGAAGCCACATACATGTACACAACACTGGTATTCAAATTTGATCTATCCTGATAACAAATGTCGTTCAAGTGGTACCTCTAAACAGAATTTGCGTAGTCATACTTTAACATAGTTAAACACACTCTTATCAAAATTTCTACGTACAAGCTATGCTGTGTGCTCAATGATTGACTCCAGATAATTTATACGTATTAGCAAAAGTAAGGCGCACAGATGGAACACAAGTAACAGAAGAAAAGCAAAAGCAAAATGTTGAGCCTGGGGTCAGATAGACATAATTAGAGGTATACCGCATATGAAATTCTTGACTTTGATATAATCTTGACTTATCCTTTGCAGTTACACATGTTTATCTCACTAATCAAAATATCCATTAACAAAATACGTGCATGCATTGTGCATGTTTCAATACGCAGCACTATACCTCTTCAATACAATAAAATTGATTGACATATGGTTTAAGATTATCTTTGGAAGATGACTCAGGAAAATATTTCTACCAATAGACAACCACATGGCTCAGCTACGCAAGCTTACCAGGTAAGCGGGGCATTTTGTTGTGATATTTCAGCATAGTATCAGACGCTATAGTATCGTCAGGTGCTACTGCCGTCCAAATGAAATCGGATGAGAATCGCCCAGTCTTAGTTCGAAACTCGGCGAGTTCGGTCATGACATTCGTTGGGTCAGTTGAAGAAGAGTTACTCCATTTTGTGATCAATTGAATTCCAGACAATATTTGAATAGAGTTCAAGTCTTGTCCTCTTCGATGAGGGTCCAGAATATTTGCAGCATGTAGAACACCACTCTCTCCTGAAATGAACTCCTGGCGATTTTGTAGTTTTTGTTTGAACGAGTTCTCATCACAACTACTGGGGGGAGACTGACTCAAGGCTGAATTATCGATAATTAGTTCTGCATTTATGGCCCTCAATCCACATGGAACCAGAGAGGCACGAGGAATGTTTGATTCAAATACAGCAATCCATCGACTGATTTCTGACACAACTCTCATCGTTGATTTGACACGATCCCACAGGATATCAGAGAGAAGGTCGCGCTTGACAGGGGCCACCTGCGCTTGAACATGTGTGTCATCGTTAACACATAATCTCTGAAGAGGTGCACGATTTACGTCAAGACTTTTCAAGGATGCTTCCCATGATAACCACCTACAAAAGATTAACATGGCTACACCGAAGATCTGTTTGACTATTATTAGATTGCGAAAATCCTATTACGAAAGTTGATCAAACAAGAGTCGAAAAGTCATGGACCGGCATAGATGGATACGAAGCAAACAAATAATAAAAAGTAGGTCTATACTTTGATTAATTTTAAAAATTAAGCAGAACTTGTTTGATAGAGCCGACTTAAAGGTAAAAATTCGCAATTAGAATATCTATTTGCAACATAGCTTTTGTAGCACTCGTTGTGCGTCGATACGGGAGGTTCATTTCAAGATAAGTTGTTTTCAATTGCATAGAGAATTATATAGTAACTGCCTTCTATTTACGACTTTTTATTCACCAAAAGTTACACAAAGTTAAAAAGTACCCGACGCGTTTCGTCCGAAGACAGTCTCAAGGGTCCCTTGAAACTGTCTTCGGACGAAACGCGTCGGGTACTTTTTAACTTTGTGTAACTTTTGGTGAATAAAAAGTCGTAAATAGAAGGGAGTGACTTATCTATTTTCACTTTAATCGTTAGGCTTCCAGATTTTAAGAACTTCAACTTTAGTTATATTAGCTTCTTAAACATATTCTTAAACACATCGAATTTAAAGCTTTAGATCAATAAATCAGCTATTCTTTGTTGATGGTCTTTATTTTTGGTCGTGCATTATTTATAGGGTGTCGTGTAGGATTATCAGAAATTAAACTGAGAACTTTTAGCACTTATTTAAGTCACACATATATAGCTATGGTAATGTAAAGTAACTCATGAAGCATACGAAATACAAAATATCAATCGATTACAAATAATTCATCTCACCGAGTGGCTTGGCAGTTTGAGACTTTCGCGTAAGTCTTCGATCGCATTTCGAAGAACTGACTTGTTATTAACAGTTTGAACAATTTGTCTCACTTGCTTTAAAAACGTCCCCAATGAAGGCATATTCATAAAGTCCTCTAACAGAAGGTTGAGGCCATGAGATACACATCCAATCGCTGCCAAGTCCGGATGCTCACTCAACACGATCTTCCACGATGCTCGCATATTTGCCGCATTGTCGGTGACAACAGCAGTGAAACATTCCGCGCCTACCGACGTCATGCGCTGCAGAATTTCTCGTGCGATGACATCTCCAGTATGCCTTTCCCTCACAAAAACAGAGTCGAGAAACATGAGTTCAGGATCACAAACCACGAAGTTTAATATATGCTTGCCACAAACGTTCACCCAACCATCCACTGAAAGAGTCAGTTTTTGACTGGCTTTAGACAGACGAGTTTTTATTTGCGCATCAACCTCTTCAGCCTCTTGGTCCAGGAGTGGGCCACTGATCTCGTCGCGGCTAGGAACGCGGAAAGCCGGATTCAGCTGGCGAAAAAATTCTTTCCAGTTCGGGTTCGACACCAAGCTGAATGGAGCGCCTGATGAGTATATGGCCCTGGCCAGGAGTCTTTGTAATTTCTGCTGCTCTTGACGGTCAGTTTCTCGCACCCAAGATGATAGTTTGACCTAGGGAAAGAAATGCATGATGAAAATTCATTGAAAAATCGAAAATTGAAGGGCTAAAACTGTGTTGTGCCGCCTACTATATATAGGATTAAGGGATACTTTCTGATAATTGCCCATAAGTGATGTTAAAATCATTGTTGTGATAGAAAACGCCCACCACTTGTTAACTTGTGTAACACTGACGATACTCGTGCAATCCAAAAAAAATTGTCGGAGGATGATGAGTATGAGTATAAAATTCTACTGATCGAAATCGTTGGTCAAGCGCTTAAGCGAACTTTCAATGCTTTTCAGTCCTCTGTGAGTGCAACCCGTGCTTAACTTGCGATGAATCCACTGACCCGCATCGGAAAGATATGACAAGCACTATTTTATGCACCTATCGTACTATCCTATACTGTGTTATCATCTTGCCATGTAGGCCTTGAATGAATATTGCCGGTGAGTAAAATAGAAAACAAATGAGTCCCACTATTGACCGTAATTGATTATTCTGAAGTATTTAAGAAGAATCACATGACCTACATCAGAATCTATTGAATATAGTGTGTACTGTCTACATTACACTTACTAAGTCTATGTTACACTTACTTTTCTTGGGATATAATAGACCTACTAGACAAGGCAATCTTGATATCAACTCACCTGAGAGGTAGATTTTGAGGAAATTGGCTGCTGTTCATCACAATTGGTGTCAGTGCTGCGGACTTCGCTGGTGGGGGCATTTCAGTTCCTGTCGCAGATCCACCAATAGCTATCTTCACAGCTCTTGGGATGGACATGCACTTTTGGACGAGATGTTCTGTCCTTTTGGTGGCACATTGCTTTGTTTCCCAGGAACAAAATTTACATGAGTAAGTTCTTTCGTCAGATTTTATAGTGAAATACTTGTTTGAAATGCTAGGCTTTCGCCCGCACACCCCAGCTTTTCCAACCATCGCAACAACCTTTCGGTGACACTTTCACTAATCAAGTGAATTTAGGAGTTCATGTTGAAAATTGTTCTTGATTTTGATTGGATGCTTGTAATATCCAATTGTCAATTTCGTATGAGATTGAGTCACCGTCACGTCAACCATTCATCACGTGATGAATGCGTCATCATTGTGAGTCAAACTTAGCCGCATGCGGAGAAAGACTAGAACTTGTTTTTTACACATCCGCTGATGCTGGTGATTATCAGCCATAGCACCGCAGTTTTATACCTTGATAGAAGAGGTTATTATTGTCTACCGTTATAGAGTAAACTCAACTATTTCAACTTTAGGAAAGCATGTTCTTCAAAATATTGAATTACTGACATTTAATACGCAATCATACATACACAAATGGGGTTACATCGTCTCAAGAATTGTGGATTGTTTATCGAAATAACAAAAATACTGACTTTACTACAGTTTTACAGCAGTAAAAACAATACCTAACAATTGTTAAAAAAAAACATATTAAAAACAATGTTTTTTAACCATATTTAAAATATCATATTTTAAATATCGCAACCCTAATTCAAATACATATTCCATTGCTTATCACGCGGTCATTGTAGCTGAAGTAAAAACACAGATATTAACGAGCAGATTTTTAATAGGCTTGTAATAACTACAGTATCTGGTAAAGGTGTTTAGTCAATCAGAATACGGTCGCTATCATGAGGTTGAAAGTCAGTGTAGATACCATCTGCAGATGGAAACTCCTTGCGTATTGTATCGTAGACGCAACTAGGAAGAAGTTTCCTGACTTCTTCACCTATAGGTCCCTCATGAATCCAAAATACTAATTGAGAGTAGGCACTCCATCGTCGAGCGCTATTATCGAAGTCTTCTCGTGATGGTTTTCGTCTTTTCTTCCGGATTGCTAGCATTCGCTGAAAACTAACTTTCAATACTTCTTCATTTAAACAAAGAACACGAAAAGTCGACGTGTCAGTAATACAATTACACGTAGAGTCCAATTTTCGTTTGATGAGCTAACTTTGTACACAACAGGCTCCGGGATACGTAGCAGAACTGGCTGCAGGACATTTCTGACTCTGACAATGGTGCTCCCTATGTTCATTTCGTTCGATTGCCTCAAACTATCAATAGATAAGGGTCTGACCGGCTGAAGCAAGTACAGCATCGCATTTTGAGATATCTCGCTTTCAGTAATTCTATCATATTCTTCACTATCGCTCATCATGAATGTTCAGTCGGTGAATCGAGTTGCACATTGACTGCGGGTGAGAGTGAGACAGCAACACTGCGGCTGGCACAACTACGTGAAGCGCTGTTCGCGATTTGATTGGCTAATGCTAGACAATAGTGACTCTGGCGGTAAATGACACATCTCACCTCACAGGCATCGGATTAAACTCGTGTTTTCGATTTTCAATGCAGGAGGATTTAACTGGTGATTTGATGATAACATGCAAAAGTGCTTCATTTCCCCTTTAAAATCATTGTTTTTCGTTGTGTCGGTGTGATTTGCAGAAGGGACAAAGAGGAGAAGAATGGACAGAGGGGTTTATGTTATAAAGGTATCCTTTTCCAGAGTGGTGATTTATTTGTTCGGAGTTGTGCCAGTGCTCTACGTGTGCGTCTGATTTGTGAACTGTGAGGGGATTGCTCAATTGTTTTGTCTCTGTGCTAGGTATGTTCCGACGTGATGTGCGCTTGTTTGAGGAGTTCCTATGTTGTCGCGTTGGGTGCCGTAGAACGCCCTAACTTTAGCCACTTGCACGTAGTTTTTTCAATTTTTTAAATCAAGTTCGGGATAACTTTCTTCAAATATGCGTTAGTTGGATTAATGGGAGTGGTCTCCAGTTACTTCTATGATGTCATTGTTAAAAAAATATTTTAAGTATGTTTTTTCTAGGCCTAAAGGCGGTGGCTAAAGTTAGGACTGCTTGCCCAAACTTTAGCCACTTTGTTTTCAAAAGCCTCCTACATGATAGAATTGAACTTAATGACGATTGATTGAGTACGAATTAGACTAAGAATGAATGAGAAGTTCTTTCTTATGGAAATATTCTATCTATTGTGAACTTTGGATAACAAAACACATAACTGGATGACATTATAACTATAAAAATATCAAAGTATAAAAATTCTTGACTCATACATACGTAAGTACAGTCTATTGTTTGTCTATGTCACACTCAATAGTCCAAACCAAACCACAGTCTCTACAATTTCATCCGGTGAAATAGAATTTCGGTCCTCTTTCTCTGGGAAGACGTGTGAAGTTTCCGAAACTCTTTTCAGGAACGACACTACAATATCGTTTTGGCTTACTACCTGCAACACTTGTGCCACAAAGTGTTTGTGGATTGATCTACCATCAACTGTGAGTTTAACAAGAACAAAATCTCCTTGATTTATTTGTGGCTTCGATTGAGATTCATCATCATGTTCATAGATAGCTCAGGGTTCACGATTGACATTAAGTTCGTCGATGGGGCCCACATTACCCTCGAAATCCAAGTCAGTGTCGCCCTCTTTTGGGTCTGGTTTTCCTCCTGAGATATGGCAGACAAACCGATCTGAACCAATCAGCGGAACACAAATCGTCAAACCATCCAGATTTGGTGAATGTGTACATGGCTCCGTCAGATCCACCGACTGTCCATTGCTTATACAGGTTTTTGGATTTATAAACAACGTAAGGGGGGGGAGAAGGTCTCCGTTCGCAGACCCCGCAAACATAACAGAAATACCTGATTTAGCGTGATTGGCGACAGCTTCCGGGTATTTCGTTCCTCTCTTGACGATGCATTTCCTTTTTCCAGAGTCGTCCACGAGAGCCGTCTCATCGTAGTTCACGATGTTTTCTGCCGGAACATCCTCAACAGTTCTCTTCAATTCTTTGAAGTAGTCAGTGATAATTGTCTTGTCAACGGCTGCACGACGTCGCGCTATGTTTGACACATTTCGACGAGATAAGCCATTGCGCCGTATGAAGTTCCTGATCCATTTGCTCCCGGGGATGTTGTCTCTGAAACAACTGATAGTGATTCGTGAAGCGTAGAGGTAATCCTTCACTATGAATTTCAAGTCATCTGATGTAACAGGAAATCCCCAATCACACAAGAGTACGAAGCGTTTGGATATATGTGCCTCAATATCTGCATCCAAAGCCGTTGGTCTTCCATAGGAGCCGCGATGTTGATTATGTTCTTGAGAGTCTGTCTATTCACTCCATGTTCTTTGGCCGCTGCTCGTAAACTGGTGCCACGATGTACAGCACATATTGCTTTTTCAATAGTGTCAGCAGACGAACTTGCATATTTTCGTTTGAATGGAGCCATAGACGTGTTAACGTAGTCTGTTGTTTGACTGTTGATCGTCCGAATGAGAAATAAGGTTTTACGAGGACCTCGCTATTTATACCACTGGGAAGATGTTTTCCAAGAAACCATTTTTCTAGTGACGACATTGCTAAAAATAGCAATTACTTCATTCTCAAGAATGGAAGGTGCATCGTTCAATTCGCATTACTGGATTAATTGAAATTTCCTTCAGTTTCAAGATGGGGAAACAGTATAGAATAGCATTTTCTTATGCGTGTAATTAGATATACCGGTCAAGCTGACATCGGTACATGTACATGTTGAATGTACAGTCTACAATAAAGTCTAGCTATGGATATATCGACTTTGAATTTGCGAACATTGGACGTCTGAGGAAGTTGAAAAGGAGGCTAGCCCTGATGCAGTAGGGACCAAATTTCAAATAAATCAAGCATAACTTCACTCACATAAGTGGCTAAAGTTAGGACATTTTCCTGAATTTGACGTCCTAACCTTAGCCACCCCATTTAAAAGTAAGCAAAGTTAAAGTTGCCACGTGAAACTCCATTAATATGTTAAAACAGTGTATGAGCAACGTATTTGACGTTTCAACTGATTCCACATGTCTAGGCTTCAAACCATTCAGGGGTGCATTTTGAAATTCAATTTTTTTGCCAAAAATGCATGTTTTTGGAAAAGATTCAGCCATGAAGTCATAACTTGAAATATGACAAAATAGAGAGTAGTTTTACAGTGCTATGGTATCAGATGAATATTTCAAGCTGTAGTGGTGCATCGTAAATGCATCATATCAGAAAAAATAAGATTGAAGTCATGCACCACCGGTGGCTAAAGTTAGGACGCCTGGCTAAAGTTAGGGCGTTCTACGGTGATTGTGTGATGGGGTGAGGAGCGCTTTCCAGATGTAAAAATTGTAGTTTTTTTTTTGTTGTCTGAGAGGTGTTCCTTGTTGCCCGAGGAGATGAAAAGGTTGGTGTTGACATTTGGCTTTGCTTTAAGGGGGGTTTACACGATCAGATAAATCCGCCGATTTATCCGCGGATAAATCGGCAGATTTATCCTCCGATTCTAAGCGCGTTCACACGGACCGAGAAATAAGCAGATTTCTCAGCAGACTTCGATAATTTAAAGCTATTTTTAGATACAATTATTGATTTGTATATAGATAGTGAGAATGCAGAGCGCAGACGAATAGAATAGTCGTGAACACGCGAATGTCATTTCCTTCGTTTGTCAGAAAGGTATAGTTACTTCCTTCGATGGCTCCAGTATATTCTAAGAAGCTCTATGCTTCAGTTGTTGCCATATTGGCCTCAAAGAAGAAAAATAAAAGAAAGAAGATATGGTCAAGAAAATGGTTGTTGGAAAGATCAAAAATTTCACAAACAACATTTATTCGAGAATTAAAGAACGAGGCTACAGACAAAGATTTCATTAATTATCTCAGGACGGACGAAAATTCCTTCGAAATAATACTGAAAAAGGTTTCTTCGAAAATTGCTAGAAATGACACTCTCATGCGGCCATGTATTTCACCTGAACAACGATTATGTGCAACTCTTCGTTTCCTGGCGACTGGGAGATCATATACTGACATGCAGTACTGCACCCGGATTTCTAAAAGTTCTTTATCCAATCTGATTCCGGAGACATGCCAAGCTATTTATGATGTTTTAAGAGAAGAATATCTGAAGGTAAGTCACAGTTCAAATATATCTAAAATTATTCGAAAAGTTAATGTTATTCAATGTTGATTTAAATACCTTAGCTTAGTATGTTTACGTGCGCTTACAAACCAAAATGAATGTGCAGATTGATATTATTCTCGTGTTTTCAAGCGAAAGATCAGAGATTTCACTTGTTTATGCAAAACTCAGATTATTTAGGTATATCTTGTAAGTCTTGGTCGCTTTTGTGAGGTATCAGAGTTTGTGTATTATAATGAACAAACCGTCTGGCTGATGAAATCGGACATTGTAAGCTACACATGTACACAGTTGTTTGTTAAATAATTGTGTACGTGTGTATACACTGATATGTGATCTTAACTATGTTATCTTTATACAGTTATATATCCACTGTAATTTTTTAGACGCAAAACGTCAATGATAAGGCCTTTAAATTGCACAGACTATTAAGCTACGTTTTTCCATGTTTGGTTTTTATTTCAAAGATTCATTATTTACGATATCAAAAGCTAATGCATCCAAATTTCAAATATTCAAAGTGACATGGTTAATATATATTCATTTATTAATTTCATGCTGTGATTAATCATACATGGTGTGCACAGTAAGCTACAGAATTCATCAAACAGTTTGTTCACTATAGTGAACAGTAGACGGTTTAAGGTTAAATGCTCTATCAACAAACAAAATTTAAGCCACAGGCAACATTTTGTCCACGATATATACTAAATTCAATCTTATTCAATTTCAGACACCGAAGACAAGGAAGGAATGGATAAGAATTTCTGATGAATTCTCAGATAAATGGAATTTTCCACATTGTATCGGGGCGCTTGATGGCAAATACGTTTTAATTGTACCTCCCACCGATTCCGGTTCATATTATTTCAATTACAAAAGGTGATCATAGCATAGTACTAATGGCTGCTGTAAGTGGTCAGTATGAATTTCTTTACGTGGACATTGGTACAAATGGTAGAGTATCAGATGGCGGGGTCTTTTCTAAGACTTCTTTCAACAGGGCTCTGCTGACAAATGAACTAGATATTCCTCCACGACATCCACTAATTCCTAAGACCGAACCGCTTCCGTATGTGTTCGTTGCGGACGACGCGTTCCCGCTGACTGAAAATATAATGAAGCCGTATAAATTCCGAGATCTCTTGAAGACTAAGCGGATTTTCAACTATCGACTATCCCGTTCGAGACGTGTTGTTGAAAACGCTTTTGGAATTTGGTCGTCTCGCTTTCAAGTTTTCAAATCACCCATTTGCTTGACTCCTGAGAAAGTTGAAATCCTTGTCCTAGCTACATGTGCTTTGCACAACTTTTTACGTCGAAATTCTCATAATTACATTTCCTCGTCTGCCCTTGACCTCGAAAATGTCGAAACGTCTGAAGTTTCACGCGGTACTTGGCATTCGGCACAAAGAGATGGACTTGCTAAGTGGAAGCCATCTAAAAGCCATAATCCATGTAACGATGCCAAACACGTGCGAGAGAAATATTGTGCATACTTCAATGGACCAGGTCAAGTTTCTTGGCAGGAAAAAGCCATTCAAAAGAACATTTCAAGTGTAGATGCCTAAACTGTTTCCTGTTTCACTGCTTCTCTTAATTGTTTTATTCATTTGCATATATACCGTGATCATGAAGCCGTTGTGTAAAATGACTTAATCCACCAAGAATACACGTATGTGTGTTCTTATAAAACATGTATTTTTCTTTTTAAAAGCTTTCTTTTGACTTAGCATTGAATCATAAATCAAAATATATGACTTAATATAAAGACTTAGGCCTATAGGCATGCCTTATGTTAATGTTACAATTCTTGTTGCGTTATAATAGAAAAATCGACCTTGGACTATAGTTATCCAACTTAGTCTTAAAAATTATATGAGATTTGGTAATTACTTGATTTCTCTTTAAGTGCATAAGTTAAGTACATGTATACTTAAATTTTACATTTGATAACGCGATTCAATTATTTGAAGAAAATCTCTTTTGTCAAAACACAAAGAATTTCAATATCATATCAAATGCTATATTCTAAAATTTAAGCGACTGGTCAACAGTTTACTACTTTTGACCAGTTGCTTCAGAAAAATCTTTGATTATCATGTCAACATATGAATCTTTTTTGCCGATACAACTT
This sequence comes from Prostheceraeus crozeri, assembly GCA_907163375.1. Lineage (NCBI taxonomy): Eukaryota > Metazoa > Platyhelminthes > Polycladida > Euryleptidae > Prostheceraeus > Prostheceraeus crozeri. The sequence continues at coordinate 237,159 of CAJQUW010004777.1, read as the reverse complement.
GATAACTCTAACGAACCAAGTCTCGCTTGGAAAAGCACGTCACTGATAAGTTTTTCTGCAATTAAACGCTGCTTAGCATCCTGAACTTGTCTGAGCTGATGAGCCACATTATTCGCAAAAGCAGTTGCGCTATCGTCAGGTGCTCGCAGGTGCTCTTCTGCCAGTCGGAGAAGATTGTCAGGATTCGGTCTCCTTGCTTTGCGTTTGCGAATACAATTGGGTGTCGAAGTTGTAGTATTACTAGAACTTTCTTCCAGCATTTCTACTTGTTGATGTTCTTCATCTGCCGTACATTGAGTGTCAGTAACATTCATACTGTCCTCATTATTGTCATTCGGTTCATCAATTGAATTCTGTAAAAATGAAACCAGTATAAAACATTAGATGCACCTACCGATGTTATGAAAATTTGATGAATTAAAAATTTAAGACCCGGGTCTTATTATCGAATAAATACGGTAATTGTTTTACAGCTTTAAAAGTAGATCAAAACTTACCTGACGAGTTTCACAAGCTGAATTAGGTGTTTCTAATAAATTAGAGCTACTTCCTCTTGCCTCCTCCATCTCACCGATGAATAAAAGGTTTTGGTAGTACCATAGAGAAGGTTCATATACTTCTTCGGCTCCAATACCTGACTTGGTGGATGCCTTCACCTTGCCATGTTCGCGTCTGAAGGTAGATCGTAGGTTGTCAATTTTCTTTTTTAGGACTTCCACCGTTTTAACACTGCTCATCACTTTAAGCCCAGATGTTGGGTCTTCAAATTCTTGGACGGCCTTTAATAGAGATTCCAAAGCATCTGTCCTCTTTATTCGGTTGTGATAATCTTTGGATTTAATCTTCCATAGGCATGGCCTTTTCTTATATTCTTCGATCAGAAATTCAATGGCATCCTGCCCCCAATTCACGATCTTGTCAGCCATTCTTCCTCTTCGCAATCAATGCAATTGTATTCGATGTCGTAGAAGCACGGTCGGTTGTCATGGCATTTGTCGCAAGTTTCGGAAATCCATGGTGCAAGCCTCTGAACAACTAAAGGTGACGTCTGCATCACCAGTGGGCCAATCACGAGAGAGAACGAAAGCAAATCGGAAGCAAATCTGATGAAAATATTCAACATGTTGGATCGTAGCAGACTTCTCAGCCGATTTGCCATCCGAGGAGCCAGCAGATTTATCTGCCGTGTGAACGCCCTTCCTGTTTCTGCGCCGATTTATCCGCGGAAATATTTTCATCAGATTTGCTTCCGATTTGCTTTCGTTCTCTCTCGTGATTGGCCCACTGGTGATGCAGACGTCACCTTTAGTTGTTCAGAGGCTTGCACCATGGATTTCCGAAACTTGCGGCAAATGCCATGACAACCGACCGTGCTTCTACGACATCGAATACAATTGCATTGATTGCGAAGAGGAAGAATGGCTGACAAGATCGTGAATTGGGGGCAGGATGCCATTGAATTTCTGATCGAAGAATATAAGAAAAGGCCATGCCTATGGAAGATTAAATCCAAAGATTATCACAACCGAATAAAGAGGACAGATGCTTTGGAATCTCTATTAAAGGCCGTCCAAGAATTTGAAGACCCAACATCTGGGCTTAAAGTGATGAGCAGTGTTAAAACGGTGGAAGTCCTAAAAAAGAAAATTGACAACCTACGATCTACCTTCAGACGCGAACATGGCAAGGTGAAGGCATCCACCAAGTCAGGTATTGGAGCCGAAGAAGTATATGAACCTTCTCTATGGTACTACCAAAACCTTTTATTCATCGGTGAGATGGAGGAGGCAAGAGGAAGTAGCTCTAATTTATTAGAAACACCTAATTCAGCTTGTGAAACTCGTCAGGTAAGTTTTGATCTACTTTTAAAGCTTTAAAACAATTACCGTATTTATTCGATAATAAGACCCGGGTCTTAAATTTTTAATTCATCAAATTTTCATAACATCGGTAGGTGCATCTAATGTTTTATACTGGTTTCATTTTTACAGAATTCAATTGATGAACCGAATGACAATAATGAGGACAGTATGAATGTTACTGACACTCAATGTACGGCAGATGAAGAACATCAACAAGTAGAAATGCTGGAAGAAAGTTCTAGTAATACTACAACTTCGACACCCAATTGTATTCGCAAACGCAAAGCAAGGAGACCGAATCCTGACAATCTTCTCCGACTGGCAGAAGAGCACCTGCGAGCACCTGACGATAGCGCAACTGCTTTTGCGAATAATGTGGCTCATCAGCTCAGACAAGTTCAGGATGCTAAGCAGCGTTTAATTGCAGAAAAACTTATCAGTGACGTGCTTTTCCAAGCGAGACTTGGTTCGTTAGAGTTATCAAGTTGTATCGGCAAAAAAGATTCATATGTTGACATGATAATCAAAGATTTTTCTGAAGCAACTGGTCAAAAGTAGTAAACTGTTGACCAGTCGCTTAAATTTTAGAATATAGCATTTGATATGATATTGAAATTCTTTGTGTTTTGACAAAAGAGATTTTCTTCAAATAATTGAATCGCGTTATCAAATGTAAAATTTAAGTATACATGTACTTAACTTATGCACTTAAAGAGAAATCAAGTAATTACCAAATCTCATATAATTTTTAAGACTAAGTTGGATAACTATAGTCCAAGGTCGATTTTTCTATTATAACGCAACAAGAATTGTAACATTAACATAAGGCATGCCTATAGGCCTAAGTCTTTATATTAAGTCATATATTTTGATTTATGATTCAATGCTAAGTCAAAAGAAAGCTTTTAAAAAGAAAAATACATGTTTTATAAGAACACACATACGTGTATTCTTGGTGGATTAAGTCATTTTACACAACGGCTTCATGATCACGGTATATATGCAAATGAATAAAACAATTAAGAGAAGCAGTGAAACAGGAAACAGTTTAGGCATCTACACTTGAAATGTTCTTTTGAATGGCTTTTTCCTGCCAAGAAACTTGACCTGGTCCATTGAAGTATGCACAATATTTCTCTCGCACGTGTTTGGCATCGTTACATGGATTATGGCTTTTAGATGGCTTCCACTTAGCAAGTCCATCTCTTTGTGCCGAATGCCAAGTACCGCGTGAAACTTCAGACGTTTCGACATTTTCGAGGTCAAGGGCAGACGAGGAAATGTAATTATGAGAATTTCGACGTAAAAAGTTGTGCAAAGCACATGTAGCTAGGACAAGGATTTCAACTTTCTCAGGAGTCAAGCAAATGGGTGATTTGAAAACTTGAAAGCGAGACGACCAAATTCCAAAAGCGTTTTCAACAACACGTCTCGAACGGGATAGTCGATAGTTGAAAATCCGCTTAGTCTTCAAGAGATCTCGGAATTTATACGGCTTCATTATATTTTCAGTCAGCGGGAACGCGTCGTCCGCAACGAACACATACGGAAGCGGTTCGGTCTTAGGAATTAGTGGATGTCGTGGAGGAATATCTAGTTCATTTGTCAGCAGAGCCCTGTTGAAAGAAGTCTTAGAAAAGACCCCGCCATCTGATACTCTACCATTTGTACCAATGTCCACGTAAAGAAATTCATACTGACCACTTACAGCAGCCATTAGTACTATGCTATGATCACCTTTGTAATTGAAATAATATGAACCGGAATCGGTGGGAGGTACAATTAAAACGTGTTTGCCATCAAGCGCCCCGATACAATGTGGAAAATTCCATTTATCTGAGAATTCATCAGAAATTCTTATCCATTCCTTCCTTGTCTTCGGTGTCTGAAATTGAATAAGATTGAATTTAGTATATATCGTGGACAAAATGTTGCCTGTGGCTTAAATTTTGTTTGTTGATAGAGCATTTAACCTTAAACCGTCTACTGTTCACTATAGTGAACAAACTGTTTGATGAATTCTGTAGCTTACTGTGCACACCATGTATGATTAATCACAGCATGAAATTAATAAATGAATATATATTAACCATGTCACTTTGAATATTTGAAATTTGGATGCATTAGCTTTTGATATCGTAAATAATGAATCTTTGAAATAAAAACCAAACATGGAAAAACGTAGCTTAATAGTCTGTGCAATTTAAAGGCCTTATCATTGACGTTTTGCGTCTAAAAAATTACAGTGGATATATAACTGTATAAAGATAACATAGTTAAGATCACATATCAGTGTATACACACGTACACAATTATTTAACAAACAACTGTGTACATGTGTAGCTTACAATGTCCGATTTCATCAGCCAGACGGTTTGTTCATTATAATACACAAACTCTGATACCTCACAAAAGCGACCAAGACTTACAAGATATACCTAAATAATCTGAGTTTTGCATAAACAAGTGAAATCTCTGATCTTTCGCTTGAAAACACGAGAATAATATCAATCTGCACATTCATTTTGGTTTGTAAGCGCACGTAAACATACTAAGCTAAGGTATTTAAATCAACATTGAATAACATTAACTTTTCGAATAATTTTAGATATATTTGAACTGTGACTTACCTTCAGATATTCTTCTCTTAAAACATCATAAATAGCTTGGCATGTCTCCGGAATCAGATTGGATAAAGAACTTTTAGAAATCCGGGTGCAGTACTGCATGTCAGTATATGATCTCCCAGTCGCCAGGAAACGAAGAGTTGCACATAATCGTTGTTCAGGTGAAATACATGGCCGCATGAGAGTGTCATTTCTAGCAATTTTCGAAGAAACCTTTTTCAGTAGTATTTCGAAGGAATTTTCGTCCATCCTGAGATAATTAATGAAATCTTTGTCTGTAGCCTCGTTCTTTAATTCTCGAATAAATGTTGTTTGTGAAATTTTTGATCTTTCCAACAACCATTTTCTTGACCATATCTTCTTTCTTTTATTTTTCTTCTTTGAGGCCAATATGGCAACAACTGAAGCATAGAGCTTCTTAGAATATACTGGAGCCATCGAAGGAAATGACATTCGCGTGTTCACGACTATTCTATTCGTCTGCGCTCTGCATTCTCACTATCTATATACAAATCAATAATTGTATCTAAAAATAGCTTTAAATTATCGAAGTCTGCTGAGAAATCTGCTTATTTCTCGGTCCGTGTGAACGCGCTTAGAATCGGAGGATAAATCTGCGGATTTATCCGCGGATAAATCGGCGGATTTATCTGATCGTGTAAACCCCCCTTAAAAGCGGTTTGCGTGTAGTGTGAGTTGTTCAGCAATGGGGAGGACGTGTGTTTCGTCGTGGAGATGTTATGTGTTTGTGTCGCGTGTGCATCTTGTGGCGATCCCGAGCGCTTTGTTCTGCTTTGCTTGTAGTTTGTCAATATGTTTGTCTGATGATTGGTGAATAGACTGTTGGTGTGTATTCCAAGAGGGGACGCTTGATGGTCTTGTAGGTGGCCACGATGGTCTCATGTTGTTGTCCCCAATTAATGGAAGTGAGACAGGTGAGGATGTTGAGTGTGTGGTTTGCTTTTTCGCAGATTTTGTTGGCGTTGTGAAAGTGTGTTGATTGAGCGTCTAGGTTAGCGCTCAGGATCGGTTGTTATTGAGGGTTGTGAGTGGACTGTTATCGATACTGAGTGATAGGGTTATGTTGTGTTCGTGGCGATCTTGTGTCGAGAGTGAGAGTTGAATATTTTTTGGGTTGATGTGGAGCTTGTTTTGTTGAGTCCATGAGAGCAGAGTGTCGAGGTAAGGTTGGAGTTAGTCGTGGGCTGTCTTGATGTTTGAGTGAGTGGCCGTGATGGTGATATCGTCAGCGCAGACCGTTGTTTTTGAGTGTAGTATATGTAGGAAGAGGAATGCCTTGCATGTAAAAATTGAAGAGGAAGGGGGAGAGAACTCCTCCTTGTGGTACACCTGTTTAGATGTTTTTGTTGGTTGTTTGGTTGTATGTGTAGGCTTGCCTGCCTTTGATGTAATTTGCACTGTTTCGAATGGAGATAGAATGGATGTTGGTCTGTTGAAGCTTGTGGATGAGTGTGTATGTGAACTGTGTTGAAAGCTTTTGTCATGTCCAGTGATGTGGTGATTGTGCGTAGGGGTGGGTTTTTGCTGTTGAAATCAGCAGCGATGTTGTTGATTTGATGAAGTGCGTTGGTTTTGGAGTGTTCTCTTTTTAATCCATGTTGAAAAGGCAGCGACTGGACGAATTTTGTGATGATGCTAGAATTATTTTTCCAGTGTTTTTGCAAGAGGTGGGAAAAGAGAAATAGCTCTGTAAGAGGTGTGAAGATAGATGTATTTATTGTGTTTTGATATTGGTATTGTGCATCTGGTTTTTTCTCATTGGTGTTGGATGTCGGTTTGGTATTTGGTGGCATTGGGCCGAGGTGTTTGATGTTGACTTTATCTGGCCCAAGAGAGTTGTTATTTGAGGAGTCTGAGATGACTTGTTGTGTTTGGTCGGGCGTAATTTTTCTGTTGGTGCTAGTGGGTTGGAGTCTGTCTGTCAATTTTTCTGTTTTCTTTAGGTTTTGTGACGTATGAGTATGGTGAAGTGTCTGTTGAAGGCGTTCACGATGTCTCGGTTATGATGACGAGGTTTGTTGAAGAAATTGATTGTATTTGTATTATTTTTTTGGTGGTTTACCGCCCTTGTCGTTGAGTGTGTAGATGGTGCGCCAGAGTCTGCTTGTGTTTTCGGTGTGGGACCAGCCAGAAGAGATTTTGCTGATCCATATATTTTGCTTGTGCTGATTGATTTCTGTATTGGTCTACATTTCTGTATTGCGTCTTTTTGGTCTAATAAATAACATCGCGGATGTTATTTCTTTGATGGATGGCCTGTCTGATTTGTGTCGGTAGTATGGGAGTGATTTGTTGGATCCCTTTTGGTATATGGAGTTAGTCTGCCTGTAAGATCACGCTTGTGATTGTGTTGTTGACTTTGTGAACGCTGGTTGGTGGGTGGTGTTTTGAGATCTCTTGTTCATTGTGCGCTGTGAAGTCCTCCCAGTTTGCTTTGTTGTGGTTGGTAAAGCTGTCAGGCTTCTTTCTTTGGCCTGTGAAGATGTGCGTGTGGTGGTGATGAAAATTTCCCTAGAAAATATTGGAAAAATTTGATTTTTTGTGGTATAATTAATGCGTTTACTACCACATCCGAGGCAGCTACACACCAATCGAATTGGTCTAACACTTGATGTCATCATTTCGATTAAAGCGATCGTGGAAAATAGTGAATTTGGGATATTTTGATTTTTTGTGACATATTATGTGCGCTTACTACCACATCCGAGGCAGCTGCACATCAATAGAATTGGTATAACTCTTGATTTCATCATTATTTCGATTATAGCGATCGTACCAATGCAAATCCCATCCGTTGATTTTTGAGAATTCCTTTGCCACCAGTGGCTTGTGTTAGTATGGTAACATTATTAATCATTACACAGACACGTTTGGGATAACGTGAATCTTGCTGTAGAATAGGGGTATATATTCATGCAATGAGGAAAATGTGGAGAAAAATAAATGATGCTTATAATATATTAATGTTATGTTAAATGATATTATTTTGGAGTTTGTCTGTAGCTTGAAAGTTAGCTTTATTATGCAGCGTCAATTATAATGATGCAAATTTTCCATGTGTTGATGAACATGTGAAGAATAATAGCACACAGTCCACGCAGCACTATGCATGAACGACGATATTAAAAGATATAAAGACTGTAAACTCGTGAGATATTTAGAAACTAAAGATAGCCTATCTGTGATGAGTAAGAGAATATCTTTGATAGCTTCTGTCGCATAGAAATTGTCCGATATCTTAGATGAGGACAAACTATACATCTTCCATTCGTATTTCAGATAGTAAATTGTAGCATCCTCGCCGTTTTCCCTTCTGTCGAAGCTCAGTGCGCAGCTGTCCTTCTTGTTCTGTTGCATGGGGTTATGTCAACCTTTACAAAAATCCCTTTGAAATTGCTTGAGTTCTTCAGATTTCTTGACCGATGTAACAATTCACGTCTTTGAGTTGCGCAGGTTGTTCTCACCATAAGCAGACGGCGACCATTTCCGCGTGATCTTCGTAGTTGGTTGCAAGCGACAGTATTGCGGTACAAGGTGGTTTAGATTATGTCGAAATTCTATCGATTTTTATGTCTCCCATTCAAGCCGTATCGCTCATAACCGCGCCATACAACACTCGACAGCTTACTTTTTCAACTTTGAAATAAGTTATTGTAAACTGGAAACGGAATGGTAAATCCATTCTTTTGGTAGTGAAAACAGCTAGCTTTACAAGTTATCGATGTCATCTATCGTGCTCGGCTATTAAAACACGAGACTTATATTAGAGCCAATCCATCCAATCAGTCACGTTCCAAAATCATTCAACCGTCTTCCTATTGTTTAAAGAGTAACATTTTCTCTATTTTTCGTGTTCACATATATGACAGATGATAATTATGCAAAACTAAAGTGACGATTATTTCCCGACCGACTTTGTTTTCAAATCTGTATTAAGACCGGTCAGTCACTTTCCCAGGCCCCCGAAATTCCTAAAATTCCCAGGCCCCCGAAATTTCTAATACTGTCCAGAAAGTCCTGGAAAATTATAATTTTCTATTTTGCCTTATAGTTCAACTGAAAACATCAATTTTTTGCGGAAAATGTCTGCTGTTATGCTTAGAAGGGCTATCACCTATAGTGGTGGCCATTAAGTTAAGACCACTCATCGATTTCTGTTGCTGCTCTATGCTTTTGTTTTACAAGTCATTGAAATTTTTGTGACACGATGAGTCACTCATCATTCTTGTCATAGTTAGCTACACATCATCACTTTGTTTAGGGACGCAAGCAATTCCAAAGGATAAATACAAACCGATGAGCTGTCACAATCCGAGAATGGGCAAAGCAAAGATCATCAAGCCAACTGTGAGAGCACAGATAGTCGCCTACCATGAAAATGGTCGTAGTGAACATTATATTGCGAACACATTCAATGTATCAAAGACTGCTGTACATCAAGCCATTGTGAAGTAACGCGAGGAGAAATCCTTTAGTGACCGTCCACGATCAAGTGAACCGAAGAAAACTACAGCGAGGGATAGCCGCTCTATTCGCCGAGAAGTACAAAATCAACCATTCATTTCAAGCATTTCTGTTTTTAAAGTGTTAGCTGATCATGGAGCGGCATTATCTCCCAGATCTGTTCGTAGACATCTTCGTTCGTACAGATCCTCTAGAAAACCATTACTAGACGCAAGAAGGAAGAAATCTCGACTCGCATAAGCCGGACGCTATGGAATTGGACGCTAAGAATTGGATGATGGATCAATGGAGCAAAGTTCTTCTGTCCGACGAGTCAATTTTCCAGTTGTTCAAACGGTCTGATCCTGTTCGACGACCTAGCGGAGAGCGCCACAATCCTCGATTTGTGACTCCAACAGTAAAGCATCCTCCTGCGATAATGGTGTGGGGATGCTTCAGTGCTTAAAGTCGTGGAGGTCTCACGTTTATGGCAAGAAACGAAAGGATGAATCAATCCAAGTACGTGGAGGTATTGCAGGAGAAGCTGATGACCTTCATGAATTGTCACAACTGCGAAATATTTCAGCATGACTCTGCTCCATGCCATAAAGCGGAATCAGTGACAACATGGCTAAACCAACAACGAGATTCTCGATTGGCCTGGTAACTCACCCGACCTGAATCCAATCGACAACTTCTGGCAATCCGTCAGTCAGAGTGTCGAAGATATCTCCTTCCACATTGAGTGATCTTCAAAATGCTATTCGAGAAGCATGGGTGTTAAAAATAACATCCGACATGTGTCAAAACTTGGTGGCATCAATGTCCAGAAGAATTGCCGCAGTGATGAGAGCTGGGGGTGGAACCACCAAATATTGATTATTTTATTATCCTTATAATAAAAAAATAATGGAATTCATTAGTTTTCAAGTCTCTAAAGAGGGATTTAATTAAAAGCCCATTTGTCATAACTAAACTATTTACTTGTATTGTGGTCCTAAATTTATGGCCAAATCTCGGTGGTCTTAAATTTATGGCCACTACTGTAGTTAGTCATCATGATACTTGAGCGGAATTTACCAGTATACAGAACCAAACAAAATGTGGCTAGGCACATTCATTTTAAGAGCACAGGGAGTTAAGCGCCACTGGCTTGTTTGGCTATTAAAAGAACATGAACTCAAACGATTAAGTGTGCCTGAAATGGTTCCTATCAAAGCAACAATTTCTGACCAATTTCAAACTGTCAAAACTTTTAACCATCCATATGAAATGCTTGTCAATCATCGATGCAATCCAATAAAACATACTTGACAAAAAAAATCCGAGACGAGATAAATAATTCTTAGCAGAAAAGCTGAAAATAATATAAGGAAATTAAATGGAAATGGGAATTCGCCGCATGGTGTGAATTAAAGTTAGGATGCAATTACGAGTAAATTGAAAATATCACAGGAAAATAATTCTTGGATATTACTTTGCTCGACAGAATGGCTGCCAAGGGACCATAAGGATTATAATCCCCATTCATTGAACATGTGAATACTTTCTTTAATTTAACGCGGCTATTTGACAGTTGCAAATGGATTCGTCATTTCGAAGATGAGAAAGAAAGCGCTTCGAAGATGAGAAGTCAAAAGAAGACGAATTAAAAATAAGGAGAAAATAGAAAAGAAGATAGGATTCAGCTAATTTAGTGGAAGGAATAAGAATCATTTGAATCTCGTCATGAAAATTTAGTGGTTTGTGCACAAAAATTGATTGCCGTGAAACTTATGTTCAATTGCAAAGAAGTCGTGAAACCATAGAGTAGCACAGAAGGAAGATATTCAACATGGAAAACGAGAAAAAAAACAAATCGTGTTCTTCCAAAAAATATAGACTTCGTTATAGTGCTGGAAAATATAGACTTAATATTGTAAATTTACTGATTTTCGATTGTTTACCATTGTTAATGATTGTTTGCTTCTAATACAATTGGAGAAAGGAGCAGCTGAAAGGAGTGGTAAAGGCTGCTGCGGAAAAAATGTCCAGAAATTTAATGATTTTTGTGTCCTGAAACTTGTAACATTATCGGGGGAGGCCTGCATTCCAATTTGCTTGCATTACAAGTGGAATGACACTGACATTCTCAAACAAGAACCATTTCATAACTTCTATGCAGGCGCGGCAGCGCAGGATGCGTAAATGTGTTACGACATGTCATTAAAAAGTGAAGAGCAACTACAATAGCAAAGGACCTAGGCATGTCGTGGATGATTTCGTTTCTGGAAACTTTGTGGTCAGAGATATTTTTCCTGATGCGTGATTAATATAGGCATGATGTGCACATACAATACACTGATTAATGTCATGATGTACTGCATTAATTAACTAAGTAAGCCGATACGTGCCGCCTACTTTGATCCTTATAATGGAGTTTTTTAGCATGTTTTTGAAGTCATTAGATCAAGTTAATCGGGCGTCTCGTTCGGAGTTGAAGCTACACTTAGTAACTGACATGAGGAATTTTCCGATAACTAATAGGTCAGTTTTCATGTCCTACAAATGAAGACATAGTGGATGTTCGTAAAGAAAATACATTTGTCTTCAGCCTGCACACTATTGTGATAGTTTCTGAATAAATCAAGTAATTCCTTAATGAAATTTCATCTTTATGGGAAACATTGATTCAAGGGCTAGTTGAAAAAGCGTCAACTGTAATTCCATTCGAAGTCAGTATTTTCTTCAAAAAGCTGAAAACATGTAGAAGCCAATTGCTTTTGCGCTTTACAAAAAATATCGCAGTTTCAAAACGCAGGTATTAATGGTCTGTTTTATAAAATTCCAGTATGGATGAGATATGAAGAATTGCATTTAAATGTGTTTGTATCAAAGAAAATGAAAGCTAGTGTTTGAATTCCTGATGTCTAGAGAAGTTTGAGCTCCATGGCTTCAGTGAAGATTCATTTTCCGTTTCACACCAGAATATGATGAACAGCTGGTTGTCTAAAACGAAGTGTCATTAGTTTTTACAGATTTCTAATCATCTTAAATCATCTTAATCATCAGAAATTAATCATCTTAACTTGGAAATAAATTCCTATTGTCTCTACCGATTGAGCTTCCTCTTTGCTCCACGTGTGACAATTCAACTTTTCCTAAATTAGGATCTCATTTGAAATATGAATACATGTGATGGATTTTCCTTGAAGAAATTTTAATAATTATTAACTTGCTGTTTGTGTTGCTGTGTAATTAAATTGTTATGGCTTCCATATGACTTTTTTGTTTTTCCAGTATATACCCGGCATGTGGTGTAAAGGCTAGTCCTGCACACAGACATTGATCAGGCATTTTTAAGATGCGTCTATGCCCATAAACAAGTGTAGGCAGAATTGAATTGAGTACTGGAAGAAGTCGGCATGTTTTCTCAACTGTTGTCGACGTAATGAATTTAATTAATGCCGCATAGTGGATTAGATGATTATACATGTATTTGAAAACTTCTGGTTTCGAACTAAAAAGTCATGTCCAATGTCTAATGCAGGATGGACTATTTGATTTTTGATGAATTTTTCATTGGATCTCGAGATTGGCTGAGAAATGGATTAAAAGCAAGGATAGGGGCTACAGCTGCCAACTGATCGACAACTGCTTTTGTGTCATGTCGGACATGTTATAGCTTTTTGTGTATCGCTTCATCTCCGCAAGTTTCAGTGATTTTGTTTGCATCTCAGCGATGCATGATTTAAGTTTAGTATAGTAGTTTATTCACTACTCAGTAATGATAATGTGACATAATAAATACTGCCTATAAATCTCATGATAAATAATTGGACCTGCATGCTAGTTGGAGATGAATTGAGAATGCCCGGTATTGCACACATTTATAAAATTAGCATGACTTGAACTATAGTCATGACATTGAAGTGTATGGATATCATTGATATGGTTTGAAGTCATGAAGTCAGTTTTAAAAGTCGGAAACATGTAAACCAGGGATGCGGAGTCCTATCATTTTGATAGGACTCCGGGTGGCAAGTATATAAGCCCAGTTTTTTGAAAAATTAACTGGTAACCTACATCATAGATCATTATAGGCTTACCTGAACCTATATTTAATGATCATTGCTGTACCAATTATCAATCATTTCCGATGAAAGCTTATCAAATGTCGCTTTCAGTCGGATGCATACGACTCGGCTCCTCCCATCTTGTTGATGCGTGCTTCACACGGTTTTTCTCCATTCTCTACCAGGCACGAAAATCCCCATCCTTCTCCAAAACATATTAGTACAATTTTGATTTTAATATGCGCTTTAGGGAAGCCATCACACACGATGAACGTGAGGGTAAGAGGTAATGTTCTCAAACAGACCAGTATTTCATTTTTGTCTCTGATGTGACCTTTGGCGCGTAGGTGTGATCGAGGATAGGAAGGCTCTTCTCTACTAAATCACCGAGTGAAAAGACAATCCTTTTTCACTATCACGGTTCATTCCCTCAACTATTACAAGCATTGTATGCACTGCTGTCTCTGCACTTGTGTTTGACGGAGAAAGCTGACATCAAGACAATGACAGCTATGCACGAGAATAAATAATTTGCTTGTATTATATTATTTCGGGTCTAGCTATAGGCCGGAGTCCTATCATTTGATAGGACTCCGACTCCAGCAAAAATGATAGGACTCCGACTCCGCATCCCTGATGTAAACCTGACGCGTTTCTTTACTCTTGCCTTGCCTCATGACTTGATTGGAATAAGTTCTTTATTTAATGCGGCGGCTCCTGACCTGTGGGAAATGGCGGAGTTGCCCAGTGGGGAATTCGTGCATTTATTTCCACCCACTAAAAATCTACTTATTCATCCCAAAAAAGTGAATAAAAAAATGTTCATTGGCTGCCTGTGAAGATCCAATAAAAGATGTTTTACTGAATTCTTAGAAACATAGTGTCATTTTTCACCCTTTTGTGACTTTTCAAAGTTGGATAATTGTATTGTGAATAATGTAAGTCTTCCGAAAACTTAAAGCTGTGGTGAGACGATCTATGTAATGTTATGTGGTGAGCGACGCGTTATGTAGTGAATTATGTTTTGTGTTGTGCTTGCATTCAACCCATCTTTATTACCTGTATTATAATGTCATCGGTATGTGTTTTCTTTCGTGACCTATACAGTATAATGTTTGCCATTTAGTGACGTTTCATGCCATGATGCACAGTCACTGGGTGAAGATAGGTGAAAGTAAGGATAATATAATCGGAGGCGTAGCTATTTAATGCCGATGCTAATAAAATATTTGTTTAGCATTATCTTAGCAAAGTCTGTATAGGCCTACAGAAAAACATGATTTATTGTAATTCATTTTCTCATGTCTACCATAGTTACTCATTTTGCAAAGCACTAACTTAAAAAGTAGAACAGTAATGAATGGGGATGTGTATTTTTGCTCTTTTTAACATTGATGTTGAAAAATAGACATAGTAATTAGACATAGACATTATCCACCATCTAGGGTTGAAAAATAGACCGCCACAACATAAGAGGTTTTACAACATATCTCCCAATAAACAATAAAATCTTTTCATAGATGATTGAGCCTCTGTGAAACTATGGTCAGAGATACTTTCCTGATATGTTATGAATACTGGCATGAACTATAGAGCACAAATTATGAAGCTTTAACGTCACTACTCCTCCATACCGGGTAGCGTGGATGATGCTAACATAGTCAGACTTTTCTGAAGCGTTTTAGTGCTTTTAGTCCGATTGCCCTTCCTGCCGACTTCCAATAACACTTTCGGGGCTCGAGCTCCTGACCGAAAGATCACTAGGCCAAGCACTTAACCACCGTTCCACGGAGACCATCGTGAACTCTAAATTCAATATATGCTCTGATCAGTATCGCCTACCTGGAATAATAATCTAACGTCTAAAAACTCAGCGAGAACAGTTTATTGTAGGTTTTGATTACGAAGGCATCAGATTCGTCTTATTCTTTAGATTCCCGAGAAAGCGAAATCCCCACCAAACCATGTTTGCACTGCGGACCTTTTCGGCTCCTAATTTGTTCAAAAGACAGCGGCATTGATACAACCGGTAGTGAATTGAGTCCCACCGCACAGACGTATGCTCCAGATAAGGTTTCCTGTGTTTTAACTAGCGTGAATGTTTAAAAACTGAAATGAATTGAAGTACACTCTTGCATTATTGATTTTTTGATCTAAATTTCATCTAATATCGATCTGTCTCTCCTCTTTCAGGAAATCGAAGATGAGGACCAACACGAGGATGAGATGGATGACGAGGTGAATGTACAAGATGATGACGACGACGTTGTCGAAGTGCGAACTGATGGTAGCAAGAAAGCGCTGACAGATGGCACTGAGGGCAAAAGGAAACACAAGGCCGTGAAGATGGTGGCATGTGATTGGTGTAAGGAGCTTTTTGATTCGAGGAAATCTTTCCGAATGCACTCCTCGACGTCTCGCGACTGTCGTCCGCTTATCTGCCAATGCTGTGGTCGTAGATTCAGGGACCACGGAACATTCAACGACCACTGTCAAAGTCATTCGATCGACTTTCCAAAGAGTGAAGTTACCTGTCGGCTGTGTGGAAATAAAAGTGAAGAGATGTTCCACTTCTCCCATTTTGGAAGTTACGAAAGTAAAGACCTCAGTAATGCGAATGATATTGTTGAAGAAGGACATGACAACGTCGATAGAGATACTGACGAGTTATCCCTGCTTTCTTATTCTGATGATGAAGATACAGCAGTGTGCCGTAGCTGTCGTGCAGAAAAGGTAGAAGAAGAAAAAACTCAGCGAAATGTTAAGGATAAAGAGTATCCATTTAAATGTGGCGGTTGCTTCAATGTGTTCAAAGACTTTCCGTCGTTGGAAAAGCATCTCGAAGTGAATCATTCCGAAAAGGCAGTTGTGTGTCCGTTTTGTTCAACGACATTCACAAACATATCAGATTTAATTTTCCATTGTCTGAAACACAAGGAATATTTTCTTTACGCTTATCCCTGCTCCACTTGTAAGCTAACTTTTTCGACCATCTCATCGCTAGAGGAACATTTGTCGACGCATGAAGGATGTGGACTATATCTGTGCGGCATCTGTGGTCAGAAATTCGATGATTACCGAATGAGAAATGCTCATCGAGATAATCACAAGTTTGATATTGATTTAGGTTTCCTAATGTCGAAGAACACCAACCAAAGATATGTTTTAGCTGCACAATCTACAGAGATAAGGCGTGACTTCCAAACATCAGATACTATTATTGCACAAAAGATGGCACTCAAAGCCAGTAGGAAGCAACAGAATATCCAACGGAGCAATGAGAAAGAAAAGGAGGAGACGATTCCAGCGAAACGGAGAGCTGAAAGTCCCGTGAAACGTGTTGAGAGAACTCTTGAGAAAGCAAGGAGTTCGGAAAAGCATACTGAGAATTCTTCGAAGCGGGAGAAAGAAAGTCCGGCGAAGGATGCTGAGATTGTAGCAAAGAAGGTGGAAAACACAGCAAAACCTGTTGAAAACTCAGTGAAACCTATGACGAGCTCAGTTACCCCACCTGTACCACATAATATTAACTCGAAAAAGAAGTGTCCATTTTGCTCCAAGACGTACCCACTGGTTGCGCATATGGTGCAGCATTGTGCAATCCATCCGGAATATCGATTTCATAGATGCGTCTGTGATATCTGTGGAGCAGAAAGACCAACGTTTAAGGGCTTGATGGCCCACATGCGAGAGAAGTGTTGTAAGGGTCTTCAGAGGCTCTGTAAAGCATGTGGAATGAAATTCACGAACCTTGTTGGTTGGAAATCACATGAAGAAAGTCACGAATCAGAACAAGATCTTCTCAAATTATTGTCGAAACCTAAACCAGAAGTCAACAAAGTAAGTCAAGAAAAATTATCGAACCCCAAAACCGGTCTCAGTGCAGCACCATTGAACCCCAAGCCAAGTCTGCCTGCAGCACCATTGCACCCCAAAACCGGTCTCAGTGCAGCACCATTGAACCCCAAGCCAAGTCTGCCTGCAGCACCATTGCACCCCAAAACCGGTCTCAGTGCAGCACCATTGAACCCCAAGCCAAGTCTCCCTGCAGCACCATCGAACCCCAAGCCAAGTCTGCCTGCAGTAGCGACGAATACCAAACTACCTGGAAAACAAATACCAAGTCTCATGGATATAGTGTCGAACCACACACCACCTGTCATCCAAAAGCCAAGGCCTCCCATCGTGGCATCAAAGGCCAATGAAGAAGTGAACAAAAAGCCCAGTCAATACCGACTTGGTTTTAACTGTCAGTTCTGCAATATGACGTTTGCAAGCACAGCCTTATTTGAGCAACATATTGTGCGACATCCGGACTATATCTTCAATGTTTTTGATTGTCCAATTTGCAGCACGCGAGTTTCTTCACGTAAATTGATTGAAAAGCATATTGGGTCTCACGAAAAAAGAAATGTTTTCTTTTGTCATGTTTGTGCTGAAAAATTCTTCCTTGAATCTGAGCGAAGCAATCATGTCAATTCTCATAAAGGGGCAAGCTTTCCTGTCGAACAAATAAAGCGACCCTTAACTATCGACACGTCTCAGACCCCAGTGGAACCGAAACATGCTGAAGCGTCTCAGACTGTGGTAAAACCAAAACATAATTGCACCATGTGTAAATCGGCCTTCGAAGAAAAGCAAAAGTTCGACCGGCACATCAGAAAGGAACATGGGAGACCTTTTATTTGCGAATATTGCGACAAGTCTTACAGTCTTCTACAAAGTTTAGCGGTTCACTGCCATACTCATGAAGAATTCCCCTTGCGTGGTTTTCATTGTAGCATGTGTAACAAGAGATACGCTAATTTAAGAACTTTGGAAGATCATTTATCGGAGCACGAAAGGAAACGTGTCTTCTTGTGCTGTCTTTGTGGTGAACTTTTCTACAGTGTAAAGGAGCGAGAGACCCATGAACTGTCACACGAAAAGGATGATTCCGAAGAAGAGTCTGGAAATGGTGAAAGTGTCCAAGTTGTTTCACCAGATGTTTCTGTGTCCTCTGACGATCGAGCGCTGAATGTGGATAATTCAAAGATAGTGCCCTCAGTGAAAAGTGTAACCTCAAATTCTAGAAATGAGATATCAAAAAATTCCCATGTTGTTTCTTCTCAAGAGCCAGCGAGCGTGACAGAACCCGAGGAATCTTCTGTAAAAGCATCAGAAAGGAGCTTACAGGATTTGAAAACATATAATGACATTAAAGACTATTTACACAGATACGGTAAACTACCCAGGTATAAAAATGCAAAGCGTTTGATATGTTTTCAATGCAAAACAGTGTTCGAAACACATTGGAAGAAAATGGTTCATGTGCGCGAAATGCACAACACTTGGCATTGTATTTATTGTGTGCTGTCGTTGAAAAGTAAAAATGACCTCATAGGTCACTATCGACATGATCACACGAAGGAGTATCCAATCAAATATCGATGTGAAACATGCGACAAAAACTTTACGACATTGGCAGAGGTAGAAGATGATCTATCTTATCACGCCCGGGAACCAGTATTCCTTTGTGTTTTATGTGGTCAAAAATTCGACAATCGGTTGCTGCGGAACTGTCATGAGTATACACATGAAGACAAATCCAGAAAAGCCTGACAGGAAGCAGTTGTGTAAATACATTTGTTTGGCGTGCTATATGAATGTAATGAAATTTGCGGCTCGGATTTTAAATTTATGCACAGTAATAGTTAGCTTCAATTTATTTACTAGACAAATAACTTCGAATACACTGAGGGGCAACCCCAGTCTGTTCGTGCCATGGGTAGGCAAATATATTGGAATATTGACCAGAATATGAGCAATCTATAGAACCAATGAAATGGACCGGACATTCTATAGAAACTTAACTGCCCTATATTTTCGTAACTAAGTTTATTATTGACATCTACTAAGCATTGGCAACATTTTAAGAAATCGTTAATTTCTAATTATCTTTCCCACAAAATTCCTTTACATGAAAATAGCACCAGGTAGGAAAGTGATTTCTTTCTATCAAATTTGGCCAAGGACGTTTGAAATAGATGTATATGACATCAGATGGACTTCACAATTGAACCATGAACACTACAGTACATTGCATCTTTTTTCAGCTTCTGTCGGTTACTTTTTTGTGTATCATATAAAACAAAAAATTGGAAGGCGTGAAATTTTGTTTATCATCAAGATGTGGGCCATTTCATATCTCAGTGACATGATATTTTAATTTACTTACATGCGTACCAATATGATAACATGAGTCTACAATTACTTGAAGTTTCATCTACGAAAGGCAAAATAAAGATGTTTTGCATGTGCAAATAAGTAGTTGAGATCCATCATTGGAGTGCATTTTTTCCGCAGGATTTGAAATACGTCTTCAGATTCAAATTTTTGAATGTCAAAAAGTAATGTAATGTCTTTTGTGTATAGTCGTAATTAACAGAGATCATAGAGACATCAGTTAGTGTCTTTCATTCAAGAAATCATGTCACATCATTCAAGACCACAAATTCATCTTAGTCGTGTGACCTTTCAAGATGATGAATAAAAGAAATCTTTAACTATTCACTGAGTTTCACATCTATACGAAAGTATTAGAGTTTTGCCAAAGAACTGAATTTGTTCGTAGTTCCAATGTTCAGTCGTTCTACTAATCATTTAGAGTCTCAACTTGTAGGAAATGGCGCTGAAATCTTTATAGCACCTGACCAAATTTCAAGTCCTCGAAATTATCAATCATGCCTTTTTAACATTCATGTAGCCTACTGAGTAATCGATTTCTTTGAAAAAAGGTCACATTAAGTCCGAATCCTGTCGACAAACTACATGTGGTAAATTGAAAATTTCGGTACCTCACATGATGAGCATTGTAATGATTTTTACCTCTGCTCAAGAGTATTTGAAAATAGGAAAATATTCCAATTTGTTGGAGAATGCCTTTGTTATTGTGATATTAAATGTACTTGATGAATGTACTTCTGTAACTATTCAAGATTACAATGCGAGCTGGAAATGTTGTTTTCCCTTTTCGATTTGCTTTTAGGATGATTATTTCTTATAGAGTCTAAATCGTTTTGTTCAAAGACAAACAAGCTCTTGAATCAAATCCATGTGAGTCTTCCCGGGACGAACAAACCAGATGCTTTTGTTAAATATTTGGCAAATACTTGACAACACTTCGCTAAACTTCCATTAAAATTTTATCAAATATTTATCTAACTTAGCTGATGATTAGCCAATTTTTAGCAAATAGTAAACTATTTGATAAAATTCTAATAAAATGTATCAAATTTCTTAAGAAAAATTTCTCTCTGATATATATTATCTAAGATAACACTACGTGAATTCCCAACAAACAAAAGCATCCTAAAAATGTTCAGAAAATGTCGTGGATTTGCTATAGGCCTAAAAACATTCCAAGACTTTTATGTTAAAATGAGAATATTGCTGGGAAAATGTTTTCTAGACATTGCCACAACATACATGTATATATAGTAGATGAACTGTAGTTTTATTAACAAAATGTGAGCATCCCGCGAATCCACATTATGCGTTAAAATGAAACTAAGTTAAACAATGCGTAAATATATTGCATTATAACATGCCCGACAAACAAAGACGATCCTCGGAATTCCGTTTCAAGTCCGTAAGATCCGCGGACTTCCGTCGGAAGTCCGCTTGTTTGTTGGGGCATCATTTAGGGGAAAGCGGGGTTAGTTGAAACATTCTATTTGTTTAAGTATATAAAATAAAACTTTAATGTTCAGAAGTAATATTTGAATGATCATTTCAATTTATACATTTTCGCTTCAATTTCGTTCGTTCATTGTGGGTTTGATAAGGAGACTAAATAAGTTTATTTTATGATGTTTCGAGTAAATATTTTTTCTGCCAAAAACTTGTTTTTATCGGGTGTAATAGAAACATCATCGAAGTCACTAATCACTCAAAAAGTAGCATTTAGAACACTGGCATCGCACAAGAAGCAGCTTTTACTATGACTTAGATGTTAGCAAGTTAGAGAAAGAGGCAGAATCTAGTGATATGGGCACTCCACCTGTCAAAAGACCGTATCCTCAAACAAAATTCCCAAATTAAGTCGAGAAAATAACGTGTCGATTTGCGTCTAAAAAAGTCGGCTAATTTGAGGTTTAATATGTCTGGTCGTAGTCGCTTTTTTCCCATTGAAAAAGACGACAATTAGTCGATTTTTGTTCCATTAGAAGAGACGACAACTAGTCCAGTTTCTGTGTGCCCATAGACGTCCTTAATGACTCACTCACGCACTTATATATCCCCTTGGTTCCAGAGACACAAAACAGTGCAAGTGCATGTAAAATGTATAATTCATATCAGCAACCAAATAGGATGCAAAATTAGTACAATAGGTAGGAAAAACTGACACACATAAAATCGAATATGAGTAACAAAATTCGGCCAGAAAAATGATCCATCTTCAAATACAATAAGTTCGAAGAGCTGCGCTGGTGATGATGGCATTTTGATGCAATTTCTATAGCGCCAATGTGTTCTATTCAGCAAAGAAATCAGGAAAGGGATTTACGTTGGTCATCGTCACTGACGACATAATAATAATGTACATTTGATATCTTAAATGATACAATGAACATGGTACTCACTCTAATAGACATGTATACTGGCATCAATTGTACCGAAATACACTGCCTGTCATATCTTGACATAAACATATTTGACAGATTGTTCACAACTCCTTAAATTTGGTGATACACATATCAAACGAACATGAGCAACAAAATTTGGCTAGAAAAATGATTCATCTTCAAATACAATAAGAAAGTTTGAAGAGCTGCGCTGGTAATGATTGCATTTTGATGCAACTTCTATAGTGCCAATGTATTCTTTTCAGCAAAGAAATCAGTAAAGGGATTTACGTTGGTCATCGTCACTGACAAAATAATAATAATAATGTACATTTCATTTCAAATGATAAATGAGCAGAAATCGTTTTCATGCTTAGTGCAATCAAGGTCGCCAATTGTCGGCAAAGATGAATTTGATTACACTAGGCACAAAAACAATGATGCTCTGTTGAATTTGTTAGTATTATCGTGAAAATACTTGCAATGTTGGCCATTGCAAATCACTTGCCATCGCAACCTGTAAATCACCAGCTTTTAGGAGATGTAAACGAACAGTGAAACATGTGTGAGGCAAAACTTTTGGCAAGTGAGGTAGTGCGTGCGAACAAGTGAACTAAATACTGCGAGAAATGACTAGTAGATTGGACACTCATTCCAAGAGAGGATATCAGATGGACAATTATTCTAAGAGAAAATGAATTAAAATGCAAAAGGAAATTCCTCAGTGAAATGCAAAAACATCTCAGAAAATATCGAGACAACAAAAAAATCTATGAAATATTCTTATATTAGAAATTGAGTTTCAGACAGTGCACTAGTTCTGCTCACTGTTTTGAAAACGTTCTGCTTACCGGGAAAACACAAACTATTCATCATCGTCGTCTTCGACAGCGTAAGGGATATCTCTAGAAGTTCTCATGTTGAGAATGTTTGTTAAAGTCTTCCTCTTCTCCATTTGTGGCATGCGTTTGAGCACTTCCCCCATGGAACGACAAATTAAATCCACGGACTCCTGGTTCTCAATGTTATGCATCTGAAAGGAAATGATCTCTGTCATATTCTAGGTTTACATACGGAATACGAATGCAGACTAACATTTCAGTTAGTCAAAGAGCTAGCATGATTTGCTACTTCTATTTTCAAGCGTTAATCTTTTTCGATTTCTTTGAATAATACCGTACGGAATGACTGATAATGCACAGAAATTTCTTTCATTACATAGGAAACTTAACACAATATGCACTCATCCGTATCAATCTTTCAGAAAATATTAGCCATCCAGGTTAGTAAAACACTATCTTTAAATAACTCGATACCAGGTAGTGTAAATAGGAACTAGTTCTGATTCAGACTTACTTTATTGTGTCGCAAAACATCGGCGATGAATCTCGGCAATTGCAGGTCCATGGCCGACTTCTTGCCCCACTGACCTTTCTTTGAAAACATTTTCCAAGCTGCCGGCGACGAAATGCGCAGGATTATTCTTTTGACTGATTTCTTTTTTCTTTTGCACACTTCCTTGCTAACAGTTTGGATTGCCTTTTCGCGAATGTCTTTGTTTTCGTTGATAGTGTTGAAAAATTCAATAATTTCATCAGCAGTTGTTGGGAAATCAATTCCTGGTTCTTCCTCAGTCGATTCTATTGAGGCGTGCATGGTACTACAAATACAAGCCGAGCGATGTTCTAATCTCAACAGAATTCGCAAGACTTCTGTCGACCAGTGCTGCACATGTACACAATGGCATTTGAAATCGAAATCGAGTGCTTCAGAGACCATGTTGGACAGATTCGTGTTATCATTGGAGCTGGTGTTGGGATCTCCACGTGTAGCAATCGGCGTTGATGTAGTGAACTGTAATTCTACTTCCTTGACGGATTCATTATTTGATTCTGCTTCTTTGGATTCATCATCTGACACTGAACCTTGAGACACGGATGTACCCAACTGCGAGAACGGAAACGAGTTCGGGAAAGTCAATATCGCAGGGACGCTCGTGGATTGTTGACGTTCCAGTAGTCATATCATTTGTTGATTTTCCAGGTAACAAGAGGGTTACTCCTGCATTCGAGCGTCTCAGAGCGCATTTCTTACGTCGCGGTTCCTCAGGCTCATTGAATCCGTATCTGTCAGTTTCCTGCACTTTCCTTTTTCGCTGTTCGCCGTCATCTGTTGTAGACATTGAGCCGGTTCTCGAAAATTTTGCGCATTTCCGTGTGATCTCATCAAATGATTCTGAAATGAAAATCAAGTGATTTTCAAGTGGTCAAACGATAAATTGCCATTATTCTCTTACAATTTAGATCGCTATGAGAACCTATGATCGGCAATGATATCCTTTTATTTTCAAAATGACATTTTTCGAATTTTATAAAATGATATCATTTTACATTATTTTTTGTATTAAAAAGCAGGCCTTTTTAACAATAGTACAATCCGTTTCATAAAACGTGGATCATCCTAAAATTTGACTAAATAAAACATAAGTATGATACAGAAAGCATTTTTCATGTTATTTCATGTCCCTAATATATTTAAATGTCCTTATATAATCTGATAAGCTATGATACAGTAACGGTTCTTAAGAAGCTAATATTTTGTGGCCCTACCCTTATTGTCAATGACATTACCAATTCGTCTAGGCATTGATTCGATGATATCGCTGATTTTTGACTGATCTAACTTTCTCCACTCTCTTTTTAACAGTGACGTACGTTGTGATACGCCATCTGTAGGTAGCAGTGAACGACGAACGTTACGTTTTAGAATACTCCATACATTTTCTATGGGATTCAGATCAGGAGAACGAGCTGGCCAAGATAATGTCCTAAGCCCTAACTGAGACTTGCATAAGTTGACTCTACTACTCCTCATTCATAATTATCATTCATAAATAACCAAGTCGATGGATCACCAAGTTGATCTGTCATTTGGCCAATGTTCATTCGTAAAACATTCACATAGCGTTCAGAATTCATGGTTCCTTGCTGTATGTGAAGTTCAGAGCGGCCATTGGTCCAAATTTGTGAATGTGATCTCGTTATTGTTCATTTGTGCTTTGTATTGTTTTCAACCGGTAAGAGATAGATTTCTAGCTGAAAGCAATCAGGAGTGCTGCCAACACCACCGCAACGAAGTCAGGAAGCTATGGAACATGAAGTCCAGTTAATCACATGTAGCAGTTACATTATTGTTGATGAATAATGGTGCTATACTGGCTCTGATTGACCGATTTTCTTTATTTTTGTTTTGCTTGATAGCTTTTGGCTTGTAGAACAACATATTACATAACAAAGGAAACAAATGTAATTTTATAAGAGTGAGGTATGATTTTGTGTAACATTGCTAAATGAAGATCAAATTATCTACTACTTTTTTATCTATGACAGGAAAACAACTCAATATTCATGCTTGAAATTTCCAGCAATGATATTAGTAAGCACAACTGACATATCTTCCAAATTTCAGAGAAATTCGTTCAAGTTTGGCGGAGTTAGACAAAGTTGAAGTTAAGGCGATGTTTAAGGGTGATCCATTTTTTATGAAACAATCTGTACTTCTTCTTTTGTTTTGAAACTCCTCATTAGGCTACAATTTTCAAGTAATTCTGAAATAGACCTGTCTACAAGCTATAGGTTGACGGTTAACATACAGAATCACTTGAAAATGATGTCCAAATGAGGAGTTTCAAAACGAAAGTAGAAGTAAATTCACTAAGCGAAGATGGAGGAAAGCAAATAAGTTAAATCAATTCAAGCTTTTATCACAGATATTCACAGTCTATAAATCAGAAAAAATGAATTTCGTTAACGATACGATATTCGGAATAACTATCGGCACATGTAGGCATGGAAACACAACGGTAGGCCTAGGCATATTGTATAAACATACAGGGTGTCCCAGATAAATCTGGAATTTTAATCATCTTTTCAACTATGATTGATTTTAACTGTAAGACAAATCAAAACAGCTCCATTTAGTGCCAAAACACATTTTTTTGTAGAAACAAGACCAAGAAAAGTTATTTAAGTCAATTTCACTCAAAATGGCCGCCCTGTGCCTCCACTACCATCTCAAGGCGGTGCCTAAAGCTGGAGCAGGCCTTGGCCAGGGTTCCTCTGTCAATTTTTTCCCATTTCCTGGACAATACTGCTCCTCAGAGCTCCCAAAGTGCTGTGAGGCTTATTGTTGACACCTGCTTCAACCACGCTCCACACGTAGTAGTCGAGAGGATTGCAGTCTGGAGAGCTAGGAGGCCAGAGGTCGGGGGACCAGTGGTACGGGAAGTTCTCGTAGCACCAGGCCCGGGTCTTCCTTGCCTTGTGGGCTGGCGCGGAGTCCTGCTGAAACACGTAGTCTCTCCCGTTGGCGACTTGATCCATCCAGGGCTTCACCACCAAGTCCAGGACGTCGATGTAGGCATCCGCGTTGAGGCGCAGTCCCTTCTCAAAGAAGTGAAGCGGCATGACGTCACCATCGCTGCTGACGACACCAATCACCATGACGGATGCCGGATGCTTGCTGTGCATCACTGTTGGGACGTCAGCAGGGTCCTCGCACAGCCACCTGTCGTTCTGGCGGTTCACCTTACGGTCCTGGATGAAGTTCTTCTCATCGGAGAAGAACCTCAGCAGTCCAGCGCTGTTCCGCCTCAGGTCGTTGAGCAGGGCCTGGGCTTTCACCATCCGGTTCTCCCGCGTAGCCTCCGTCAGCAGCTGGCGCCTTCGTAGGACGAACGACTGGAAGCCGAGGTCTTGGTGCACGGACCTGTGGATGGTCGAACGGGCCACGTCCATCTTCTAAGCCAGATGCCGCATCGACTGTCCTGGATCCTCGGCAATGTTGGTCTTCAACTCCTCCAGGAAGTCTTCGGACCGCCGCTTGTGGGGCTTCCTCTCTGATGTCACTTGGTCCTTGTCTGGTGCAGCCTCATAGTCCTTCCGGATGTTGTAGACGAAGGACTTCGAGTAACCAAAGAAAGCAACGATTTCGGTAGCTGTTTTACCAGCACGCAGACCTTCCAAAACCGCTGCACGTCGCTCAAACTCGCGAGACACGACTGAAGTTGTTCATAAAATGCACAAATGCGCGCATGTCTCCCAGTTTAATGCTTACTCAACGCTCTCGTGCGTGATTGGTCAGCAATATCTATGCGTAAAAATCATGTGACGTGATTATACTATTCATAACAGAGATTAGAAGGTGAATAGATATCCTCTAAACGCCAATTTAGTAATCATCAGCGAAGTTTTAAAATAGTCCAGATTTATCTGGAAGACCCTGTACTTACCATGTGATTTCAGAATCTTAACTTTGTAACATGACCATGTGGAAGAAGGATCAGCCTTCGACCGAAGCAATTTTCTTATTGTCGCGTAGGCACTTTTTGGTGGAAACGCAATTTCCACATTCCCGCTTCCATCGTCCACTTCAACCCAAGATGAATTGACAACTTCGATAGTGCCGTCATCAAATTCAACGATGTGATACATGCTCTGAAAATAGAAATATGACGAACACTTCAGTTAAGATATTAGGGTTGTTTGGGTGTCGTTAGAATTCGATAGCAGGTCATCTAAATTCTCTTGGTGATGGTATGACATTTTTGCAGAAGCTTTTCGGCTCACACCGTGAGGCACTTTCAAAGCATCTATTATGAATTAATGAACCAGTCACTTTGAAAATGGCTACACGGCGTTAAACGAAAAGCTTCGTCAAAAAGAGTTACCGGTATAGTCTACTAACAAGTTGAACAAAAAATCCTTCATCCTGTAAATAGGTTACATACATGTTGATATTCATGAACTCAATTTCATTGCTCAATGTCTATAGACCGTAGAATGAGTCGCTGTTTGCTACAAGAATGAGTTAGACAGTATACCTGGGTACCACCTTCATTAACTACTGGAATCAGTCATAAAAAAGTTTCCTTTACACCTGCTTGTGATGAGATGACACAGTTATACACCCGGATTGACTTCCATAAAAATATACTTCGGAAACCCAAAGTCACGAGGGATTAATTACAAGCAAGATTATTCATGAAAAATTTATGTTTTGTTTAACGTGCCACGTAAGTACATGGGTAGCCTGACAGGCAGATAAAAGCGATAGCAATTTAGAATCATATAACTTTAATAGAGTGCAACAGTGTGACGAAATACTTTTTATTCAAAAGCATTGCTTTCTTAGCAATATCGGTCACCTTAACCATTTTTAAGGGCAAACGTCTGTCGTGAGATACTTTAACCATTCCTATTTTTTCTGATGAAATCGGTTTCTTAAGCAAACTTCCCCTTATTCTCAAAGCACGACCAATCACGTTGATTTCACTCATATTGCTTCCGCGAACAAAATACAAAATTTTGAAAGGCCTTAAAGCTTCTCCCTTCAATGATACATAACAGTCAGAGGTGTCTACTTGTAAAACACACGATTCGAGTGACAATTTTTTGTAAAAGCGACAACTAGTCAAATCATACAAATTCAATACATCAGGTGAGGGGAGAACTTCATATCGCAAAATGTCTTGCATGTCGTGTTTTAGAATGCTTTGGCCCAGTGACTGGTGAGTTTCCTCCACACGCCTTACCAGCTGTTCAAGAGGACGATCGGATTTTCGGATTTTGAGCTTGATAAAACGAAGGAAATTCTCAAACGGAAAGCAGCTGAAAGAATCCAATGTCCCCAGACGCTCAACATAATCAAACAGGTGACACAAGGAATGCACGTTATATATCAGAAACTTTTCCCCAAAGAGCAGATGTACAATATGTCCAAAACTGTGAACAAGATCTTTAGCATATAACAGATAGTCTGTACTCACAGAATCAGAACAGTAAATTCGCATGATGACTGTCAAAACAGTAAAACAATCAGAAAATTCACGACTACAAAATTTAGGTAGAAATGTTGGGGCTAAATATAACAAAATCGTTGTTCGGTGGCCTTCCAAGTGCCCAAATGATTGACACTACGTGGTCGTCGATTGAAGTCTCTGGGAATATCGTTCCTTAGTGCCTTCAGATAGACAGACATTTCTCTCAAAAGCTTCGCAGATAATTGTTGGCGATCGCCACTTCTTAACTCATCCAACAATTTGTAGGTAGCCCCTTTGCAAACATTGTGCATGTAGTCTGGAGGAAAATCCAACACTAGATCAATGTCAATTAATTGTTCAAAGGGTGAATCTCCCTTATGATGATCAGGCTGTTCTCGAGTACGGAATGATAGATTCGTCCGTTTTCTTGATTCCATGTCAGGAAACACACGCCGCCTTTCAACTGTCTTTCCAACCTGACAACACCGGTCACAGCCATAATAGCCCCATGTGACTTGACGTTCAACACGAAGTGAACGGCGGAGCTTTTATGTAAAGGCATACCATCAAAATTAAACTGCAAATATACCTCAGCGTGTCGACAATATGAAGCAGGCCTTTAGACAAGCCAAAGTGATGGTACTTACCCGGTTCAACAGAGCGCAACAATATAGGTTTCTGCGATGTGTGAAGTAAAGTCCGTGCGTCAAGGGGGAAATTGAAATGGTACTTATTTATAACTCGCAAGATCTTCGATAAATCATTGAGTAATATTGATATTCTTTGCACACTCAGTGAAATCCTCTAAGAATTGTTCTTCTTCAAGATATTCACCAATTTCATCATCTGTTGAACCGGATGGCGTGTCCTCATACTCAATATTTCTTCTTTCCAACTCATCATCTGTGAAATCAGACAAGCTGTGAATTTCATGATTTGAAGCCGATTCATTGTCAATGTGCGAATTGTTGTCATTCATAGAACTATTGTCATTCGTATTTTCCACGGTCATACCATCAGTCGTTATAATCATTGAACAATCCACATTCATATATTCTTCGAGCATTTTATTCAGAGCTCGCCGACGTCGCCTCCGTTTAGTAGCAGTGCTCATCTGAAATAAAAACATAAGTCAGCTGTTGCATATAGTGTTGCTGACTCACTGGAAACATAGCCTCTTCCTAGAGACGCATCATTTTTCAGCGAAACAAAAGGCGTCAGACAGTTTTAGTGGTAGCGAAGACGCCAGGAATGGTAGCACCGAAAACACATGCAACAAACAGTACCGAAGGCATTTGTAAACTCTATGAATGGACTGAAATCTGTAATCTACATATATAGATTACAGAATGTTCGAAATTAACGAAACATTTTGAGATGTATCGTCAAGCCATGTCAATTATATTCAAGATTGCGGAAAACACATCGTAAATTATGAGACCATTAAATGCCTTCGGGAAGTGGATGACATCCTTATAGCAGACTCTGATTATGAAACTCATGTCCAAAACGTGAACAATTTCCTCAAAAGATGCGAACAGCACAGCATATCTTTAAACCCTTCAAAACTTAAAGTTGCTTTACCTCAAGCAGAATTTGCAGGTTTTCACTTGTCTACCTCCGAATACAGAGTGAGTAATAATCTCATAAAAGCTATTAAAGACTTTCCAACTCCCAAGAATTGCACTGATTTAAGATCATGGTTTGGCCTCGTAAATCAAATTGGAAACACAACAAATGAATTATCAGAACTCTCAGGATCTTAGCGGCCACTCCTTAAAAAGGAAAATGAATTTGTCTGGACCTCTGAGCATAATCAATCATTCCTAAGCATGCGTGAAAAGTTGTCGAAACCTCCCTTAGCCTACTATAGTCCCAATCGTGACACTGTATTATATACTGACGCTTCGCGCCTTGAAGGTATTGGTTTCTTATTGAAACAGCTGCAATCCGACAAGACATGGAAAGTAATACAAGCTGGTTCTCGGTTTCTATCGCCTGCGGAATCTCGATATGCTATGATAGAGCTGGAACTCCTCGCAGTCGTATGGGCAGTTAAAAAGTGTAAAATGTTTTTGGATGGACTTCAACATTTCGAAATAATGACTGATCATGCTCCGTTGATACCGTTCTTAAACAAATATACATTGGATCAAATATAAAATCCACGATTACAACGTTTAAGAGGTCAATTGGACAGATTCTGTTTTACCGCCTCATGGATTAAAGGGAAAGAAAATGACGCAGCTGATGCATTATCACGTGCACCAGTAGACCAAGCATCCAGGTCGGACGAAGTTGGTGAACAAATAAGGCACCGAGTGTCCATAATCTCCGCACTTTCATATATTTCACATGAAAACGTCGATGTTTGGCTGGAGAAAATTTCCGACGTTGCTAAATTCGATACAGAATATCAACAGCTGAAGGATCTTATAATTCACGGATTCCCACTTGTCAAAAACGAAGTTCCTTGCCAACTCCGACCATACTTCTATATGAAGGATAAGATCACTGTAGACGACGATTTGATCGTTTTAGGACGACTACTGGTTCCTGACAAAAAATGAGAATGTTCTTGATAAGCTCCTAAACATGCACCAAGGAGTAACGAAAACTAAGCAGAGGGCAAGATTGTCTATGTTTTGGCCAAGTATGAATAAAGAAATAGAACAACACTGTCAGACATGTACTTCATGCCAAGCACCACTGCCAAGTCAAATGCGCGAACCAATGATGCCTGTTAAACGTCCGGAACGACCATTTCAAGTGCTCCACGTGGATTTGTTTGATTATGCTGGTCAAAAATACCTTGCTTGCGTTGATGATTTCTCCGGGTGGCTCTCCCTAAATGCTCTGGGTAAGCACGCATCAACGAAACAAGTGTTGACTGCTCTCAGAGAGATTTATTGAGAAATCGGTCCCAGAGGTTTTGTTTTCTGACAATGGACCACAACTCGCCAGTCATGAAATGGAAACATTTTTACGACAATGGGGCGTAATTCACAAGACATCTTCACCAGGTTATCCACAAAGTAACGGAACTGCAGAAGTCGGAGTAAAACAATTGAAGAAAATGGTAAAAGGAAGTTATGACCAGGGACAGTGATTTTCCGCGGCGCGCGGAAAACCGCGGAAAACCGCGAAATTTCCAATTTTTGGAAGAGTTCCGCGAATCTTTATATTTTCATTCAGTTGCAACAGAATTACAAAATATTCTTCAAAGAAGTGAATTTTAACGTCTATTGTGATGCAGTGATAATAAAAGTAAGCAGAGACAAGCAAACTTGGCGTTGCCATTTGACGTCATCATTGATTCAACTGACGATGGGAATTCTCAAAAATGGTGACTCATCAATTTCTAAGAATTCGCACCGTCAAGTTTTTAGTCTTAATTCGTATCTGTAGCGCTCAGTCGGTCTTTTACGTTCAGCGGTGTCATATCTGTTAATATCTTCGCCACAATGTCTACAACTTCTACGAAATTGACTGCAAAAGATCGTGTCCACGAATTTGGTTCAAATCGCTTTCATAGTGACGACGGTGTTCTGTTTTGCACTGCTTGTAATAAAGCAGTTGATTATAAACGCCGACAGACTATCACCGACCATCTCGCTAGTGGCAAGCACAAAGAGATGGAAAAACGACGACAGCCGGATGCGCAGGACGACGATCATCCCACGAAAAAACAATGCACAGTGACCGGAATGTTCCATCGACAATCAACTGCTGAGCTACAGAGTGCTTCTGTGACACACGATTTCGTGGAAATGTTAGTCAGAGCAAACATTCCTCTGGAGAAAGCTGACCATCCCGCCATGATCAACTTTCTATCAACACACGTACGAGGAGGAGGCGCTATACCCCGAGCGTCGACTTTGCGATCGACACATTTGCCTTTACTAATTCAGGAGCACGAGAAAACTCTTCATGATCGCATAAACTGTGACTCTTTTGTCTGCATTATTGCAGATGAGACGACTGATGTAAACAACCGCCCAGTGTTTAATATTCTCGTGCAATTGCTGCTTCCCCTTGATCAAATTGAAAATGAACTAATTCATCTTCCGCCGCCTCTCCTTGTCAAAACAGTTTACCTTGACAAAGTGAATCACGCTACTGTGTCACAGGCACTTATTCAGTGTTGTTCCGATTTCCAAGTGGACTTCAAAAAGGTTCTTCTGTTTGTAAGCGACAGTGCGTCATATATGGTAAAGTCATGGAAGGAAATGTTGTCGCTCTTGTGGATAAACTGCCATCATATACATTGTTTCGCACACGTCCTTGCCCTTTCTGGTAACAAACTTCGATTATCTTTAGCAAACCTTGACCGCTGTGTTGCTCTCTTGAAAAACCTTGTGAAAGCACCTGTACGTCGCAATCGATTTTTGAACCATTTACGAGATTGCAACATTGACTCACCTACTGTTCCTCCGTCTCCTGTAATAACTCGCTGGAACACGTGGTTCAACGCTGTCTTACCATGCGCCTCTCCACCAGCATTATCTGGAATTTGTGCGCAGAGAACGCGAAGAAGAGAGTGACAGTGCGGCTTTATCTGAACTTGAAGATCTTCTTAATTTGCCAGATGTGCTTCCACTTCAAGTTTGTTGCCGAAAATTGTGCCCGCTTTGTAGCCACACTGGATTCTTGGCAGTCCCGTAAGCAGCAAGTGCATGAAGTGTACAACTCCTTGCAAGACTTCATCAGTTGGCTGACTCACCTTGCCTCAACAACAGACAACATCGCATGTGCTTTTGCTGTGCGTGCAGCTGCTGAAAAGCTGCAAGAGTATACGCTCGAGAGCAAGCAACCAGCGATCCTATTTTTGCGATCCATCCGAAGTTTGGACCCTACGCAGTTACCTGCGTTGAATCTCAGCTGTTACGCTGACCTGAAATACTGCCTTCATTTACCTGACAATTGCGATGAAGAGTGGCCAATTTACATCGGCTTGGCCAATGAAGTTAAACAGAGTTTAACATTTTCGCATTTTGGAAAGCTGTAAAGAAGAGGGTTCCTAGCCTGGCTTCATATGCTGCTCTGCTCTTGCAATTGCCGGTCAACAGTGGAGATGTCGAACGCTCGTTCAGTGCATATAACATGCTCTATACTCCTCAGCGACGAAGAACGACGCAAGCAAACGCCGAAGGTTTGCTCAAAATTTTTTTCAATCAGTGATCTGTGTTCAAATTCGATATACAATTATATGTGTTCAGACTTTTTATTTTGTCATGTGATGATATTATTAAATATTTGTACATGCATATGTTTTTTATACTTCAACTTTTGGCAAACTGTGTTCAATTCTTGGAAATGAATTTCATGCAATACAGGTATATAAGATTCAACATCTAGTCTCATATTTCCTCAATAAAAATCTTTTTCTACGGTAGACAAAAACACTTCTCAAGACTATTAAATTATACTTTCACTTCAGAGATCGCTTTATAAACATAAGAAAATATAACATTTTGATACCGCGGAAAATCACTGTCCCTGGTTATGACCATATAAAGAACACGATCGACTGGGACAAATTTGGCCAAGGATTATTATCATACACGCCAAGATATGATGGCCAGTCACCTAGCTGCGGAGCTTCTCTTCGGCCGTAATATACGCGACACTCATCCGGCACATCGAAGATTTTTCAGGAAAGACTGGCAGCGATCTTTCGATGAGGCAGAAGAAAAAGCAACGAGGATTCGAGAGAAAGTCATGGAACACTACAACGCCAGATCTCGTCACTTACCTTCACTAAAAGTTAATGATAGAGTAGTGATGCAGGACAACCGTTCCGGGAAATGGAATAAATATGGATTGGTGGTCGAAGTCGGTAATAACCGTGACTACCTGATAAAGTTACCTAGCGGTAGAATATTTCGTCGGAACCGAAGATTACTTCGACGTCGAATAATAAACTTACCAGGAATGGTAGACAACAAGACTGCGACAGAGCCGACTCCTGTACAACCTAGGCCACAAGGGAATCAAGTGACAAGATATGCAGGGTCCCCGCGCTTCAGCCGCAATCAAATTTAAGGGCTTTTTAAGGGCTGATGAGGCAAATTTAAGGGCTATCTATAAATCGATATTCATGCGTGTATACTTGCAAGTTGCATACAATATGAGAAAAGCATGGTGTTCATACAATTTTATTCTTGCAGTTGGTAGTTCCACACACTCTAGAAAAATAAAAGCAGAAAGCTATTTTTTCTACTCTCCCATTCATCAAAAGACAAAACTACCTAGATCGTTTTCTCAGAAGTCTATATCAAAATTTCATAAAATAAGAAAAACACAGCAGTGTAAGAAACATTTTACAGGATTCAGCCAAGAACACGAACGCTAAATATAAAAATACACTTGCCGAAATGATAGATGCATGATACCTCCACACACTCAATGAAGACAGTCAAACATCGAAATCACGGTCGTAACCAAAGTTGATTATTGACTGTCTGTGGTCTTAAACAGCACAGTTATATACATTCACTTTATCCAAAAAAAACTCTTTCAACAGAAGAAGCAGATCAAAATACAATCATTACAACTGATACTATAATTACACAAGCTGGATTTTCTATGGCTGTGAAGAACAGAAATTATCAAAACAAAAAATCACATAGAAGCCATTCCATATTCCTAATCAGAATATCAATAAACAAATCAGTGGAATCGTAAAAGTGATTATGAAGCAGGCGATATGAATTTGACCGTTGCAAATTACAAAAAATGTATGTACAACTGTACTTGCAGGCATTATACATGTACTGTAATATGTAAGGCGTCATTAAAACTCAGTCCATGAAAATAAACAGCAAAGCGATGATATCACATCTGTAGGGATTAGCTCTTAAAACTCACTTCATGAAAACAAACAACAAAACAGAGAAATAACATCTGTATGGATCAGCTCCTAAAATTCATTTCATGGAAACAAACAACAATACGAACTTCTTCTAAGAAATAAAGTACAAAAATGAAAAAAAATCATATTACGCAGCTTTTTGCTTGTGATTCATGATCAGGTCACATGACAAACAGATGATACATTTGTTTGCTTATACTCGAATACCTGCTCATGTAGCTTTAGCTACCACATAAACGTGGTAAGTACTAAACGGATGTGATTTTTTTGTTATGTGACGGAGCTTTTACCTACATGTAGCCCTACTTTAAATAATATGGTCATAATGTGCGAGCAACGCTGGTAGACATGCACATCAGGTTTTCAATATTTAGATGAAAAGATGATGGCCATGCAAATTTAGGCGACAAATGTATCATCTGATTATCGAAGGAATATTTTGGAAACATGCTAGCACGTATATTTACAAGCTCAAAACAAGCCTTTGTTTTTCCGAGATATTTCTGCAAATTTGATTTAGCTGCTCTCTTTTTTCATGTATAGACTTTCTGAGGGCATTAGACTCTAACAAAAACTTGAAGTTCTGCGTTGTCTCGGCCTTGAAAGCCAGTTTATCGGCGCTTTCCTGGAGATGTGATATGTCCTTCTCCATTCGCAGCTTCTCCTTTGACATCTTTTCCAGCTCCTCCTCATCCTTCTTTCGCTTCTCTGATTCAAGGTCCTTTTCCTTCTGCTTCTGCTCGTCTTCCAGATACAGACGATATTTCTGCCTAGCATTTGCTACTGCCAAACGCAGTTCGGGCGAGATGCAGAAGTTTTCAATCCCTCCAATCCGAATTACATGATCGATCACGAGTCTTTCCGAAATAAGACGTCGTTCGGTCAAATTCGTCCTCATCGTGGCTTTGTTTATGGAGAATCCTCGCTCTACACCGGCCTGTCCATGAGATAGAAGGAGACAGGTTTTCACAACTAACCACAAATGCTGAAATTGTCGATCCGATTGAAGAATTGAGAACCAAAATTTTTGCGACAACTTTTCGATTAACTATGATTGACTCAATATTCAGAGATTTATTTTCGAAATTTGGTTTGAAAAATAAGGGCTTTTTAGGGACCCTAAATTTAAGGGCCGATTGTCAAATTTAAGGGCTTTTTAGTGATTGTCATTTTTTAAGGGCTTTTTAAGGGCTGACTGCAAAATTTAAGGGCTTTTTAAGGGGCCCTTAAATTTAAGGGCTGCGCGGGGACCCTGGATATGGACCAGTCGAATGTCACAAGAGCAACAATACACGAGTTTCCTTGACAGTTTGATGAGAATAGCAAATTGATCAGCTTGATTTGGTAATTTCAAGTACACTTTTCATCTTTGAATGACCATCTCAATGCTAGAAAGCAGAAGTCAATACTGAAATCCGTGCAGATGTTTGCATATCCATCTAAAATCCTGTGAGCAACGAGATGGTTGGATGTCATGATTACTTCGTAGGACTCGATAACTTCTTTCCGAACAGTTGGCAATAATTCCCAGAAACGAACAGGATAAGAAAGTCAACGACCACGCCGTGAACAACGGACAAAAGCTATGCCGGCTGCCAATTGCAATGCGTTACTTATGGCTCTGCTCTCACTGTCATGTGACACTAGGATTTCTTAGAAATAGAAGTTCCATTGATGATCCACTGTCTGCTACTATTAATAGTAATAGGAAACCCTTCAACCATTGATAACAGTAGTTGTAAATTGATGGCTTTATATCGTTAAATTTCACATGTCGTAGCGTAGACATTCGACAAAGGAGCATTAAGCAACATAAATGATCAATTTGACACAATGCGGCAGCGCAACTACTAACGGATGTCAAGTAAATGAATAGCTTCCTAATGAGATATTGATTGAGACTGAAATACTTGCTGGAAATAAGACGGGCAGCCAAAAATGCTGTAGCGAAACGCATCGTCCTGCAAGCTAGGTCAATGAACATAAATTTCTTCAATGTACATAAAATTATGTCATAGTTCTGTATCATGAATTACGCAAATCTACTGAAAATAAAAAAAAGACCTCTTCAATTTATCTCCAAAACTCAAAAGTCCATCGTCAGTGTTAATAAATAAATTACCACAACAAAATACAATCTCTTTAAACGAACTACTATATATAAATGCTCCCCCAATCATTAGATTTCCATTAGCGCATCATTAGCTTTCCTATAGTAACTAACACTGCTTGGACGGGTATTTCAAAAAAAATGTAGCGAAATTTTTCGCCCCGTAAGCTAGTGTTTATTTGACTATCTTTATTGTATCGCTTCTGACTATGAATCTATTCTGTATCGATGCATATTAGTTAGTATCAATGTAATATTATGAAATTCATAATATAGCCTGTTCTGGTGACTGCAGGTGGTCTTCTCATCAAGTAATATGAGTACCGATTAGCGGATACCTAAAGGTGAACACAACACATGGAGGCCAGTTCTATCAGCTTTTAGTCGCATCATCAGATTCCATCCAAAAGCAATCATCGAAAAAGCAACCACGTCAACTTGAAAAGCTGACTCCCCAGGAATTTCAATCACATGAATTTGAGATGCTGCCAACAATTAATGACAATAGGGGCCTAGCCAAGATAACAATAAACAGCACTTTGATTCATGTTTGTCTTATCGCACACACGCACGCGTTGCGGAGAGCTTCATATTCACGTGGCCAAACACATTTCACATGACGCATGTGATGACTCAAATGCTTCCTAAAATGGCCTAAAATGCCCCTTATAGCGATCTAAGTACAAAGCATCACATGCGCGCAGAACATGAAAGATTCTGATTTTGCCATCTCAGGTAGGAAAGTGTCAAACACGGCGGAGAACTAAGCTTGACCTGACCATTCTCGAAATTCACCGTGCGCATGTATGCCTTGCTCCCCTTCTTGGCAACAATAACATCGTGATTTAATAACCCACGATGATGTGTACGGTGCTCACAACGGGATTGCCCTGCTACAATGCTTCCCTGTGTGCAACGTAATAAATGCATCCTCAACGAGCACTGGCATGAGTCGCCCTAAAATCTTCAAATCAATCATCAGCTGCATGAGGCTGCAAACATACAATATAACAAGATGCATGTAATCCGGACAACTGTCTCTCGAAAAAAATATCATCTCAGCTGTTTTTGCAACTTTTCAAAGCGAGAAGCTGCAATTTAATGGTAATTTTAACGGTTTACTCCTATTTTATGACAGTTGTCCGCGAGATCCATATTTAGCACATGCGTTCGGAGAAACGATACCGTAAATGAAACCGTTTGATAAATGAGACAAATTAAAACGAATTAAAATTGTGATGTATTAACGGCTCATGAACAAAATATCATTTGAGACAGCTCTCTCCATGCTAAAGAGGAAATTGCTCCCACTAGGTCAGCAAGCATTCATTCAACGCAGATGTGGCTTTCTGGGAATACCTGATTTTGAGGTAGCTATGGAAATTATGAAGAAATTTCTTGTGAATCTATATTTTCGATGACGACATCGAAAGAAATGAAGCTAGGAACGAAAGAGAAGATGAAGCAAGCTCCAAACAGCACTCACTGTTGGCAAGCCTGGAGTCCACTCCTCGACCCGGCTGCTGTGTGTGTTGATCACGCCATCGACTTGGCGATGATTAGTGAGCCATTCATGCTTTCAACATCAGACATGGAACGCATTATTTCAGCCAATGCTATTTCAATGAGAGCTCTTGATCACTTTTGCTGCTGATTTGGACTTTGACCTAGGCACATGTGCATCCATTTTGCACTAGAAAGCAGCTGGACTTCCC
The DNA here is from genome assembly GCA_907163375.1 of Prostheceraeus crozeri. Taxonomy (NCBI): domain Eukaryota; kingdom Metazoa; phylum Platyhelminthes; order Polycladida; family Euryleptidae; genus Prostheceraeus; species Prostheceraeus crozeri. Next base: position 198,026 of record CAJQUW010004777.1, on the reverse strand, counting down.
ATCTTAACTATCTCAAAAAGTCGAATGTTTTGCGTAGCAGCTGAGACGAGTTTTATGGAGACGTGTTATGGGCCAACTTACTCGTCTCTGACGCACGTCTCGGTGCGCCTTCATTTAGTCCAAATTTAGACGGCCGAACAATCACAAACTACCGAGCAAATCCTACCGGTAAAGCATGTTAGCGTTGCTTTGGGGGCCAAATGAGCCAAATAGTGGAGCTTTGCGGAGTTATGTTTTGAAATAAAACTTAGACCAGTTAGACGAAACTGAGGCCAGTTTTGGACGTCACAATTGTTTCAGGGGGACGTGTATTGGATTCCGATAGTGAATGACATATACGTGATTTCTTATGTGATGATGTAACGCGATTTCTTCAAAGATATGATGAAAATCTGAATGCAGTTTTCATAACTATAATCACGTACGGTTGTCGGGTAGGATTTTTAAGAGAAATTTCAAAAGGGTACTGATATACTACTATTCAATGATTAATGAGTAGCACAGATAACCCTGATTTTTTTAAAAATTTGGACGCGGTTAAATACCGCTACGGATTTTTTAAGAGAAATTTCAAAAGGGTACTGATATACTACTATTCAATGAATAATGAGTAGCACAGATAACCCTGATTTTTTTAAAATTTGGACGCGGTTAAATACCGCTACGGGCTCTGATCAAAGCTTGCGGAACTCCACCATTCATTGGGGACCCTGAATGCAAACCTTAAGGGCCCCTGATGTGATTTATCACCGGGTTGGGGTTAGTTGAAACATTGATGAAGGGGTTAGTTGAAGCATTGTTCCAACAAACCCCATGTCATGTTCCAATGACCCCCGTGTAGATTTATATTACTTTAAGGCTTGTTTTTGCAAGGACACCTAGCACACTGTATTTTACAAATCCCTAAAAACGGAAGTATTAGAAGTAAACAAATATATTGATAGAGTTGTGCTACTGCGACATAATTATATTGCAGCAAAGAAAAAGTGAGAAAAAATAAAATCAGTCCATGTCTAAAGATATACTAAGATTAATTTCCTCTTTCTCGAACCTTACAGAAGTTCTCATCAGTAAGCAAAAGTATGTCCGAGTGGGACTCGAACCGCACATCATTCAACGGTAAAATCATCAAACTGTTACCTTAGGCCACAGAATCTTTGCTAGATATAGCTGCACTGACTATCTACCTGGTTCTTTTTATTAGACTACTACTTACTGTCTATACAGCATACTTTAGAAGTCAATTTATTTTTCAGGACTGGTGTTAAAGTTGGTGACGACATGCGACATTATAAAAGAAGATCTGACAGAGGCAAGACTCCGAAAGTAGACATGGAAAAGGAGATGGAGGAGGTGTTATTAAAGAAGAGACCCTGTCGATCGGTTGCAAATGACTTTGATATTCCTCATGTTACTCTGAGAAGATATTGTATAAGATACAGAGAAAAAATCCAAAAAGATAATGAGAAAATTTCTCTGGAAAGATGGCTATTTCAACAACAGATTTGTCTTCAGTGCTGCACACGAGAAAGCTCTCGTTGATTACATAATGAAAGCTTCATCGCTGTACTACGGGTTATCTGTTAAAGAGGTAACCCGACAAACAATCACAATCCGCGGACTTCCGTCGGAATTCCGCGGATTGTCTTTGTTTGTCGGGAAGGAGTTTAGCCTATGAATATGCAGTAAAACTCGATCTTGATGTACCACCTTCGTGGCAAGAAAACAAGGAAGCTGGAAAGGATTGGATGTCTGGATTTCTTAGTCGACACAAAGATATTACAATCAGAGCAGCTGAATCGGTACTTCTATTCTTTCCCCCCTCCCCACATTTTTCAAGTTTTCAAAAATCATCAAATTTCGCCAAAGTTAGTCACATTGGGTTTAAAATAGACTTGATCTGTCTCTGAGTGACACTAAAACACGACTGAGAAGTCTTACTTGAACCCCGGGATGAAGGATTGGTACCTTGGATACTCAGTTAGAATACGGGTACGGCTGTGATCCTGAACTTCGTGTGATTGTTGTCTACAGACAAATGACGAGCAGTTGCCTAATACTGAGGCTGTGAATGTTCTACAAGTCAGATAAGAGGAGTTTCACACTCTCAACGCTATGCGACGCTAGTGAAACTCCCCGTAAGCAAGAGAAGATCGTTGACGATGCATCACTTCCGGGTGTCAACAACAGAAATGTGGGGAGGAAGAATAGAAGTACCGATGAATCTACTTCTTTGGGTCGAGCTGCATGCTTCAACAGTAATGGGAAGAAGACCGTTCCAGGACAGGAAAAAATTCTCAAATTTTTTGTACTTTTAAAAACGACTAAATTTAAGAATTTTGGTCGTTTTTTTCAGGTTTTAAGACCTAAATTCATAAATTTAGTCCATTTAAAAAGCACCATTTTTTAAAAAATTGGTATTTTAAAAGAACGACAAAATTTAAAAATTTTGGTCATTTTTCAGGTTATGAAGACCTAAATTCATAAATTTAGGCGTTTTTAAAAACACCGAATTTTTCAAATTTTTCATAATCTCAAATTTGAGAATTACAATTTTTCTCTTGAAAATCATGACCGTTCCAGGACACCGTAAAATCATAAAAGTTAAGAATCTCAAATTTGTGATTATGAAATTTTACACCCCCAAAATCATGTCCGTTCCAGGACACAACATCAGAAAAATTGGTGATTTTAGGAGTAAAATAACCCCCCCAATTATCCCTAAATTTATGAATTTTTAATCATTTTTATGTCTAAACCAGGTTAAGAACCCTCTCATTTATATTTAAAATATGTCTGGGGAAAAATATTTCTTTAAAAATGGATGAAACAAAAGTGGAAGAAACCTCAGAAATGGAAGGAACAAAAGGGGAAGAAGCCTCGACTGGGACGAGAATATATCCTTCGCTTTCTCAATTAAACTTTTACGGGATCAGCATGACTTCTTTCTCTCTCTCTCTCTCTCGATCCTGTCTGTTACAGGAATATTGTATTCACAATGACATGCATTCTTTAAAACAATTGTTTGTCTTCAATGAGAATAATTCCCGTATGCTTTTAATAGAATCACCTTGAACGCTAATAGAATGACCTTGAACGCTAATGGAAATTTACACCAAAACTGTTCTGGTAGCCAGAAAAAGTGTCAGAAAGTTTGTCGACATGGCTGTCGATAAAAGTGCCGACAAGGTTGTCGATAAAAGCGTCGACATAGTTGTCGATAAAAGTGCCGACACGGTTTGACAATTGGTGTTTTTTTCCATTCAAAACAATGTCGCATGAATTATGGAAACCAAAAGGAAGAGAAATGCTCATTTATTCATTAATTTATCCACTCTCTCATATGTCTATTGTGTTTGGATTCTTTTGTTCTTTTGTTCTCATAGTGTGAATGAGATTTCACAACCCGCATTATGCGCTATTGTTTGTGATTTGCTTCACCCCTATCAGCTGACACAATTTTAGCAGCTGCTACACGCCAATTCTTTTGAGAAATTTCTGAAATAGATTTTATTTCATTTAAAATTAGCATCATAAATGAGTTCTTAGAATTATATGGAATGCAAACAACTACAAATTTTGATCTAAAGAAAATCGCAAATCAATTGGGAATAAAGAATTTTCATATCCTAATGAGAGACGAATTACAATTGATCAAAAATAAGCCAACTGTAAATTTCATAACAAATCTTCACACGTCAGATCAAAAAGGAGTACATTGGTCACCGGGTCAAAGAAATAAAAATGGAGATAATTATTATTTTGACCGCCCAGAGGCTGAGAACTATTGGTTCGACTCTTATGGACTTCCCCCAACAAATGAAGTCAAAGAATTACTTGGGAGTGGAACACACAATACTTTTCAAATTCAAAACCAGGAACTACTTATTGCGGTCAATTATGTTTATATGTTTTGTATAAATTACAAAAAGGAGTACCACTTCTTGATATTATGTTAGAATTGAATAAGGGAATTTAATTCCCGAAAAGCGTTAGTTCCAAAAATTAGAAATCACTTCGTTGTTATTCATTTTGATAAAATCGGCCTCTGATATCTTCATCATCTAAATCTTTGATTTCATAAGTAATCGGATAAGTTTGATTCATTTTACAAACTTCAAATATCTCTTTAGTCCAATAGCCAACAAAGCCTTTTTCAAATTTATTCTTATACTTAAATATTCTAACTCTATCTCCAATCGAAATTTCGGCGTAAGTTTCTGCAAATTCGGATTACTCTCATTCGAATAATTATTTTCGAATATTTTTTTCTTATCAAATCAGGGTCGTCAGAAGCATTCTTTGGAGTTTCTTCAATACCTGAATGAACGTTATTATTGTACTGTTCTACAATTGCTGGTAATATCTTCAACCATTTCTGATTTCCTTGCTGAGTAAATTTTTTGAATAATTTATTTTTTAACGTTCTATTGAATCTTTCTATTACTACAGCCTTTCCTGCATTTTCAGTTGAATAAACAGTTTCAAATAGTGGCTGAATGTTTCTGTTAAAAAGCTCAGTCCCTTTATCAACAAACAATTTTTTTGGCTTTCTATTAGTTTCTTTAAAGATTTCTTCAAACGCATATTTAACTGATAGACCACTTTTATCTTTTAAAGGCTTTACCCAAGCGTATCGTGTATATAAATCTATAACGGTCAATGCGTACTTAAACCCTCCTTCATTCGGCATATGAATAAGATCAGCACTCCAAATATCATCTTTATTAAATACTTTTACTTTCAATAAATATTTAGGCCTTCTGTATTCCTTGTGGATTTCAGACGCGTAGGTTTGAGCGTTGCTCTCAGACAGCTTTGCTGTCGTTTCATTTAAACCCTGACCGAATAATATTTTTTGCTTGTAAAGCTTTCTTAACAAACATTCTTTCAATTCTTTCTCTTAAGGAAGGATTCTGAATACTATCTAATTCTTGAATCATCTTCTTATCAGCTGCATGTCGAGAACTTAGGTCATGATTTCGATAATCCAAATCATGTCTGTAAGCTGCTGCATCTACTCTGTTTATTGGTTCTTCACCTGGTTTTGGATTATTATTCTCATCTAGTCTTATATCTAATCGAGTTCCTGGGCCGGTATATGAATGACCAGGAAGATGTTTTTCTTTCGAATAACTCAACTAATTCAACTCCAAATAAATCCAGGAAAGTTTTCTAATGTTTTTTGTATATCACCTCCGGAATGCTGACAATTTAGGGGTTTATGTACTTTTAAGAGATAATTCAATAAATCTAAATTAGAAACTTTCAATTTAATTAGATTTTCGGAATTTGTAGAATACATTTTTTAAGATAAAATAAAATAATTGTTTTACCTAATCATACTAGGACTTAGATATATTCCAGAACCATCTTTAGTTTCTTTAATTTCAATTAAATCATCAACATTGTGGAGAATATTTTTAAGAACTCGTTTTCCTTCATCAACCAAATTTAATTTACTAATAAAATTATCTACTATTCCTTCTCTCTTAGCAACTTTCTCTAACTCTCTGTTATGACGTTTTTGTTCTTCTAATGCTGCCTTCTCTGATTTATTTTTATTTACTGCTTGGACAATACCAGCTGTCCCACCTGCAACACTTCCTGCTGCTGCTATGCCACCTATTATTAGTGGAATTAATGGTAGAATTCCTCCATTCCTTTCTTCTTGTAATATAATATTCTCTATCATTGGTTTACTTATGTAATATTTCCTTTTGCTAATCGTAATAGCTTTAGGTGTATTTTTGTCAAGAATGTAGCGTAATTTTAATTCAACAGTTTTATTATTATTACTTTTCGCTTGCGACATTTTTAATAAAAAAATTTGAAGTTACGAAAAATTTTTAAGTTAAGAATTTTTAATCTATTCTAGCTATGAAAAATTTTAAGTTATCAAACTATTTTAAGTTATCAAAAATTTTAATTAACCAATCCTAGCCATCTTTCCATTAAGAATTTCAATAGAATATTTTACATCTTCTAGCAATAAACCATAAGCCATCAATGAAATTGTGGAATCTTTCTTTTCAATATTAATTGTTACATCACACCCAGTCTTGATAATATCTTCCGATTGTGCACTTAAATCGAAACAGAAAATTGGATATAAATGTCTCCAATCTCCAGGAGTTAATTGTGGTTCAACTCCAAATTCCATACAAAGATTTCGATAAGCATCATATCCTTCCATAAATTGATTATTGGTATCATCGAATCTTAATGGATGAATTGGATATCGGGTTTGATTTAAAGCAACTTCTAAACTTCGAATTGTATTAATATGGAAAAGATTGTTGTTCTTATTAATGGGAAGAAGACCGTTCCAGGACAGGAAAAAATTCTCAAATTTTTTGTACTTTTAAAAACGACTAAATTTAAGAAGTTTGGTCGTTTTTTTCAGGTTTTAAGACCTAAATTCATAAATTTAGTCCATTTAAAAAGCACCATTTTTTAAAAAATTGGTATTTTAAAAGAACGACAAAATTTAAGAATTTTGGTCATTTTTCAGGTTATGAAGACCTAAATTCATAAATTTAGGCGTTTTTAAAAAAACCGAATTTTTCAAATTTTTCATAATCTCAAATTTGAGAATTACAATTTTTCTCTTGAAAATCATGACCGTTCCAGGACACCGAAAATCATAAAAGTTAAGAATCTCAAATTTATGATTATGAAATTTTACACCCCCACAATCATGTCCGTTCCAGGACACCGAGAATTATAAAAATTGGTAATTTTAAAAACGTCTAACTTCATGAATTTTATCCATTTTTGAGGTTTTTAAAATATGAGATAACTAAAATTATGTGTCTAATAATATTTGAAGGAATTGGCATATTCTTAACAATAAGTTTAGGTGCTTTAACAATTGTTATATCTTCAGGTGTTTTAGTAATTCCAGTAATTGCTACTGCTTTAACAGGTACGGGTGTTTTTGCTACTTCACTTGTTACAATGTTAGATAAATCTTTAATAACGAAGAAACAAAAATCATTGAAAAATAAACATTCTCACGTTAAAGAAGTTTATGATAAACTGCATTATTACTTTCAAAGAGTATGTGATGATAATGCTATTACGCTAGATGAGATTGAAAAATTTGATCAAATAGCTAATGAAGTAAATCAAATATCATTTCAATTACAGACCGAAAAAGTTCATGACAAGAATAAACAGGATGGCAAAATTTCTAGTGATGGTAAAATTTCTAATGAAGAAAATGATAAAGTTTTTTAGAAGAACTAAAAACTTTATTAAACAAAACTTTATTAAACAAAACTTAAAACGAAAAGATGTCAGACGCCAAAGCAATAAAAAAATTATTTGTTCAGTAAAATGTTTTTGTTGTATTCCAATGTTACCACAAAATTCAAATATTATATTTTAAAAATGGATAAAACTAAAGCTGATAATCTAAAAAGAATTAAACAATTAGAAGAGTTAATAAAACAAAGAAATATTATGAAAGAAAATCATCTTCAGCATAGAATGATAAAAGCTGGTATTCAATCTGATATGTTTAAAAAATGCAGCAAACCGAGCGAGTAAAAACTGATTTTGAAAAAACTATGGAACCATTTAAAACTCTTGAAAAAGAAAGTACAAATAATGATAAACAAATTAATATAACAGATCCAGAACACAAAACTATATTAGATGACTGGATTACTAGAATCAAACATTAATAAGAAATTACCAAAATCTATGCAATTTGAACATTCTATTTCATTTATAGATGGAAAAACAATACCTAGATTTTATCTCGGACAAAAAGAAATATTTCCACAACCTTTTCGAGGTTTAATTTTTTCACCAGATAAATATCCTTTTACTTTAGATAGAAATTTTGTTGATCTTTTAAGAGGAGCAGATTTAAATAATTATGCTGTAGAGGATCTCATAAAATATAAAGCTATGTTAGATAGAGTTAAAGCAGTAAAAACTCTTAAACGTTATAGAGAATTAAAAAATTTATTATCAACGGGAGTTAAAGTAGGAAAAGGTTTTAAAACTGAAACAACTGTATTCTGACCAGATGATCCACAAGAATTACTAAATAGATTAAATATTTTAATATCTGCAATAAAAGAAGGACATAATTCTAGTTTCAATGAAATTCATGCTATATTGAAAAGACTGTTAGAAAAGAAGATTCTAAATGAAGAGGATTATAAAAGTATAGCTGAAATATGTTGTTGTTTTTAAGTTTTTTATAAAAAATATTTATTCAAAATTTTAACTAAAAAATGTCTTCGAGAGAAATATCATCAGCAGATTTAGACAAAATTAATAATCATTTAGAAAATCTAACAGAGATTTTGGGTTCATCAAAATTTAGTACGACGTTAAAAATTATAACAACTACTTCATCACACACTTGTAATTTAGAACCCATTCTACATTTAGAACAAAATAAAAATTATCAAATTGCATTGACTAGTTTCTCCACATTTAACACTATTTAAAACGTTATCAAAGATGTGAATGATCAATTTAGATATTCTACTGATAAAGGCAAAACGTGGAAAGTACTAACTTTTCTTCCTGGTTCTTACGAAGTTGAATCAATATCAAATGAAATTAAGAGACATTTAGGTATACCATTTAAAGATAAGAAATAATTACATTTTGCAGTTGAACCGGCAGTTAATAAATTTTCTCTTACTTTAGACGAAAATCATCAAGTTGATTTTAATCATGATAGATCATCGTCAAAACTATTAGGATCTAATAAACAAACCTATAGTCAAGGTTATCATTTAGGTGAGAAGATTCCAAAAATAACTGAAATAAATTCAATTGTTGTACATTGTGACATTATTGAAGGAGGATATATAAATGGTAAATTGTCAAGTTTAATATTCAGTTTTCCAGCTTTTACTGTACCCATTGGTTATAGATTAAATGTAATTCCACAAACATTAATATATTTCCCTATTACAAGAAAAACTATTAACAACATTAACACTAGGATCACTGATGAGAAAGGACAAGAAATGAATTTTGGAGGTGAAGAGATTATGATAGATCTTTTGGTTAGAGAAGTTTAATTTTCTTCTTCTTCTTTAAAAATAAAAATAAAATTTTTTTATTAAAAAATGAGTGAATTTCCCCCATTAAATAAAAAAAACTTATATTTAATCATCATACAAATTTATCTAATAAAGTTTTGTCATTTATTTGTGGAAGATCAGGATGTGGAAAAACATATTTATTATTTAAAATTTTAACGACTGCAAATTGTTTGGATTATAACAATCTTATATTTTATACAACAACAGCAGAACAACCCGTCTATCAATTTTTAAAATATGGATTTGAAAATAATCTTAAAAAAACAGCAATTGCTTCATTATTCAAAGAATATGAAAAATCTGAAGATGAAGAAGAAATAAGTTCGTGGTGTGAAGAAGCAGCAAAAAATAATCAGTTAGTTGAATCCAATAAAAATAAACATATAAAGATACAATTAATAGATGATAGTGGTAATATGCAAGATCCTAGTAAACTAGATAAAACAATGAAACATTGTGTAATTTTTGATGATTGTGTTAATGACAGAAATCAGTCAGTTCAGAGAAATTATTTCACAAGAGGTAGACATAACAACTGTTGTGTTTTTTATTTAACACAAAGTATGTATTCATTAGACGGAAGTGTTATTAGAAAGAATGCAAATATATTTATACTATTTGAAAAAAAATTCAAGAAACCCAAGTGATTTGTTAAGAGATTTATGCGTAAGAAATAAAGATGAATTTAAACAATTGTGTAACATTGCTTGGTCAAAAGATTATGGCTTCATTACAATTAATATTGATAAAAAAATTCATGACAGAGTCATAGAAGATTTGTTTACTGAGTAATAAAAAATTTTTATACTGAGTAATAAATAATAAAATTTTTATTCTACACCGATTTAAATAATAAAAAATTTTTTTCTAGACTTATTTAAATAATAAAATTTTTTTTCTAGACGGATTTAAATAATAAATAAACTTTAAAAAGGTAAAGTAGTTATTCCATCAGGTAAAATTTTTCTTTTATCATCAAATGGATCTAATGCTAATTTATGTTCCTCTTTTAAATACATTTTATGTTTTTTTGAATTAAGTCTATAATTACATGCTGTTTTTATTTTATTATTAAATAATGTATTCTTATAATCTTGAAATGGTATTTGGCTAGCCACTGATGCCTTTGAAATTCCTTTTAATGTTTTATGTGTTTTAATATTATTAGTTGTATCATAGCAGTAACATTTAGATTTTAAAAATATAGCTTCTGTTATGAAATCTTTATTTCCTAACTCATCTTTTACTTTACATAATTCTGAAGGATGAATAAAATCTTTTATTTTATCTATTTCTTCATCAAGTGAAGAATTATACGGTACTGTTAATTCTAAGAAAACGGAATCCGTATCTGTAAAGTGTAATTTATAGTTTTTGCCATAAGCAGGTGCTAAATGATCATATATAAATCTATACATAAATAGCTTAACCAGTTATAATATAGTGAATCCAATAAAATTAAACTTATCATGCTTTACGCTGATTCGACGTAAATGTACATCACATAGTTCATCACTGAATCTAGTAGTTCTTTTATATGTAGGTTTCCTTGTTAAATTTTGAAACCTATCTTTATCATAAACTATTTCAATATTTTGTCTATTACGCACATTTTCTAAAGTCTTACCATAAAATGCATTATTCATTAATTTAAAGAACACGTTTCCAAAATCATCTTTATTTCATTTAGCTATTTTACGTTTTTCAATATTGAACTCTATATACTTTTTTAACCACCTAGATTTTCTATACTCCAGTTTTCGATGTATTAGTAATGGGCAAAAGACCATTCCAGGACACCATAAAATTCAAAAAAGTAGTATCTTTAAAAACGACATAAATTCATAAATTTTAGCCCTTTTTCAGGTTTTTAAGACCTAAATTCATAAATTTAGACCATTTAAAAAGTACCATTTTTTGAAAAATCGGTATTTTTAAAAGCGACTAAATTCATGAATTTTGTTCATTTTTTCAGGTTATGAAGACCTAAATTCATCAATTTGGGCGTTTTTAAAAATACCCAATTTTTCAAATTTTTCAAAATCTTAAGTGTGTGATTATGACATTTTTCATTGCTCAAATCATGACCGTTCCAGGACACCGAAAATCATAAAAGTTAAGAATCTCAAAATTTGAGAATTACAATTTTCACTCCCAAAATCATTTTTCAGGTTTTTAAAATATGAGATAACTAAAATTATGTGTCTAATAATATTTCTTTAAAAATGGAAGAAGCAAAAGTGGAAGAAACTGCAAGAATATATCCTTCTTTATCATATGAACGTAGTTCTACTACCCCCTCCCTTCTGACTTCTAAGGGTCCCTTAAGAAATTTTTTTATTATAAAATGAGCAACATAAATGAGTTTTTGAAATTATATGGAACGCAAACAACAACGAATTTTGATCTAAAGAAAATCGCAAATCAATTGGGAATAAAGAATTTTCATGTTCTAATGAGAGACGAATTACAATTCCTAAAAAATAAGCCAACAATATATATAAATTTCATAAGAAATCTTCATACGTCAGATCAGAAAGGTGTACATTGGTCTGCAGGTATGACTAATAAAAATGGAGATAATTACTATTTCGACTCTTATGGATTACCTCCAACAAACGAAGTTAAAAAATTACTTGGCAATGGAGCTTATAATACATTTCAAATTCAAAAACCAGGAACTACTTATTGTGGTCAATTATGTCTTTATGTTTTATTTAAATTACAAAAAGTAGTACCATTTCTTGATATTATGTTAGAATTGAATAATAATAATAATGATAATGATAATTAAAAATCAGTTCGCTGTAATTCGTTTCAATAAAATCTGCCAGTGATTTCCTGATCATCTAAATCTCTGATTTCGTAAGTAATCGGATAAGTTTGATTTATTTTACAAACTTCAAATATCTCTTTAGTCCAATAGCCAACGAAGCCTTTTTCAAATTTATTCTTATACTTAAATATTCTAACTCTATCTCCAATCGTAAATTTCTGCTTAAGTTTCTGCAAATTCGGATTACTCTCATTCGAATAATTATTTTCGAATATTTTTTTTCTTATCAAATCAGGGTCGTCAGAAGCATTCTTTGGGGTTTCTTCAATACCTGAATGAATCTTGTCATTGTACTGCTCTACAATTCCTGGTAATATCTTCAACCATTTCTGATTTATTTGCTCAGTAAATTTCTTGAATAATTTATTTTTTAACGTCCGATTGAATCTTTCTATCACTACAGCTTTTCCAGCGTTTTCAGTTGAATAAACAGTTTCAAATAGTGGCTGAACGTTTCGGTTATAATATTCCGACCCTTTGTCAACAAACAATTTTTTGGCTTTCTCTTACTTTCTTTAAAGATTTCTTCAAACGCATATTTAACTGATAGACCACTTTTATCTTTTAAAGGCTTTACCCAAGCGTATCGTGTATATAAATCTATAACGGTCAATGCGTACTTAAACCCTCCTTCAATCGGCATATGAATAAGATCAGCACTCCAAATATCATCTTTATTAAATACTTTTACTTTCAATAAATATTTAGGCCTTCTGTATTCCTTGTGGATTTCAGACGCGTAGGTTCAGACGTGCTCTCAGACAGCTTTGCTGTCGTTTCATTTAAACCCTGACCGAATAATATTTTTTGCTTGTAAAGCTTTCTTAACAAACATTCTTTCAATTCTTTCTCTTAAGGAAGGATTCTGAATACTATCTAATTCTTGAATCATCTTCTTATCAGCTGCATGTCGAGAACTTAGGTCATGATTTCGATAATCCAAATCATGTCTGTAAGCTGCTGCATCTACTCTGTTTATTGGTTCTTCACCTGGTTTTGGATTATTATTCTCATCTAGTCTTATATCTAATCGAGTTCCTGGGCCGGTATATGAATGACCAGGAAGATGTTTTTCTTTCGAATATTTACTCCAAATAAATCCAGGAAAGTTTTCTAATGTTTTTTTGTATGTCATTACCTTCATAAATTTTACAATTTGAGTTTTTATTTTTGTTTAATAGATAATTTAATAAATCGAAATTAGCAATTTTTAATTTAATTAAATTTTCAGAATTTTTAGAATTCATTTCAAAAGATAAAATAAATGTTTTACCTGATGGACCAAAGGTCCTGAGGTTATTACCGAATCATACTAGGACTTAGATATATTCCAGAACCATCTTTAGTTTCTTTAATTTCAATTAAATCATCAACATTGTGGAGAATATTTTTAAGAACTCGTTTTCCTTCATCAACAAAATTTAATTTACTAATAAAATTATCTACTATTCCGTCACCCCTAGCAACTTTCTCTAACTCTCTATTATGACGTTTTTGTTCTTCTAATGCTGCCTTCTCTGCTTTATTTTTATTTACTGCTTGGACAATACCAGCTGTCCCACCTGCAACACTTCCTGCTGCTGCTATGCCACCTATTATTAGTGGAATTAATGGGAGAATCCCGCCATTTTTTTCTTCTTGTAATTGAATATTCACTATCATTGGTTTACTTATGTAATACTTTTTTTTGTAAATCGTAATAGCTTTAGGTGTATTTTTGTCAACAATATTACGTAATTTTAATTCAACAGTTTTATTATTATTACTTTTCGCTTGCGACATTTTTAATAAAAAAATTTTAAGTTATCAAAAATTTTAATCTATTGTAGTTATTAAAAATTTTTAAGTTATCAAAAATTTTAATCTATTCTAGTTATGAATAAATTTTAAGTTAAGAATTTTTTTAATCTATTCTAGTTATGAAAAAATTTTAAGTTATCAAAAAAAATTAATTAATCCTAGCCATCTTTCCATTAAGAATTTCAATAGAATATTTTACATCTTCTAGCAATAAACCATAAGCCATCAATGAAATTGTGGAATCTTTCTTTTCAATATTAATTGTTACATCACAACCAGTCTTGATAATATCTTCAGATTGTGCACTTAAATCGAAACAGAAAACAGGATATAAATGTCTCCAATCTCCAGGAGTTAATTGTGGTTCAACTCCAAATTCTATACAAAGATTTCTATAAGAATCATATCCTTCCATAAATTGATTATTGGTATCATCGAATCTTAATGGATCAATTGGATATCGGGTTTGATTTAAAGCAACTTGTAAACTTCGAATTGTATTAATATGAAAAAGATTGTTGTTCTTATCAAAACTTGGAGAATTATTTCTTTGAAAAGTTAGTAATAAATATCTTGGAGTATTCGCAGTTCTAGTAAAATGCCAGTTAAATCTTTGTTCGGAAAAAGTTACTGAACTAGCAGTACGCTTTAGAAAATTTACTGGAATTGGTTTGTTAGTATTTAATCTTTTTGCAATAGCTGCTTCAACCTCTAAACTAGGAGAAATATGCTTAATCCACCATTCAAGTCTATCAATTTTTAAATATGCTTTTTTCCAGTCTTACCAAAAAAGATTAATTCATTATTTGCTGTACGATGAATTATTAACTTAAATTTTAATTGATATGATATTTTGTCATAATCTAAATATCCGAATAATGGAGACAATGACCAATTTACTGTCTGTTTACTTTTCTTGTTAAATTCACGTCTTTCTTTATATGCACTATTGTTTGTTTTATTTAAATGTTTTGCAATATTTTCTACATCTTTCGCAATTCCTGCGGCATCTGTTCCAGCGTGAGTTAAATCATCAACAATTATACCATCATTAGTATCAGGAAACCAACCTTCGATTTCATACTTTTTATTATTTTCACCAATTGTTACAAATCTAAGCATTGTATCAATTACACCTGGAGAATCACTTATTGTTTCTATATTTTGTGTTGCAACATCTAAACGCATTTGTGTAAATAATTTTGGAAAAAAATTATTCTCTAATGCAATATTATCGGTATCTGGTAATGGTGTTGTAAAATTGGCATCACTATATAAAGAATATTCACAGTGTAAAAATGAATCAGGTAGATATATATAACTTTGTTGATTATCAACTTCAAAAATTAAATCTCCTCCAGTATTTACTCTATTAGAAGATCCGGGATTCATAGCAATTCTTATATAGTCATTCTTTTTTTGATTATAACTGACGAACGGAGGATCGTCTAATCTAAATTTATTTTCGATAAGCGAAGACATTTTTATAAAAAATAATTTGACTTTTTGTTTTTTCTCACACACAGAAAAAATTTTACTAAAATAATTTTACTAAAAAAATTTTGCTAAAATAATTTTACTAAAAAAATTTTACTAAAATAATTTTACTAAAAAAATTTTGCTAAAAAAATTTTACTAAAAAAATTTTATTAAAATATAATTTTAGAATTTTGCTAGACCAGCTCCGCTACAGCTTTGCTGGTTAGACCGAAGGTTGCTGTTCACACCATTGCCTCTTATTTCTTCAATTGTTTTTTCATTATTTTTATTTTCATTATGTTTACTATCAGACGGAGCTCCGCTCCTCAAGGTTTCACCCCCCACAGCTATGTTAGCAATTTTGTTTTTTGTTTCCTCTGAAAGTTTTTTTAATTTTTTTAGCTCTTCAGAATCATTCCTACGTTTACGAATAGCTTCTAGTTGTTTTAATTCGTTTTGAGACTTAACATCATTTGATATTGCACTAGCTGTACTACCTATAGCAGCTGCTCCTTTTGCAGCAGATGTAGTCAAATCTTTATTATTTTTAATTAAGTTAACGATACTTCCAATACCAGAAAAGATGCCAGCCCCTTCTTTTTGAATTGTTTCTACATTGTTATAATGGTAAATAGATTTCATGGATGGTTTATGTGCTATTTTTTGATTTGAAGCAAAATGTTTAAGATTGTGTTTATAAATTATAGGCATTTTTTAGGATTAAATTTGTCTTTTGGAAAAATATTTACGTTAAGATTTACGTGTGTGATCGGCTAAAACCTTTGAACAATGTTCTATCAAGATTTACGTGTGTGAATGTCTAACAACTTCGTGATAACTTTATTAATTTTCCGTTGCACTTTATCTATCGCGTCAAGCAGCGTGTGATGTACTTTAATTTCTTTTCTATTAACTTGCATTTTCTCCTGATTCATCTTCAACGCCGCTTTAAGAGCATTTAACTTAATTTTAGGAACATCTAATTGTCTTTTAACAGCATCTAACTGTTCTTTATTTCCTTTAGAGTTTTCTTGTAAACTTTTCTTTAATTCATTTTCTAAATTGTTTTTAAGAGTTTTCATTTTATCAACTTTTTGATTAAGTGAGTTTACTTCATTTATTATTCTATTCATCTTAATCATTTGTTGAGTAATTTTAGAACTCAATTCATCAATACTTTTTTGGAATGTAGCTTGTAACTTATTTGAATTTTTTTTAATTCTTTTTGGAAGTTTTTGTATTTCATCTTCTAATTGTTCTTTCAATAATTTTATCTGATGTTTATTTTTAATGACTGCAGATTTTAACTTTATAGAAAGTAATATTAAAATTTTTGATTGTTCTGAAATCTTTTTAAAAAGTTTTGCTATATCTGCTTCTAGCTCTCTATCCTTTTTATCAAGTTTTAATAATTTTTCGTTTAATGATTTGTCATTAAGTTTAAGCAACTTTAATTCATTCATCAGTGGAACCAAAACATCGTTTATATATTTTTCTTTTAAGTCATTGATTTGTGTATCAACATATTGTTTATTTGTTAACTCTGTATTTTGTTGCGGAGGAATAGGAAGATGCAATGGACCAGATAAAACGTCTCCAGTTTCATGATATAATTTTTTATTTCTATTTCTGATTCACGATTATTCGGGATATGTGCACCTCCACCAACATTTGGTAACATCATTTTTTAAACAATAAAAAAGTATTATTTTCTAAAAAATAATTTTTTTTCTAAAAAGTAATTTTTTCTCACATAGAAATAAAAAAATGGAAAAAGCAGATTTAAAAAAATATATTCGCCCGTATCATCCTGTTCTTCTTATTCGATGAGATCATCGGGATTTGAAAATAAATGTTTTGATAATAATAATAATAATCCATGTATAGATGTTAATCTTTTGTTTCAATTACAAGCTGAAATATTCAAAGAACAAACAAAAAGTTTACCTTCTATTGAAACTAACTATTGTATATTTCCCGGGGATCCATTTATTAAATTTATGGATATAGTAAGCAAATATAATGATGTGGCTCATGTAGAATTAAATAAAGAAAACATGGTAATTATTGGTCATAATAATGATTATGGATTTATTAGAGCAGTGTTACCAATTAGTAATACTGATTGGATAGAAACTAAAATTATCAATTATATCAATATTAGAGAATTAGCTAAAAAATTAAAATCTTTTTCGAAAGAAAAAATTAGATTATTTGTTGATGAGTTTAATCAATATAATATTCATATAGAAAGCAAAAAACATAATGAAGAATTATTATGCCAAGTTTATTATAGAGACACAATCTATAAACAAGAAACATTAGAAATGCCACAAAGATATGATGATGATACTTATATAGGGTTATTTTCAAACTTAAATATTAATTTATTAAAATCTTATATAAATGGTTTAGCTCAACAAGAGAAAATTTATATGTGGACAACACCTTATACCAATTCAAAAATTGATAAAAATTCTAAAATTAATAAGAATTTTAAAGAATCCAATAATAATAATAATTTTAAAGAATCTTATAATAATAATAATGATGATAATATAGATGATGATTCTGAAACATCTGAAAAAGGTGTAAATGGTAAAAAAGATTATAAAAATATTAGTAATTATAAAAATTTAAGTGAAGAAAAATTTATATCTCATACTGATGTACATGATATTAATATTACATATAATCAAAATTTATCTTAATTTCATTTTCTTACAATTGAAAATAATAATGATGTCATAGTTAAAGATACTGTTAGACAACTATGTGTCGGGTCTACAAAATTTAAATTAGGATTTACATCTAATCAATTTAAAATTTTATCATCTTTAATAAAAACTAAAAATGATTCAGATTATGGTGGTGTTATTAAATTTTCCAAAAGAGAGCGAAGACCAATATTTTTCTCTATTATATTATTATCAAATAATAAATATAATTTAGAATTAGATATTCCCATCAGGGAATGGTATCCTATCAGGGAATGGCATCCTATACCAAAAAGTGTAATTTATGATGTTGAAGAATCAATTTATGATGATGATGAAGAATCAATAGTTAGTGAAAATAAATTTAAATTATCTTTTGATAAAACGTTATATGATAAAACTTAATATGATAAAAGTCAATATGATAAAACTTAATATGATAAAACTTAATGTGATAAAGAAAATAAAATAACTAAAGAACGTGAAATATATAATAATATAAAATAACTCTCAAGACCTTGGTATTAGAATGCTTATATCTAAAATTAAAACACAATTTTTTTCTTTAAAAAACAAAAAAATGGAAAAGTTTTATTGTATCTTATGTAAGAGACAATTGCAAACAAAAAGAAGTTATCAATCTCATTTAAATATTAAATTGCATTTACAAAATGTAGATGGAGCTGATGAAGGAAATATATTAAAATTAAATAATAATATAAACTATCTAGAAACATTACCTACTGATATAAAAGTTAAAAAATGTTTGATGCTTATTCACATTCGGAATATAAAAAAGTTTTTAATAGTGAAGATGAGTCCATACAAACCGAAGGTTCTAGGGCTTGGCCCATACCAGATGGAAGATATTTATTTAGCGATACTGATGAATTTAACGAAATAGATGAATTTGATGAAACTAAAAAAACCGATGAAGCTGTAACAGATATAAAATATTTATTTAATGAATCGGTACGAACCGAAGGTTCTAGGGCTTCGCCCGTTCAACATAATGAAACCGATGAAACTTTTTATAATGTATTAACAAACTTTTTCAAAATATTTAAGAAATCTTTCAAATGTTATATGAATGTAGAAGTACTTTATACAAAAATTGGACCTGATGGAATTCCTGAAGAAATAATACAAGGACATTTTACAAATTCACAAGAAATTCATAATATAAATGATGTACAAGCCATATTTGAATGGATGATAAATAAATTAGAAAATTGTATAATTGAAGACGAGTTACGTGAATCTGGTTGGAGATTTGTTAAAATACTATCTAAGAAAATAGTAATTGATAAATATAAAAATGATACTGGTGGTAGTTATGTTCCTTTACCGTTCAGTTCACCACAAGTAATCAACATAAAAAATGAAGATGATTATTGTTTTCTGTGGAGTATTATAGCACATTTACATCCTGCAAAATATCATAAAGAAAGACTAAGTCATTATAATAAAGAAGAATACATAAATGAATTTGATCTCTCTGATGGCTTAGATGAATTTCCATATGATTATAATAGGTTAATAAAGTTTCATAAAAAGAATAAAAATTTAATAGAAGTAAATGTTTTTGAATTAAATGTGAATTATGTTTCTATTGGTGATATTACTCCATTTTACTCAGATTCAAAAAAATTTTATTTGAATAATAAAAATTTATGTCAATCAGAAATAGTTTATAATGATAGAGGAAATTACATGCATCATAATATTTTTTACCAAGGAAATATAATATGTACTGAAAAATTTGAACTTGTAAAAACATTATCACCAATAATGATAAATCATAATAATTATAAAGGACGTAATTTTAATTATGATTATGATTCCAATTATTCATCTTTATCTTTAGAATATCAACAAAAATTGCAAAATTTAAATAAAATTTTACAAAATTGTGAAACAGATTATCAACAACAAGTAAAAATGTTACTACAAGAATATCACCATAAATATCAAAATAAGATAGAAACGATACAAAAATTAAATGAAGACAATAAAGAATTAAATAATGAAGAAAAGGAAACCAATCAAAAAATAAATGAATGTTTAAAAAAATTTCAACAACAATATAAAGAACAATATGATAAAGAATATATTCATCAGCTACAAATATTAAATCAAAATTTTCATCGAAATACATTTAATCTTACAAAAGAAATTGATGAAACACATGAAATATATAAAGATAAATTTGAAAAATTAATGAAACAAAGCAACCAGCACAAGCGAATATATTATATTATCAGGGTCATTTTATATTGTGTAAAGATGTTTCTATATTTACAAAAGCTTCAGATAATACAAATTTTCCTTGTCTTCAATGTATGACAAGTTTTAGAACTTTGAAAGAAATGAATAGACATTTGGAAAATTGTCAACAAAATGAAGCAGTCAGAAACACATTTCCTAAAGATGATTATTTAGAATATAATAGACATTATTTGAAAAATAAAGTACACTTTACTATTTATTGTGATTTCGAAGCATATAATGTTAACATGACACAAAATTCTGATAATTGTAAATATGAAAAAAGTGCACCTGAACAAAGTAAAGAAAAATATTTATTTGAACAAAAACCATTATGTTGGGGAATGTACATTCATTCAAATTATCCTGAATTATTTAAATCAGAATATTATCAATACTATGGTGAAGATAGTTCAGAAATGTTTACAAAGAAAGTAGAAGAATTACAAAATTATTTTTCACAATTGCTTGAAACAAATATACCAATGATGCCATTAACCGATGAAGAAAAATTTAATTTTATTAATGAAACAGAATGTTTTTACTGTGGAAAAGAATTGGGTAATGATAAAGTAAAAGATCATGATCATCTAAATGGATTACATAGAGGTGCAGCACATAATTCTTGTAATCTTAATGCTAATAATTTAAATATAACTTTGTTCCTTTATATTTCTACAATGGTTCTAAATATGATTTCTATTTAGTAATGAAAGATTTATTTTCATCGGAAAAATTACAACAACAACAAGTAAATGTACTATGTGAAACAGAAGAAGAATATTTTTCAATGCAATTAGGTTGCATTAGAATTTTAGATGCATTTAGATTTTTTACTCCTTATTCATTAGATGTCATGGGAAAAACTTTGAAACCTGAACAATGTAAAATATTAAATAAATATAATTCAAAACCTTTAAAAAGCTTATTTCCGTATGAATATATAACTGGAGACAAAACCTGCGGTTCACAGTCGAAGACTGATGTAAATAGAATAAATGAAATAATGAAAGAACAAAAACTTCCTCCAATAAATAAATTTAAATCAACATTAAAGCAATCACAATTATCTGAAGAAACTATGCAGAAGCTAAAAAGAATTGGAGAGAGTTAAATTGTAGAATAATGTATGATTATACAATGAAATATCTTCAGATACACGTAGATGTATTAATACTAGCTGATCTTTTCGAAAACTTTCGTGATATTTGTTTAGAATATTACGGAATAGATCCATGTCATTGTTATTTTACACCAGGTTTAACATGGTTAGCAGGATCAAAACATACTGGTGTTAAACTTAAACATTATAAAGAAAATACATATGATAAATTATTATTTTTTGAATCTGGTATTAGAGGTGGTGTTTCATCAGTTTTAGGTAATAGATATGTTAAATGTTGTAGTAAAAAAGTAATTCCTAATGATTATGGAAGATATAAACCTTTATCTCCAGAAGAAAGCGATCAGTTTATAAAATTGTTTAATCAAAATATAGAAGGACTTATATCAAATGAAGAGAGTCAAGCAGCAGTTGATGAAATCATGAGAGAAAACTATTTGTTATATTATGATTTTAATAGCTTATATTCTTCTTGCATGATACAAGAATTACCAACAGGTGAGATGGAATGGTATAATATTCTTGATTATCAAAACACATATGATGGAAATTATAATCATGGTTATATATATGAAGTTGATTTAGTATATCTGATGAAATAAAAGATAAAACAAAATATTTTCCTTTCTGTCCCGAAAACAAAATTCCCAATATAGAAGATTTTTCAGATTATCAAAAATCTTTAATTCCTAAGAAATACAGACCAACAAAAAAACTTATGTTAACACAAAGTAATAAAGGAAAGTATGTTGTTGAAGGAAGAATGCTAGATTGGTATTTAGAACATGGAATGATTCTCACCAAAATACATCGAAAGTAGTAAGCAAAACTCCACTTCTGGACCGCGCAAGATGGCGGCCATCGCTGCGTCCCCCCCCCCTCTGGCACGGCAGAGTGTCGTGGTCGGCCGCCGTGGTGCTTCGTGTCTGAGTCCCCCCCCCCTCTGGAACGACAGAGGTTGTGGTCTGTCGTGGTGTGCCGGCCGGGTGGGTCCACGTTCACAACATGTTCGCTGACGTCCCCCCCCCTCTGCAACAACAGAGTGTGAGACTCGGGTGAGTTGGTCCGACCGCCTGGTTGACGTGGGCGACCGTCTAGGTTGACGTGGGCGACCGCCAGGATTAGTCTTGAGGCTATAGTGTGTGATGTTTTTGGTGCAATCTGCTGAATGTTGGGTTGTAAAATGGGTTGTTTCGAGTGGAAGGAGTGGTCGGATGAGAAAACGGAGGTCAGATTCGGATTCAGCGTGAAATTCTGCATCGGTAGGGTGAGTTTCAAGGCAATCGGCGAGAAAAACTGTTTCTTCAAAATTTTGACATAGAATGTGGGACGTTTTGGTGTGTAGCGCCCAAACGAAGCATCGGATGAGAAAACGGAGTCCAGATTCGGAATCTACGTGAAATTTTGGGTTAGGAAGGATGTTTCCAGCGAAATCGGAGAGAAAAAATTTTCGGCTGACGTCCCCCCCCCCCTCTGGACAGCTTGCTTCGATTTTGGCTTCTAGTGGACGGATTTTGTCGTGCGATAGCTCGTTTGAAAGCTAAGAGTGAGACAAATTCAGTGAAACAATCGGCTTGTTCCTATCTGTCTTCGTTCAAAAGTTAGAGCGGTTACAAGATTTTAGGTCGGAGCTCGCTTACCTGAAAAAATCCTAAGTGTCAGAGTGACTTTGTATGGGTAAAATTTTGAAAATTTTCCAAAGTGTGGAATTTCGACCTGGGACCGTCACCAAAACATTTTTCATCAAATTTCGCTGACCCCCCCCCCCCGACAACAATCTTCTAACTTTGGTTCTAGTGGACGGATTTTGTCTTACAGCTACTCGTTTGAAAGAGGAGAAAAAACTGCTCGACAACATTTTTTGTTGCGAGTCAATCGGACCAGCCGTTCACAAGTTAGAGCGGTTACAAGATTTTAGGTCGGAGCTCGCTCACCTGAAAAATCCTAAGTGTCAGAGTGACTTTGTATGGGTAAAAATTTGAAAATTTTCCAAAGTGTGGAATTTCGACCTGGGACCGTCACCAAAACATTTTTCATCAAATTTCACTGACCTCCCCCCCCCTGGACAGCTAGCTTCTATCTTGGCTTCTAGTGGACGGATTTTCTCGTGCAATAGCTCGTTTGAAAGCTAAGAGTGAGACAAATTCAGTGAAAGAATCGGCTTGTTCCTATCTGTCTTCGTTCAAAAGTTAGAGCGGTTACAAGATTTTAGGTCGGAGCTCGCTCACCTGAAAAAATCCTAAGTGTCAGAGTGACTTTGTATGGGTAAAATTTTGAAAATTTTCCAAAGTGTGGAATTTCGACCTGGGACCGTCACCAAAACATTTTTCATCAAATTTCACTGACCCCCCCCTGGACAGCTAGCTTCTATCTTGGCTTCTAGTGGACGGATTTTCTCGTGCAATAGCTCGTTTGAAAGCTAAGAGTGAGACAAATTCAGTGAAAGAATCGGCTTGTTCCTATCTGTCTTCGTTCAAAAGTTAGAGCGGTTACAAGATTTTAGGTCGGAGCTCGCTCACCTGAAAAAATCCTAAGTGTCAGAGTGACTTTGTATGGGTAAAATTTTGAAAATTTTCCAAAGTGTGGAATTTCGACCTGGGACCGTCACCAAAACATTTTTCATCAAATTTCTCTGAACGAGGGGGGGGGAGGTCAGTGAAATTTGATGAAAAATGTTTTGGTTAAGGTCCCAGGTTGAAATTCGGAAGTTTTAAATTTTTCAAAATTTTCACCACACTGGAGCTCTCACACTTAGGAATTTTTTCACTTGTGGCATGTTACATGGACATGTGCTGGCGGACCAACTTCCCGTGGTCATATGAGAATGGTTCAGGTGTCATATTGTAAAGAATGATGAGACAAATCGTTTGCAACAAACCGGATGTCGCTACAATGAATACTTTCGGAGATAGAGCCATTTTAAGTTTTCTTCCGAGCATATATAAACCCGCGACAACGTAAGTCTGATCACTTCATCGAAAGACGAGGTAAGCGACGGTCGTCGCTCTGAGCTCCCGATATCGGGTGCAAAGGACTCTATCTTTTGAAGTAGGCAAGCTATCTTGCTACTTCAAAGTTTGTATGATAGAGTTTGATAGTGTCTTTACTACTGATAAAATTTTTTAAAAGTAGTATGAGTAGTAAAATGCGGAATTTTTTAAAAATTCTTAATTTTCACTTTTTTCAAAGTTTTAACATATAGACTAAGGTTTTCAAGTATCCTGAGTTCAAATCTGCTATCAGATTTGAAATTTAACTAAGTCTAAGGCAGCTTTGAGGGGTTAGATCCCAGCTACTGATCACTACCTTTGACTCGGCGTTCCTGTTACCACTTCGGGGCAGTGACAATGATGTCTTCAGCTGTAAAGAGCGGGTATCGGGGAAGATCTCTCACTTCCCTAGTGATCGGTACAAGGCCTTCGGGCTGTCGACGGGATCGAGTGCCACTCAGTACACTCTTTAGGAATATGACTGTACTACATGATTCCAAACTTATACAAATTTCATTATCTTACAGTTCACAATAAAATCTATCATGGCCAACGACAAAAATCGAAAATTTCACATCAAAATGTGTGTGTGCGGTCGTATAAATCGCAGTGCGGACGCCAAGGCTCACGTCAAGAAGGCGGGCACCGGCCACATGATTGTCTTGAATAGGGTTGCGTGCGTGAAGTGTAGAGTGCTGAAGGGTGATGAGGATGAGGCGCGTTTCTACAGAGTGCATGCTGACTGTAGTGGTGGTTTAGTGACTGATTTGAGGTTTACACAGTTGATTGTGGAAGAGAGGGAGCGAATGTTGGCGAATGTTGCGAATGTTGTTGAGAATGTTGTTGAGAATGTTGTTGAGAATGATGAGTTGGCGAGAGCGGTTGCGTCGTTGGAGGGTGAGATTGAGCAGCGGAAGAGAGTGCTTGAGAGTGATGATGAGGATGATGTGGATTTAGATAGGGAGCGTGTGAGGAAGCGTGTGAGGAAGTTGAGCTCTTCGTCATCGGAGGTGTCCAACATCGTCATCACCGACCCCCCGAAGAGCTCATCTTCCCCAAAAGTGAAGAGTGGTGGGATTCGTGTGCAGTCGGCGAGGTGGTTGAAGGATGAAGAGAAGAGACATGTTTCGCAGCAGATGGCGCATGAGTTGTTAGTGAATAAGTTTGAGAGTTTGAAGAAAGTGAAGGATGAAGTTGTGAAGGAGTTGGATGAGTTGAAAAAGAAGGATTTGAAGTCGAAGGAGGTGGCGGATGAAAACATTAGAATGAGGCGTTGTGTGACTGATTTGAAGAATAAGACGCGAGAGTTGGAAGAGAAGAATGATGCGTGTGAGAAGACGGCGAGTGCTGCGGAGAGAAGAATGAGAGATGCAGAGGCGAAGTTTGAGGAGATGATGAAGGAGATGAGTGTGTTGAGAGCGAGGAATGTTGAGTTGGAGAGGACTGTGGCTCGGCGGGGTGATGAGAGGCAGGCGTGTGAGAAGTTGGAGCGCATGAGGGATGAGTGGGAACGTGTGAATGAGGATCGTTTGTTTGAGTTTCACATCCCTATTCGGGACAATCATTTGGCCGGCGAAGTATTGGTGAATAAAAATCTGGACGAATCAATTATTTGCTACAACGGTCATCCCACGAAAAAGTGTCTCCATGCCAGCTTACGAATGCGCGGCCATCTCCATAAATTTTCGATTCGGAAACGCGCGAGACTACCTAAGGATGACTAACTTGGTAAGTGAAAAGCAAATAAGATAGTATATCCTATTCTAATACATATCATTTTCATTGCAGATCTTTGCCCGCCTTCACCACCCCATCAATTTACTCCCGAGAACGAACCATCGGCTCTCTTAAGGGCCACCTAGGGGCAAGACATGATAGAACCTCCACGCGGTTTGCCCTGGGCAGTCTTCGGACTGGCGAATACTATCATTAAGTTGAATCTGCTATCAGTCAACTTGAACGTTGCGTCGCGTTAGAGGGGTATATAAACCACTGCCTCTCATTTCATTTCATTTCAATCATGCAGACGCCGAACAGTCAAGTTAGCTCTCCTCGCGGACCGCAGTTAAGGCCGCGAAATTTATTTGAGG
Organism: Prostheceraeus crozeri; assembly: GCA_907163375.1. Lineage (NCBI taxonomy): Eukaryota > Metazoa > Platyhelminthes > Polycladida > Euryleptidae > Prostheceraeus > Prostheceraeus crozeri. The sequence continues at coordinate 171,643 of CAJQUW010004777.1, read as the reverse complement.
AGTTCGTCAGGCTAGAGGAGCAAGACAGAGTTTTTAATAATCTTGCTCGGATTGGCAATCCGATGACAGCAACTGCTGTCAATCCAACGGAATGGCGCTACATTCCACTCTATACTCACATGCCAGTTAGTGTGGAAGTCGACAGTGCTACCAAAGAGAGAGTCTTTGACTCTCTCAGCAGAATTGGTAGGCTGTAGGATGACGACTCCCGAGAACGAACCATCGGCTCTCTTAAGGGCCACCATGGGGCAAGACATGATAGAACCTCCTCGCGGTTTGCCCTGGGCAGTCTTCGGACTGGCGAATACTATCATTAAGTTGAATCTGCTATCAGTCAACTTGAACATTATGCAGTCGATTGCTATCCCTGAAGCATTCTGATTCGCTGTTGAGCAATTCATTGTTGAAAACCCTATATAAGCCAGAAGATTGTAGCGCTTCTCATTCAATTTGAAGTCACGATGGAAGCGACATCTGCCGACAACATTCCCGTCTTCACCGATGAAGACAACGGCATTCCCAACTTCATCATCCTCGACGAGTGGGATGAAGAGGATGAGAAGAAGGGGAAGATCAAGAGGATCGTTTGGACGGATGAGGTGTGGACTCCTAAAACCACCCGCATCCGAAAGGTGCCAGATGCACCAGTACGACCTCGGCGGTATAGGGTTTATGACAACCTAGCTGTCATACCTATTGACTATTCAAGCCAATAGTCAACTTAATTGACACCATTGACACCGAGAACGAACCATCGGCTCTCTTAAGGGCCACCATGGGGCAAGACATGATAGAACCTCCTCGCGGTTTGCCCTGGGCAGTCTTCGGACTGGCGAATACTATCATTAAGTTGAATCTGCTATCAGTCAACTTGAACGTTGCAAATGCAGTTCGGTGTAATACTTCCTTTCGACGGGCGTTCCTGTAAAGGGCGGCGGTGAAACCCGTAGCTATGTATACCGCAAGGGACATTCGGCAATGGTCAATCTTGTTAAACCTCTCTGCGTCATGTTTGCAAGTGATTGCCTCTGTCTCAACGTAGTATGCATTCGCGTCAGGGCGACATTTAGCCAACTGTCGAAGGTTGCCTAAAACTTTCCATTGCATACGTTATGAGAACCATGAGTTCTACCTGTCTCTATCAATGAGACGAATTGATGAATGGAATGAAATGGGAGGACACTCACGCGCCACACGCAACATAACACACTTCTCTCTTCCGTAGTCTAACAAGCTCTTTACACATGGATCGCAGTCGATTGCTATCCCTGTATCAGAAGTGTAAGCTATCTTAATTTATTTGACACTATTTTATCTACCATCATCGTCCATATGAAATGTTTTAAGATTTACAAGTTAGACTAAGCGTGCTACTATTTCCAAATGAAAAAGTATACATGGTTAAATCATCCACTTAAGCCCATCCGTAGTCTAACAAGCTCTTTACACATGGATCGCAGTCGATTGCTATCCCTGTATCAGAAGTGTAAGCTATCTTAATTTATTTGACACTATTTTATCTACCATCATCGTCCATATGAAATGTTATAAGATTTACAAGTTAAACTAAGCGTGCTACTATTTCCAAATGAAAAAGTATACATGGTTAAATCATCCACTTAAGCCCATCCGTAGTCTAACAAGCTCTTTACACATGGATCGCAGTCGATTGCTATCCCTGTATCAGAAGTGTAAGCTATCTTAATTTATTTGACACTATTTCATCTACCATCATCGTCCATATGAAATGTTATAAGATTTACAAGTTAAACTAAGCGTGCTACTATTTCCAAATGAAAAAGTATACATGGTTAAATTATTCACTAAAACCCCATTCAAGTAAGTCAGTATGAAAGCAAAGATAATACGAAATAAACATTTATTATGGCATGTATTTCAAAAGGTCTTCATCGTCAATATCGTCCCAGAGTCTGGCTTCACATAGATTACAAAAACAGTTGAGCTGCTTTAAACGTTCTTCTGCAGCGTCCCTCACTTTCTCAATGTACGCCCACTCCGCCACGGTTCGCGGTTGGGAGTTAGGGGTGTACCACTCCCATATTTGATGCAAGTGCGACTTGCTGGTCATCTCCATCACCCCTTCGGCATCATATTGTAAATATTTCCACCGTATGCCTGTTAGGTCGGGCAACTCCTCTTCATCCTCCTCCGATAATGATAACTTTCGTATATTGTCGAGATTGTATGTCTTCTCCACCTTCGCCTTTCTTGGTGCATTTGGTGTAACGAGAACCTTTGCTGATGTATATGGAGAGGAGAACTCCAATGCGGTATTTGGTGTTGTTGGAGGACTTGTCATGTTGTCTTTGAAATGCTGACTTTGAATAATGATAACTTTAACATTTTTCTAATTCTTAAGTATACACAAGCAGCCAATCAGAATGAACATCCAATGAATGAAGAGGATGAAAGTATATAAGCAAAGTGACATTCAGGTCATTTCATTTAATCTGTGAATCATACAAGTGACGAACGCACGATCTCTCTCTTTGACTATTATTTGAGTGAAGTCTCTATCTTGTAGAAGTATCAACCTTAAACTTGATTTCGTTGAAATGGTAAGTTGAAAATTTCCTCTCATCTCCCTCAAACGTGTGACTAATAGCATCTTCCTCAATTTCAGACATCAACTTCATCACCAACGCCCTCTCTTCTCGAGGAAAGTTTAGAGTTATTGAGTCAAGGTAGGTTGTAACACTACACTGAGGCTTGAACAGAGATGAAAGAATGATTTCTCTTTCAGGTGATGTGAGTTCCAGCTCAGGACTCTCGCGGCAAGGCAACGAGTGGGAATGTGCCGACTGCGGACATATGTTTACAAGGAAGCACAGTCTCCTTCGACACATCAAACAACGTGTGTGTCAACGCAAAGCGGCGTCAATCTCCGGAGGTGAAGTTGATTCTGACGATGACATCTCCTTTCCTTGCGATTTGTGCCCTCTTTCTTTTGATAGTCACTTTCAGCGATCTTCGCACAGACTTCAACACACGCATGCAAATGATCACTACACCAACGGTACCTCTACCATCTCCCTCATTAATGTTTCACATAATAATTTAGTACGCGACTACTGCATGGAGTCCAATACTCAAATTGTAGATTTTCCTGAGTGGCTCCTTCAAAATTCTAACATTATCGAAGCGCTCTTCAATAATTTAGACAATTTTAGAATGAAGGCGCTCATCTACCTTAAACTAAAATATATTAAAATAGATTTTCAAACGGGTCAAGTGACGGAGAGAATACAGTTTCATATTCCTTCCTCTTCCGCAACCGAAGTTGTAGACTGCGAGTCTTGGCTAAATTTTCACATTCAATGTTTAAAATCAAATGTAGATAAATTCAATCAACGCGACAGCGCTCTCATTTTTGATGGTGTGGACTCAGCCATATTCAAAATTTCCCTATTAGAAAGTCATGCAGCTCGAGGCACATTTAAACTTCCAAAAACGTTGTATAATAAGAAAGCTGTCATCAATGTTGATTGTAAATCACAGTGTTTCAAATATGCAGTCCTATCCATCCTTCACTATAATGATATCAACGCGCATCGAGATCGCACCTATAGCTATAGACAGTGGGAGGATGAACTAGACTTTGAAGGTTGTGATAGTAACAACATGAAAATCAAAGATGTAGAAACGTTCGAAAAACATAATAAGATTAAAATTGTCGTTCACGTGTGGGAGAAGGGGTTGAAGGGTGCCCGCTATAATTCACGTTCAACTTGTTATGAACGTGTAGTCAACCTCTTATTAGTAAAACAAGATGATAGCGAGGAATGGCACTACTGTGGTATTCCCAAAATCTCTCGCTTGTACACTCACTTGGGGCACTCTAAAAGAGGTGAACATTTTGTATGCGACCGCTGCATCCGCTCATTTTGGAGTAAAGATAAATTTGAAACTCACTATGAATGGTGCAAGCGAGGTAAATTACAAATGGAACGCATGCCCAAAGATAAAATATTTTCACATAGGGATAATGGTGACGAATTAAGTCCCCTGCGTGTCATTTACGCAGACATAGAATGCTACATTGATGATATCATCCACAAGCCAGCAGCCATATCCTGCTATGAAGTATGGCATGACCACTTTAGGAATAGACAAAACAAAATGCATACTTGGCAAGGTGAAGATTGCATTTCAAAATTTCTAGAATTTCTCGATAAAGCTGCAAAATTTCAACAATCATATGATTCCCAATTGCAGCGTAAGTCACTACATATGTCAGATGAAGACAAACAAAAATTTGAAAGTTGCACATCCTGTCCTAAATGTCATAAAACGTTTGATGACGATAAAATTAAGAAAGTGCGTGATCATGATCACATCACTGGTAAATTTAGAAACGCACTCTGCTCCAAATGTAACTTTTCACTTAGGTTGAGACGTCGTGTACTACCCGTCATTTTTCATAACTTTAAGGGCTATGACAGTCATATGCTCATAAAAGGAGGGTTGAGCCAGATGAAATCGTGGCAGTTTAATGTAATAGCACAAACGAGAGAAAAATTCATGGCAATGACAGCAAAAGTACCAGTAGATAAAACTAAAGAAAATAAGACAGTCTTCTTCGAAATAAAATTTTTAGATTCATTTCAATTCATGTCAGCGTCACTAGCTTCTCTCGTTCGTAATCTCAAGTTTCTTCCCCATAGTCAAACTTTGAAGAAACACTATCCAAACTTAACGGATGAAATAATCACTCGCAAAGGAGTCTTTCCTTATGCGTATTTTAGCTCAATGTCTAAACTAAATGAAACAACCCTTCCTTCCATTGACAAATTCAAAAACGATTTGACGGGTGAAGATTGTCCAGTAGAGGACTATGAACATGCTCAAGAGGCATGGTTAAAATTTAATTGTAAAACGTTTGGCGATTATATGATCGCTTACTTAGAATTAGATGTCATTTTGCTGGCTGATGTCTTTCAGGAGTTTCGACGAGTGGCATTAGAAGAAGACAAATTAGATCCTATCCACTTTGTCAGTCTACCAGCCATGTCCTTTAAATCAGCCTTTAAAATGACTGGTGAGACCATTCATCTCTTACAAGACCCGGAGATGTATAATATATTTGAGCGCGGAATACGCGGTGGTCTCACATTTGTAAATAAACATCATATAAAATCTGAAACAGTAGGTGATGATCATATCCACCTAAAGTACTATGACCAAAATAATTTATATGGCAGTTCACTGTCTAAACCACTACCTCATTCCGAGTTTAGTTGGTTAAATCAAAATGAGCTTGAGTATTACTCCAACCCTTCAAACATACTGAATATTCCAGATGAAGGTGATTGGGGATATTATTTTGAAGTGGATTTGATTTATCCAAATAGTATTAAAAATAAAACTGCTGATTTCCCACTCGCACCTGAATCTGGCGAAGTGACTGAAGATATGTTTTCACCATTCATGTCACAATTTCATAATAACTTAACAGAGTGTGGACAGCCAAGGTACAAACCATGCCGCAAACTTTTACTCACCCAATATGATAAGAAAAATTATCTCGTACACTTCTGCATATTAAAATTCTATTTAGAAATGGGCATGCTTCTAAAGTCAGTTCACCGCATTATCAAATTTAGACAGAAAGCCTTCCTCAAACCCTACATAGATAGTAACAGTCAAAAACGTGCACTCGCCCAAAATAATTTTGAAAAGGATTTTTATAAATATAAGAATAATAGTCTATTCGGAAAGACCATGGAGGATGTTAGAAAACGTATGAATTACAAACTAGTCGTTGATGAACAAAAATATCACAAATTGACCTCATCACCTCTTTTCATTGATAGAGACATCATCGATGAGGATCTTGTAGGTGTTAAAATGATTAAATCAGAAGTTGAGTTGTGCAAACCCATCTATATTGGGCAAGCCGTTTTAGATTATTCCAAGCTTGAAATGTATCAACTCTTCTACAAAATATTAAAACCATGCCCTCTCGTAAAAGAGGTTCGCTTGCTGGGTGGTGATACAGATAGTTTCTTTTTAGGAATTACCACTCAAAAAGATTTAAATTTTAATGAAGTAGGTAAGTCATTAGAAAAATATTTCGATACATCTAACTACAATCCCACTCATCCACTCTATTCCATACAGAATAAAGCCAAACTTGGTTGTTTTAAGGATGAAACAGCAGGAAAGGAAATAGATGAAATGATTCTCCTCCGTCCTAAAATGTATTCCATGAAACTAAAAGAATGTGCAGATAGTATTAAGCGTGCTAAAGGTATATCAAAATCCATTGTTCATAAAATGAAACATCGGTCCTATAAGAAGGCCTATAAAAATAAAACTATAACGTTTGTCAATATGACAATCTTAAAATCTCAAGTTCATACTGTGAAAACGTACACGTTCAAGAAACGAGCACTTTCAGCATGGGAGGATAAGAGGTGTTGGATAGGACATAACACATCTCTTCCACATGGACATCCTGACACAAACATACCTCCACCCAAAAGAATAAAACTCACGCTACCACATTCAGGAGATGTATTGACATAATCAACTTTAACTCAGTATTTTGATGTTGCTTTTTGTAGATATACATGGTTGTTTTATGTATCGCATGAGATCGTTTCTTCCTTGTGAATATATGCCTACAGTCAGCCCATTCCCCCTATATCTGTGAAAAGACTTTTTCATATACATATTTTTATTTCAATAAACATATCACAATGACTTCACTTTGTTTTCCGAAACACTAAAGTTACGAGGGATTTAGTATCTTTCACATGGATACACTCTTGTAAACCATTGGTAATTTTGATAGCAATAGAGGGTATAGTTTGTTTGACGACGGGATGATAGAAAATAGATTCAAACATCTTCTCGACTATTCCATATGAAGCGTCTTTATCATGAATGAAATCACGTAAAATGTATTCTTTTTTCTCGCCAACAGAAATAGGTAGAATCAAATCACTTTGAATGTAAAGGTGCTGTTCATGTTTATCAAGTGTCATTGGTGTTTCTATACCAATCGTATGCGCAGCAGCAAACACAGTTTGTAGCATTGAAAAACCAAAGAGTTTTTTCAAATTTTTACTCAATTGACATTGAATGTCATCACCCAGTTTCAGAACAACGCGTTGATTTTCAATTGAAAACGAAATGTGGTGTGTCTTTACATCATATTTACTTTTCATCGCATGCTTCAACTTCTGTTGTATATAAGGATTTACTACATGAATGAAGCTTTCAACTGTATGATATAGACGCGGCATTATATTGATAGCAACTTTAGATTCTTCATAAGACTGGTAAATTTTCTTGATGCGATCGCCATAGATGTCCACCCACCATTCATCATTAACTGAATCAGCTTTAGTGTGATATTCATGAGAAGCATACACCACACCGCTTCCAATAATAGGTGTATAATGTCTTACAAAATGACGCAAGGTTGGAGAGAAATAAACTGTAAGTTTGTCATTATATTTCTGAATAACCAACTTATTTTTGTCCGCCATAATTTTCTCTCCATACTTCTTACCCACAGTCTCATTCCATCGTTTTACTAACTCAATAAGTGATAAAGGTTGAACACCACGCTTTTTCAAAATGATGCGTTCTTCGCATTCTACAACATCTTCATCAAATATTTTAAATCTATAATGAAATTTGTTGATTCGATTTGAATAAACTTTTCTAACATTTGCAGTAGCAATTGACGTTAGATGTAGTCCATGACCAAAACCGAGATGCGGATAGAATTCACTATCCAACCTCAGCGTAAGACCTTTAGTAAAAGAATGAAAGCGGAGGAACTGTCTCCCACTCCAATGATAGATAGTAAACTCATAAGCTTTCTGATTTTTATTCTTCATGATGGAAGTATTACCACTGTTGAATGCCTTAATAATTTTCTCATTCCCAAATGGCTCATAAGAATCTGATTTTATCTGAATCCATTCATAGTTCCACTTTCCATCTGATGTTAAATTGTATGGGAACTGGAATGCATTATTCATCGTTATTCCATCATGGGTGCGAGGAGTCAATATCATTTCTTCCAAATCATTCACATTCTGAATATTGCTATCATAGCAAATACTAGAAACGCCAACCTCCCATTCACCTTCTAAATGCAGTGGCCGATTTAATTCTACTCGATAGTCTGATGGTTTATTTTTGGGAAATTTATTCATAGAAGCATTACTGGGCAAGTAGATTAGAAACGAGTCCTTATTTTCACTTTCCATATTATTCACATTGGAAAAATATATTAGCATACGTTTGCATTAACTCTTCATTCGGAAATGGAGTGTGATACTTGTCACAGCATCTTTATGAAAAGGAATTAACGCACCAGCATCGTCATAAATGGCAATATCAATTTGTGGGATGTAGTTTGATTTCAGCTTTGTATAATGCACTTTCTTGAAAGTATGCTCAGATAAAATACTGCAGCTCTTTGGCTGGTATGGTATCATTGCTAGCAATGGAGCTTCAACATCTCCCACACGTACATCTTCACCAATATTGGAATATATCTGAAAATAGTTAATACGACGCGATAGCGACATGTCTGCGCTAGCTTTGGTTACAGTACCACTTTTAAAGATATTTTGGTCAAAACCCAAAATGTCCATTAGAGTTTTATCCATAATTAGTTCAATACCTTTTCCACTTATAGTGAGAGACAAAGTACCTTCTTTTTCAGAAAATGAAATATGTTGGTCATTAATCACTTCATTTAAATAATCTACAACCAATTTAACTGAAGTAATGATGCGAGGCATCAACACTCTTGTTTCATGTAAGATACCACCGAAAGGCTCTACACACTTTCTGTATAAAGATACGGTCCATTCTGTATCAAATTGATTTGACCTTTCACATGGTAAATGTTGCATATTAAATTTTCCATGAACAGCTGCAGAATGATGTCGCAAGAACTGATGAAAATCTTTTGAACAAACTAATACTAGATCATCATCATTTAATTTACTTATTGCAATATGATTAGATGATTTAATATAAGTCAATGTTGCCACTTGTTTACCATCAACTCGAAGGAGATAATTAAATTTCTTCAATAATGTTTCAGGAGTCATGTTTGTCTTTCTTGGCTTAATCACAATCTTCTTCACCAACGTCTTCTCATTTTTTGGAATAAGATCTACATAATAAGCTTCCTCTCGATATATTAACTGTTTATGAGCACTTATGTGGTAATTAACGTTAAAATTATCATAGGTTGTCAAGGCGCTAGCGAGGTAACCTAAATCATTTCTTAAACTTGGACTTAAACCAACAATCCAATCTTTCTCAACTACATGATGTATATAAGTATAATCATCATTGTGTGGAGTAAATTGGGCAATATGTTTACACGCTTTATTCAAGAAATCATATATAAACTTTTTACATGATAAGAGATCTTTCTTTGGCCACTGTGGAATGTATACTCGGCAGCCCTTTTCACATTGGTAAGCAGCTGTACGTCTCATATTAATAGTCATCACCTCATGATCAAAAGTATAGACACAGTTGCTATAAACAAGTTGAGTGACACCCACTTCCCAATTCCCATTTAGCTGTTGTGCATGATCAATGGGAGTAGAAAAGAGTGCGGCTCGATTACTAGTAAATCTCTTTGTAGCCGCATTGCTAAGCAAAATATGATAAAACGACATTTTTATATTGCTAATCTGCAACTTTGCATAACATCATGAAGACTTGGATTTTGGACTCTCTACAATATATCAGAGTTGATCGTGATGGAAACGTACATTTCAAAAATTCTCATGGTCATACATCAAGAGGAATTACATTAACATGGCGACAATTTGTCAACCTCAATGATATCATGAGGGATTTGGAATATTTTGAAACATTAAGATTCATCTCCTTGGGTGATCAAGTTTGGCTTCAACATTACAGAAATGAAATTCAAATCTACCATTCTCATTCCGCAAACTGTTTCTCATTTCGCAAATACAATTGGGAGAAGTATAGAAGATACATACATCGCTCCATCATGACATTTATTCGTCGTGAGTTCATCGCCCTACTATGCAAATCTTAATCAGATATGATTACCACGCACCATGAGTTGGAAATTAGATTCCCTACAACGTATTGAAACGGATCATGATCGAAACGTCTATTTCAAAGATTCAACTGGAAATGTGAGAAGAGAGTTTGTTTTATCTTATCGTCATTTTCAATCTCTACATCATATCATGAAGGACTTGAAATACTTCTATATGAAAAGACATTCACGTATTGGAAATCGCATCTGGCTGCGCGTCAACAATCGGCGAATTCAACTCTATCATTCCCAACTTCATACTAACTTCACATTTCATCAAGGTAGTTGGGAAAAGTATAAAAGGAAGGTACATCGCTCAATTTACTCATTCTTTCATCATGAAGCGCCATCGCTACACCATCGTCAACATTCTCCGTCGCTTCAGACTCTACACCAAAATCGATCTCACAACATTACGCCAACAGCTTCCAAACAGCAAGTATTACCCGGGCCGTCCTCAAATGTTAGTGGTGAAGATGAACAATTCACGGAATCTTCAACTCTTCCCAAATGGGACTGTACAGATTCTCGGCGCCCTTTCTCATTCATCGGCGCAGTCAATGCGCTTAGAGCTACAGAGACTACTACGTCGGATATGGAAGAGGGAGAGGTGTGTGATGTCGAATCTGACTGTGGACAATATGGTGATCTCTACTCAATTGAGTGACAGTCTATCATTTTTGAAGATTCGTACCAGCAGTTACAGTTTGTGTTATGAACCCGAACTTTTTCCTGCAGCTCTCATTAGTTGTTGGTTGCCTGTGCATGTGGCAATCTTTCATAATAGTAAAGTGATCATTACTGGACTAAAATCTCATGAACAAGCAAATATGATCTTAGACTATCTCATTGAGTATGTACGTACCCAGCGGATTGTAAAATAAAAAACAATTTTTCCAACATGATGTTTTTATTTCAAATCATGATAGAACTTACAAATCATTTTTTCATTAGAGGATGGATTACATGAAAAGTTTTGAATAACAGATGCAAATCGAGATACATGTAAACGTTTTAAGATGAAGTACAGTACAAAAGCACCACACGTTGATGAAAGTGGATGTTGTAGTATGCGTTCATTTCGCTGATATTGACGCGTATGTTTTCTCAACCACTGCTGTGTTGGTATATTTGGAGGTTGAGCAAGAGAGTCAAATAGTTCACCACGTCGGTCTTCTCCAATAAAGATCGCTTTCCAATGCTCACCGCCTAAATTCTGTGAATGAGTGTTTAGCACAATAAAGATGGGATAGTGATTTACTGCAGGTGGTAAGGTATCGAGTGAATAGACATTATCGAAAGCTTTCAACGTCGCTTCGTCTGCATTACGCTGCACTTTAGTCTTAATATCGTCAGCAGTCAACCAACTCATTAACGATTATACTGAAGAATCACGTCACGATACTTTGTAATTTCAATATTTGAATCGAAGACTGCATAAATTAATACATTGATCGTCTCAGGTAGTGTTCTTTTGAACGTCAAATCCAAACGAATATTATGAGGCACGTTCGCTTGACGATAGGGTGCACTAATATCGCTGTCAGCAGTCAAATCAAATGCATAAATAGTATATCCACTCTTAAATTCTTTCATAGTCAGTCCGTTGGTATCATCCGTATTGTAAAAGCCAAAGACATCCATAAAATCAACATAACTGCGCATAAATTGATCCGAAGCAAAATCTGGTTTGTAGGGTGGACCAGGATGACTCACACCATTAACACGTAAAGCAATTTCACTTAACTGATTGTGTTTAAAATTGAAAGGATTCTTCTTTATATTACCATTAAATGCATCATTTTCAACCATTGCCACCATGAGGAGCTTCGGTGCTTCCGATGGAAAGAGGCCATCTTTCATGAAACTCTTTTGATCTTTCGGAATTGTAAAGGTGAGAAGCTTTGTATGCTGAACGGGGTAAATGGCATTTTGGCGGTTAAGACCTTCAGCATGCCCTCTAATGACACTTGGATTCGGTACTACTCGACGAATGTAAAGTGCAATATCTTCCACATGAATTCTAAAATTGTCAACTTTAGCAAATGCATTCAGCGCAAATTCAGGCTTATTCAATGTCAGCTTGAGTCGCATGCTGGTATTACAGAGTAAAAACTTTGACTGTCTAAAGAAGTCTAAATTCAGCGGACCATATAGCTGACATACTCTACTATCTTTAATCATAGCAGATCGCTTTACAAAGCCACTGTTTGTTTCAACATCAAATTTTCCTGCTTCATCTCTGTACCATCCCATGGCTTCCATATGACTTTTTTGTGCTGCTGGATGAAACTGTGATACATGATTGAAATATGATTTATAGGGATAATCGCTTTGACCACCTTCCACCTGCTGCTCTCCAATCGTTAGAGAAACATCGCGAAGTAATGTAGTCAATGGTAAATTGTTCAGTCCAACTTTATGTGCATCGTCAATAGCAGTTCCATCTGCTTGCTGAATTCTAAACCTCAAATCAAGCATCGCATAACTCAAATCTATGTAGTCATCACTACCACCAGGAATAACAAATTCAATGGGGCCAGCATTCTCAGCTGTTCGAGGATGATAATCTACAATACTTGAACTAAGAATATCTGTCTGTATGGCTTGTTGATCGAACAAACAAAAACCGGAAGTTTTACACTCCATGATTAGAAGTTATAGCAGCGTCGTCGTTTAGCGCCTGATGAATGATTAGAGCCTCTGCGACGTTTGCGTGAATGCCTTTTGACTGAAGATCGCACCTTACCAGCTCCGCGATGTTTCCTCCTTCCTTTTCTCATTCGTTTAGGTGATTTCTTTCCTTGAGTAACACCAGCAATGGTCTGCTTCAATGTTTTTAAACCGCGTTCCTTCCCACGATTCAACAAACTGCTCTTAAAACTTCTACCTCTGGAAAGATCACTAGCAACATCACCAGCAAAGCCAACGGCATTACTTAAAACATTTCGTTTTAAAGATCTGCCGACATTGGATATTAGAGCTGCTACAACAGATTTCAGTGCACCATGTATGCTACCTCCACGTTGGCGGCGAGCACCGATGTAAATTTGTCCTCCACCACTTACGTAGGAGGGTCGTGAATAAAATGAGGCAGTTGGATTCATAGCTCAAACCCTAAACATTGTTAGTTACAACTTTGCATGAATCACTGTCGATCACTTAGATGAAAGATGTCGGCACGACGCATCCAAGAGTTCATACTTGAAGGATAACCAGTCCATTTAACAAGACACCATTCTTCACCTTGCCGTTTTTTACATCGAATGATTTTCTCTACCAAATATGTTTCACTTTCAGTGACTACCTCAATCTCATCGCGGTAAAAGCTACCCTCAATTTCTTCATTATCGTAATCTTTCAACTTGTAGGTGGTCGGAGAGTCTTTTTGATTAATCCTTGATACTGTAAATACCTCCTCTGTCCAATTCGGGAGGTACCCTTTAGCAAAAACACTTTTCACTTTTGAGATACGAACTTTATCGCCAATTTTCACATCACTTTTCACATGAGTGCGTTTACGTTGGAATGATTCGCGCACTTTATCTACATTGTCAGCATTTACATCTACTGGTCTGAGTCCAATAGAACGATGGATAGAGTGATTGTAGGCATGGAGTGTATCTTGTAGAACCTTTGTCCAATTTTGTGTCAAGTTGGCAGTAAAATGTCGCCACAAACGATTTTTTAATGTGCGATTAAAACGTTCAACGAGTGCAGCTTTATAAGCGCTCTTTACACTAAACAACTCAATGTCATGCCTCTCAAATAATCTTGTCACATGCTGATTTTCAAACTCTTTTCCTTGATCACTCTGAATTCTTTTTGGAATGCGACCTTCTCGAAAAATTGTTTGGAATGCTTTTGCTACTCCTTTCCCTTCTTTAGTTTTTAAAGGTTGAGCCCACGCATAACGCGAGAAAATATCAATGACGGTTAAAATAAAATTATTGCCCGAGTTATGTTTTGAAATGGAGGCAACATCGCACAAATCTGCTTGCCACTGTTCATCGATGTCATGAACAATATAATGGCGGGTGCGGTACTTCTTTTTCGCTTGTTTGTGGAGTGTATAGGTAGCCTGACCCTTTAACCATCGTTTCACTTGTGATTGTGGAAGACCACTCGCTTTTGATAATTTCTTGATAGATGCAAATCCTGCCGGATGTTTTACATCATAATAGATTGACTTCAAACGTTCAGTCGATGACGGCTGACTCTTTTTCCTCCTTCTCATCTTTTTTCTTTCTTGCCTTTCTACATTTACAACAACTGCAGCATTTAGCGGTTTTGCGATCGTGTTCACATTGCTTAGGGGTTTCATTATGAGAGCTGGCGCAGCAAGTGCAAGTGACAACGACATTCACCTCTGGCGGCTCATTACATGGCAAGCAACACATCTGCTTCATATTAATAGTCTGAGAACATGTATTTCCTAGGAGGAGCTGTTTTACGTTTTCCTTTTACCAGTTTTAGTGGCGATACAGATCTACGTCGAGTTCTTCCCCTTGTTTGCTTAGTGAGTGTGGGAGGGGATGTAGCAGGTGACGTCTTAAACCAATTTGTTGGCATTTTCATCGCCTGAAGCATTGGAGTAGTAGCCACTGTTGAATCAAGTTCTTTCAATGTCTCATTATTTAAAGCAAATTTTGGCACATTATGCTTTTTCAATAGTTTAAGAAAGTATGACCAACCAGGTGGAACATAGCCCTGACGGCGCTTTCTACGTGTCGCATACTGAATCAAGTCTTCATAACGTGAAGCATCAATCACTTTATTTTCATCTGTAATGATTTCTCCTCTATCATTTACATTGAGATGGGGTTCAATACTGTTGAAAAGAGATATGGCATGTGCGCGAGATGCTAAAGGTGTAGCAGTCGATACAGAGTCACGCATCTTATTCTTCAAGTTTTTCAATTGCTCAACAGTTTCCGATTGTAATAATACAGCACGATGTGGATCTTTGATGTGAACATTTTGCTGATAATCTATTTCTTTCCTATACATTTGATTTGCAAGAGGTTGCTTTACTTGCTGCATGGCAGTCAATTGTACATATTCATCCTGAGGAATAACAATCATGCGAGAATAAGAACTCATAGTTTGTAGATAATCATGGGAGTTTTCAAAATATCACTTCGAAATCTAAATTCTTCCGGACACTCTTGCGTAAAGTCAATGAATAAGTAACCGTATGGTTTTTCAGTAGCTGCTTGAAAAATTTCAATTAAGGCTTTTGATCCTCTGGGTGCAACTTGTCGCGCTAAAATTTCAAATTGACTTTTATCTCGCGGATTCTTGAAAATAGCATAATAGTGTGTATTCAGGTTTCGTGTACGAGCTTCTTTTCCATCAGGAAACAAATTTTGTGTAATATAGATGATAAAACACCTTTTATGGTGTGCTGCGCGAGTGAACATATCTGTAACATCTTTTGAATTCTTACTTTCTTTTAATAAATCATCCAATACAACAACATCATTAGACTGAAGTTTATCCACTGGAATAATTCCTTCATGTCGAATAAAGTTGCGACTTTGCAATTCCTGAAACAGCGACGGTTGATAAATACCATAACACCAAATCACTCGATTGATAGGTTCCTTAAACAACTCCCTTCTTTTATCCAATAAATTCAGCGTGAAAACAGTTTTACCTGCATGAGATGGACCTGATACAGTCAGAACTTTATCACATTGAAGTCTGAAATCCATTTTATTACTTTGAGACTCAACATTTGCATAATTAACGCTTAGAGCCAAAGATATTTCCCAATAGGTTGCCCACGGCAGGAGCTATCATTGGAAGTATTGCTGAAAGGAAACCGCCCTTTTGTGTTAGAGTTTTCCTCTTTCTTTGAAGGGCGACTTTAGGATTGGAGATGAAACGCAATTTCGTAGCATATCGCTTAAGTAACTTTCGTTGTTTTGGCGCTAATTTCTTCGTCCTCAACTTCCTCACATGAGAAATAATTTCACAAATGAATTTATCGTTAGCATGTCGTATAGCATTGTATCGCTGATTTGCTTTCATTCGTCGGAGAGCTTGAATGGCTGAAGAAAACTTTTGACTTTTACGTTTCGTCATTTTACGTTTCGCCATTTTCCGTGTTAGTCTTTGCTAAAACCTATCTTTACCACATTTGCATAGGTACTAACTATTGCGACATAAGTGACACTCGAAATGAGCAATGTCACAGTGGTTACATTGGCAAAGTTGAATGCAATTACGTATGAAACAGCGTTGACAAAAAGTATGCTTACATCTCTTGAAGATGCGCTTTTCATTTCCATCCTTTCGCTTACATACATCGCAACACATAGTTTCACCGTTACTGATGTCTATAGCAAGTCTTTTTGAAGATATGAATTTGCTAGCCTTTTCTAAATAATAGACGCATGTACAGAAGGAATATACTTCGAGAGTGAGCAGACATAGCTCGAAAACCAGTTGTGCTACAATCAAGTACCACTGCATTTTCAATTTTTCTTTATGGAAAGTTGAATGTGAATATCTGAAATCGCTTCAATCACTAGACTGCTACCATGATGGTTAAATGCGTTAAGACGTTCAGCAATTTTTATCATATGTCTTTTAAAAAATTCTTGGGGGTGATCTACCACTTCCATTGAATAAGAAGCAAAATGGAAAGAGCGACTTTCCACCTCTTCCTTTCCAAAATGACTAAACTTAATTTTCGCAACTAATCGCGCCATGATAATGCTATCAGAGAATGTATTCATTAACTCTAGAAATAGAGTGCTAGCATCATCGACCACTGCTTCGATGTCGGTCTCATCTTTATGAAATTTTATCACATAATCTTGAACAGCTCCTTTTAAACTTTGCCTATGAAAACGTAATGTTCCGCAGTCGTTTGAGAAAGACATGATCGCCCTTTATCTAACCCATCCATTGCATGAAAACAACAACTCTTCTCATAGTAACATTTATTGAATAATGGTAACAAGCATGCATTATAAATCAATGGTTTGAAAGAGATAAAATAGATACAGCTGGTAACTATCATACAGCGAGCAATGATAACCATACAGGACTTTGGCAGTGTTGAGGTAAGGAGGAAAGAAGCATTGGTTATGAACGTAGCTACTACAACGAACAGACAAAATAGGAACACACAAATCCTTAAAACGTTTTGTGACTTCATGATAATGTTGATTCACTCTACTATCCCAAGGTGGGAGCAAAATATCATCAATGATTAGATTGGGAAATACTTTCCTCTCCTTACCAGGATTATTACAAAAGATGCGTATAACATTGAAAGCAGCTAACCATCGTTTAAAGTCAATAAGAAGAGCACTCTCACAAGAAAAGCCATAGTCTTGCAAATATTTCAGATTAAGTCCATGAATGTGTTTTCTCGCCCATTGATCAACATTGGGATCGCAGTTGGCATGTTGATGATAGACACTAACAATCTGATATGTCCAATTGTTCATAGCAATAGCACTGAGCTCCTGTACAGGTTCACCCTCACAATCCATAAAAATGATGATAGAAGCCTAAAACGGAAATTTACACATCTAAGGAAACGTTCTATAACATATTACAAAATGAAGAATTACATCGATGCTTTTCACGACAAAATACACAAATGATATGATGGCAACGAAGAAGTAAAATGTATCTAATAAGACCACGTCTACGACACTCAAAGCACATAAGCGAATTGTCATAGGGTAGAGTTAGGAAAGGACTAGCAATTCTCCTTCTTTGATTTGCGTTTTGATGTAGCATTCTTCTCCGACTTGCGCTTCGTACCACTGCTGTTAAGGATTTGATCAATTATGTCGTCCACGTTGGGTGGTTTCGGAATATATAGGATGGATTCCATATGCATGGAGAGAGAGGCTATTTTATTATCCTTGTGTCGACCATAATATAGCCCATTCACTTTGAAAAGGATATCCCAAGTACCTTCTCCGAGCTCATCACATCTGATGGGTATTGAATGATCTCCCTCCTTCTTATAGTAAGTACACCAATGTGATACCGGTAGGCAAATGTGATTACCATCCCAAATCTTTCTATAGGGAGTATCCTTGTCATCTCTCGCCTTCCACTCTTGAGCAAGAGGAGTAGGAATGTCCATATTTAATGTCACGTACTCCTCAATAATATCAAGTTGGTGGCGAATGTACGGACTCACGGGGATCAGTATGTAGTCCCCATACTGATTGTGCATTATCTTGACATCCGTGGAAGGGAGCATTCCCGTTTGGAGTACTACGCTATGATCATCATAACGCAAGGCTTGTTTAAATTTACGCTGTAGCGGTGTAGGATTATGTACCTTGGATGTTTCTTCCACTGGCCTCAGTTGTAGATGATCTGACCGTAGCGAACCTTGTAACGTTTGACCGCCATTTTGTCCTACTAGTGCAGCAGATGGAGTAGATGCCTGAAAATGAAAAAAGATTGTATTAAGTTTACGTTCAAGGGAGGAGAGGGAGGGAAGTAGCGACTTACCATTTTAGTTGGATAATAGAACAGGGAACTAGAGAGAGAAAATGTGCGCCCGTCACTCGTGTGATTCAACGATGGAATGATTCTCACTGTGGAAGGCTCGCTATTTATAAAGAAATGCTTGATTCTCATTGGATGATGATCCTCATTGGACAATAACATCAAGTTGATTCCAAATCTGGCATCCGTTTACCAATCCGATAGTTCGTTTTGAAGCTACAGCCCAAAACGTCCCAAATTCTAACTCTGTCGTTTTTCACCAATGTCCCAAAATCTTAAATGGCGTCTCACATCTAAACGAAGGCAGATACGAACAAGCCGATTCTTTCACTGAATTTGTCTCACTCTTAGCTTTCAAACGAGCTATCGCACGACAAAATCCGTCCACTGGAAGCAAGCTGTCCAGGGGGGGGGGGACGTCAGCCGAAAATTTTTTCTCTCCGATTTCGCTGGAAACATCCTTCCTAACCCAAAATTTCACGTAGATTCCGAATCTGGCCTCCGTTTTCTCATCCGATGCTTCGTTTAGGCGCTACACACCAAAAACATCACACACTATAGCCTCAAGACTAATCCTGGCGGTCGCCCACGTCAACCTAGACGGTCGCCCACGTCAACCAGGCGGTCGGACCAACTCACCCGAGTCTCACACTCTGTTGTTGCAGAGGGGGGGGACGTCAGCGAACATGTTGTGCACGTGGACCCACCCGGCCGGCACACCACGACAGACCACAACCTCTGTCGTTCCAGAGGGGGGGGGGACTCAGACACGAAGCACCACGGCGGCCGACCACGACACTCTGCCGTGCCAGAGGGGGGGGGACGCAGCGATGGCCGCCATCTTGCGCGGTCCAGAAGTGGAGTTTTGCTTACTACTATCGAAAACTATTTTATCAAAAATCTAGGTGGTTAAAAAATTATATAGAGTTCAATATTGAAAAACGTAAAATAGCTAAAAGAAATAAAGATGATTTTGGAAACGTGTTCTTCAAATTAATGAATAATGCATTTTATGGTAAGACTTTAGAAAATGTGCGTAATAGACAAAATATTGAAATAGTTTATGATAAAGATAGATTTCAAAATTTTACAGGGAAACCTACATATAAAAGAACTACTAAATTCAGTGATGAACTATGTCTTGTACATTTACGTCGAATCAGCGTAAAGCATGATAAGTTTAATTTTATTGGATTCACTATATTATAGCTGGTTAAGCTATTTATGTATAGATTTATATATAATCATTTAGCACCTGCTTATGGCGAAAACTATAAATTACACTTTACAGATACGGATTCCGTTTTCTTAGAATTAACAGTACCGCATAATTCTTCACTTGATGAAGAAATAGATAAAATAAAAGATTTTATTCATCCTTCAGAATTATGTAAAGTAAAAGATGAGTTAGGAAATGAAGATTTCATAACAGAAGCTATATTTTTAAAATCTAAATGTTACTGCTATGATACAACTAATAATATTAAAACACATAAAACATTAAAAGGAATTTCAAAGGCATCAGTGGCTAATCAAATAACATTTCAAGATTATAAGAATTCATTATTTAATAATAAAATAAAAACAGCATGTAATTATAGACTTAATTCAAAAAAACATAAAATGTATTAAAAAGAGGAACATAAATTAGCATTAGATCCATTTGATGATAAAAGAAAAATTTTACCTGATGGAATAACTACTTTACCTTTTTAAAGTTTATTTATTATTTAAATCCGTCTAGAAAAAAATTTTTATTATTTAAATAAGTCTAGAAAAATTTTTTTTATTATTTAAATCAGTCTAGAATAAAAATTTTATTATTTATTACTCAGTATAAAAATTTTTTATTACTCAGTAAACAAATCTTCTATCGACTTTCAGTCGGGGCGAAGCCCCTCGAGGAGAAGCCTAGTCAGAGAACAATTGTTCGATAACTCTATCATGAATTTTTTTATCAATATTAATTGTAATGAAACCATAATCTTTTCACCATGCATTGTTACACGATTGTTTAAATTCATCTTTATTTCTTACGCATAAATCTCTTAACAAATCACTTAAGTTTCTTGCATTTATTTCAAATAGTAAGAATATATTTGCATTCTTTCTAATAACACTTCCGTCTAATGAATACATACTTTGTGTTAAATAAAAAACACTACAGTTGTTATGTCTACCTCTTGTGAAATAATTTCTCTGAACTGACTGATTTCTATCATTAACACAATCATCAAAAATTACACAATGTTTCATTGTTTTTTCTAGTTGACTAGGATCTTGCATATTACCACTATCATCTATTAAATGTATCTTTATATGCTTATTTTTATTGGTTTCAACTAACTGATTATTTTTGCTGCTTCTTTACACCACGAACTTATTTCTTCTTCATCTTCAGATTTTTCATATTCTTTGAATAATGAAGCAATTGCTGTTTTTTTAAGATTATTTTCAAATCCATATTTTAAAAATTGATAGACGGGTTGTTCTGCTGTTGTTGTATAAATTATAAGATTGTTATAATCCAAACAATTTGCAGTCGTTAAAATTTTAAATAATAGATACCTTTTTCCACAACCTGATCTTCCGCAAATAACTGACAAAACTTTATTAGATAAATTTGGATGATGATTAAATCTAAGTTTTTTTTATTTAATGGGGGAAATTCACTCATTTTTTAATAAAAAAATTTTATTTTTATTTTTAAAGAAGAAGAAGAAAATTAAACTTCTCTAACCAAAAGATCTATCATAATCTCTTCACCTCCAAAATTTATTTCTTGTCCTTTTTCATCAGTGATTCTCATGTTAATGTTGTTAATAGTTTTTCTTGTAATAGGGAAATATATTAATGTTTGTGGAATTACATTTAATCTATAACCAATGGGTACAGTAAAAGCTGGAAAACTGAATATTAAATTTGACAATTTACCATTTATATATCCTCCTTCAATAATGTCACAATGTACAACAATTGAATTTATTTCAGTTATTTTTGGAATCTTCTCACCTAAATGATAACCTTGACTATAGGTTTGTTTATTAGATCCTAATAGCTTTGACAATGATCTATCATGATTAAAATCAACTTGATGATTTTCGTCTAAAGTAAGAGAAAATTTATTAACTGCCGGTTCAACTGCAACATGTAATTGTTTCTTATCTTTAAATGGTATACCTAAATGTCTCTTAATTTCATTTGATATTGATTCAACTTCGTAAGAACCAGGAAGAAAAGTTAGTACTTTCCACGTTTTGCCTTTATCAGTAGAATATCTAAATTGATCATTCACATCTTTGATAACGTTTTGAATAGTGTTAAATGTGGAGAAACTAGTCAATGCAATTTGATAATTTTTATTTTGTTCTAAATGTAGAATGGGTTCTAAATTACAAGTGTGTGATGAAGTAGTTGTTATAATTTTTAACGTCGTACTAAATTTTGATGAACCCAAAATCTCTGTTAGATTTTCTAAATGATTATTAATTTTGTCTAAATCTGCTGATGATAATTCTTTCGAAGACATTTTTTAGTTAAAATTTTGAATAAATATTTTTTTATAAGAAAATTAAAAACAACAACATATTTCAGCTACGAGCGAAGCCCTAGAACCTTCGATTCGTTGTACTTTTATAATCCTCTTCATTTAGAATCTTCTTTTCTAACAGTCTTTTCAATATAGCATGAATTTCATTGAAACTAGAATTATGTCCTTCTTTTATTGCAGATATTAAAATATTTAATCTATTTAGTAATTCTTGTGGATCATCTGGTAAGAATACAGTTGTTTCTGTTTTCTGTTTTTCCGATAAACCTTTTCCTACTTTAACTCCCGTTGATAATAAATTTTCTAATTGTTTATAACGTCTAAGAGATTTTACTGCACCAACTCTATCTAACATAGCTTTATATTTTATGAGATCTTCTACAGCATAATTATTTAAATCTGCTCCTCTTAAAAGATCAACAAAATTTCTATCTAAATTAAAAGGATATTTATCTGGTGAAAAAATTAAACCTCGAAAAGGTTGTGGAAATATTTCTTTTTGTCCGAGATAAAATCTAGGTATTGTTTTTCCATCTATAAATGAAATAGAATGTTCAAATTGCATAGATTTTGGTAATTTCTTATTAATGTTTGATTCTAGTAATCCAGTCATCTAATATAGTTTTGTGTTCTGGATCTGTTATATTAATTTGTTTATCATTATTTGTACTTTCTTTTTCAAGAGTTTTAAATGGTTCCATAGTTTTTTCAAAATCAGTTTTTACTCGCTCGGTTTGCTGCATTTTTTCAAACATATCAGATTGAATACCAGCTTTTATCATTCTATGCTGAAGATGATTTTCTTTCATAATATTTCTTTGTTTTATTAACTCTTCTAATTGTTTAATTTTTTTTAGATTATGAGCTTTAGTTTTATCCATTTTTAAAATATAATATTTGAATTTTGTGGTAACATTGGAATACAACAAAAACATTTTACTGAACAAATAATTTTTTATTGCTTTGGCGTCTGACATCTTTTCGTTTTAAGTTTTGTTTAATAAAGTTTTGTTTAATAAAGTTTTTAGTTCTTCTAAAAAAACTTTATCATTTTCTTCATTAGAAATTTTACCATCACTAGAAATTTTGCCATCCTGTTTATTCTTGTCATGAACTTTTTCGGTCTGTAATTGAAATGATATTTGATTTACTTCATTAGCTATTTGATCAAATTTTTCAATCTCATCTAGCGTAATAACATTATCATCACATACTCTTTGAAAGTAATAATGCAGTTTATCATAAACTTCTTTAACGTGAGAATGTTTATTTTTCAATGATTTTCGTTTCTTCGTTATTAAAGATTTATCTAACATTGTAACAAGTGAAGTTGTAAAAACACCCGTACCTGTTAAAGCAGTATCAACTACTGGAATTACTAAAACACCAGAAGATATAACAATTGTTAAAGCACCTAAACTTATTGTTAAGAATATGCCAATTCCTTGTGTTACATTCATAACTTTAGACCATCTCTTTCTTAATTTTTTATAATGCTCTAATCTTAATAATAATTGAGATTCCTTATCTTTCATATAGCGTACTCTATCTTTGTGTTTTTCTTTATTCAATTCACTTATTTTTAACTGTGATAACGAAGGATATATTCTTGCGGTTTCTTCCACTTTTGTTTCATCCACTTTTGTTTCTTCCATTTTTAAAGAAATATTATTAAACACACAATTTTAGTTAACTCATATTTTAAAAACCTGAAAAATGGATTTAAAAGACGTTTTTAAAAATACCAATTTTTCTGATGTTGTGTCCTGGAACGGTCATGATTTTGGGAGTAAAATGTCATAATCACAAATTTGAGTTTCCTAACTTTTATGATTTTTTCGGTGTCCTGGAACGGTCATGATTTTAAGAGTAATATTTGTAATTCTCAAATTTTGAGATTCTTAACTTTTTTGATTTTTTCGGTGTCCTGGAACGGTCATGATTTTGGGGGTGAAAATTGAAATTCTCAAATTTTGAGATTTTGAAAAATTTGAAAAGTTGGGTATTTTTAAAAACGCCTAAATTTATGAATTTAGGTCTTAAAAACCTGAAAAAGGGTTAAAATTCATGAATTTATGTCGTTTTTAAAAGTACAAAAAATTTGAGAATTTTGGCTTCTCCTGGAACGGTCTAAATTCATGAATTTAGGTCTTAAAAACCTGAAATAATGACCTAAATTGATAAATTTAGTCGTTTTTAAAGGTGCAAAAAAAATTGAAAAATGGGGTGTCCTGGAACGGTCTTTTGCCCATTACTTGTATTTTAGTGAGAATCATTCCATGTTCTAAATACCAATCTAGCATTCTTCCTTCAACAACATACTTTTCTTTATTACTTTGTGTTAACATAAGTTTTTTTGTTGGTCTGTATTTCTTGGGAATTAAAGATTTTTGATAATCTGAAAAATCTTCTATATTGGGAATTTTGTTTTCGGGACAGAAAGGAAAATATTTTGTTTTATCTATTATTTCATCAGGATATACTAAATCAACTTCATATATATAACCATGATTATAATTTCCATCATATGTGTTTTGATAATCAAGAATATTATACCATTCCATCTCACCTGTTGGTAATTCTTGTATCATGCAAGAAGAATATAAGCTATTAAAATCATAATATAACAAATAGTTTTCTCTCATGAATTCATCAACTGCTGCTCGACTCTCTTCATTTGATATAAGTCCTTCTATATTTTGATTAAACAATTTTATAAACTGATCGCTTTCTTCTGGAGATAAAGGTTTATATCTTCCATAATCATTAGGAATTACTTTTTTACTATAACATTTAACATATCTATTACCTAAAACTGATGAAACACCACCTCTAATACCAGATTCAAAAAATAATAATTTATCATATGTATTTTCTTTTTAATGTTTAAGTTTAACACCAGTATGTTTTGATCCTGCTAACCATGTTAAACCTGGTGTATCGGGTGTCCACAAAGTCGGGAACCATAGGGAATGAAGGAACATTGCGGTCTAACTTGCACTTTTTCAATCTCATCTCGGTTTGAATGGTTTGGACTAAGCTTAGAAGCTGACTTTAATCAGTCACTCACACACTGGGACGCTAAAATGCAGACAATATGACTGAAAACAATTAGGCGAAGTTTTCCCTAATTTGTCAACGCAGTCGTCACGTTATGTTTTCAATAACTCGCTTTAGAGCAGTAGCTCGATTGTTCATTATTACGATGTCGTTAACAAAGGATGTGCGAGTGGAAATTGTTTTGATGGCAGGTCACATGAGAGCTTCACATCGTGAAGTTGCAGCCAAGATGAATACTAGGTACCCTCACTTAAACATAGCACACTCAACCGTTGGAAAGATAGTCCGAAAATTCAAGGAGACGGGAAGCGTGCCGGACAGAGAGCGGCCTGGAAGACCCCGTATTGACGACGACACAAAATCTGTGATACTGGCGAAGGTCGTGGCGAGTCCTAGAAAATCATTGCGAAGAACAGCCAGTGAGAACAGGGTATTAAACACATATCTCGCATTATTCGCAGCATATTAAGTAGAGGGTATATCAAGACCGAATCAGAGATTTATCTCACTTGCAAGAGAGAATCCTGGAGGAATGCTACGAGATTCGACAAAATGAGGTGATGCTGCGAAATGTGCAACATGAAATTTCAGTCCGGTTTCAGAAGTGTCATGACGTTCATGGTGAGCACTTTAAACATTTACTATAAACACATACATGTACATAGGCCTACAAGTTGGCTGTGCTAAGTACAAAAGTTGTTTTCACTTCATTGTTCATTTAATATATGTCCCTTATCACGAACTATGCTGATTTTCCATATTATACTCATATTTTCTACTAAATCCCTATCGTTCCCGACTTTGTGGACACCCTGTAGAATAACAATAACATGGATCTATTCCGTAATATTCTAAACACATGTCACGAAAGTTTTCAAAAAGATCAGTAAGGATTAATACATCCATCTGAAGATATTTCATTGTATAATCATACATTGTTCTACAATTTAACTCTCTCCAATTCTTTTCAGCTTCTGCATAGTCTTCTTCAAATAATTGTGATTGTTTTAATGTTGATTTAAATTGATTTATTGGAGGAAGTTGTTTTTCTTTCATTATTTCATTTATTCTATTTACATCTCCAGTTATATATTCATACGGAAATAAGCTTTTTAAAGGTTTTGAATTATATTTATTTAATATTTTACATTGTTCAGGTTTCAAAGTTTTCCCATAACATCTAATGAATAAGGAGTAAAAAATCTAAATGCATCTAAAATTCTAATGCAACCTAATTGCATTGAAAAATATTCTTCTTCTGTTTTACATAGTACATTTATTTGTTGTTGTTGTAATTTTTCAGATGAAAATAAATCTTTCATTACTAAATAGAAATCATATTTAGAACCATTGTAGAAATATAAAGGAACAAAGTTATATTTAAAATTATTAGCATTAGGATTACAAGAATTATGTGCTGCACCTCTATATAATCCATCTAGATGATCATGATCTTTTACATTGTAGGCAGAGCCGTCGCCTCGCTTAAAAGTTGTAAATTCTTTTCCACAGTAATAACAATTTTTTTCATTAACAAAATTAAATTTTTCTTCATCGGTTAATGGAAGCATTGGTATATTTGTCTCAAGCAATTGTGAAAAATAATTTTGTAATTCTTCTACTTTCTTTGTAAACATTTCTGAACTATCTTCACCATAGTATTGATAATATTCTGATTTAAATAATTCAGGATAATTTGAATGAATGTACATTCCCCAACATAATGGTTTTTGTTCAAATAAATATTTTTCTTTACTTTGTTCAGGTGCACTTTTTTCATATTTACCATTAACAGAATTTTGTGTCATGTTAACATTATATGCTTCGAAATCACAATAAATAGTAAAGGGTACTTTATTTTTCAAATAATGTCTATTATATATTAAATAAGCATCTTTAGGAAAAGTATTTTCAACTGCTTCATTTTGTTGGCAATTCTCCAAATGTCTATTCATTTCTTCTTTAGTTCTAAAGCTCGTGATACATTGGAGACAGGGAAAATTAGCATTATCTGAAGTTTTTGTAAATATAGAAACATCTTTACACAATATAAAATGATCCTGATAATATAATATATTCGCTTGTGCTGATTGTTTTGTTTGTTTTAATTTTTCAAATTTATCTTGATATATTTCATGTGTTAAATCGATATGTCTTTGAAAATCTTTTTCAGACTGTTGACAATTTTGATTTAATATTTGTAGCTGTTGTTCATATTCTTTATTATATTGTTCTTTATATTGCTGTTGACATTTTTTAAAACATTCATTTAATTCTTCATTTATTTTTTGATTGGTTTCATTTAATTCTTTATTGTCCTCATTTAATTCTTTATTGTCTTTATTTAATTCTTGAATCGTTTCTATCTTATTTTGATATTTATGGTGATATTCTTGTAGTAACATTTTTACTTGTTGTTGATAATCTGTTTCACAATTTTGTAAAATTTTATTTAAATTTTGCAATTTTTGTTGATATTCTAAAGATAAAGATGAATAATTGGAATCATAATCATAATTAAAATTACGTCCTTTATAATTATTATGATTAATCATTATTGGTGATAATGTTTTTACAATTTCAAATTTTTCAGTACATATTATATTTCCTTGGTAAAAAATACTATGATGCATGTAATTTCCTCTATCATTATAAACTATTTCTGATTGACATAAATTTTTATTATTCAAATAAAATTTTTTTGAATCTGAGTAAAATGGAGTAATATCACCAATAGAAACATAATTCACATTTAATTCAAAAACATTTACTTCTATTAAATTTTTATTCTTTTTATGAAACTTTATTAACCTATTATAATCATATGGAAATTCATCTAAGCCATCAGAGAGATCAAATTCATTTATGTATTCTTCTTTATTATAATGACTTAGTCTTTCTTTATGATATTTTGCAGGATGTAAATGTGCTATAATACTCCACAGAAAACAATAATCATCTTCATTTTTTATGTTGATTATTTGTGGTGAACTGAACGGTAAAGGAACATAACTACCACCAGTATCATTTTTATATTTATCAATTACTATTTTCTTAGATAGTATTTTAACAAATCTCCAACCAGATTCACGTAACTGGGCTTCAATTATACAATTTTCTAATCTATTTATCATCGATTCAAATATGGGTTGTATATCATTTACATTATGAATTTCTTGTGAATTTGTAAAATGTCCTTGCATTATTTCTTCAGGAATTCCATCAGGTCCATTTTTTGTATAAAGTACTTCTACATTCATATAACATTTGAAAGATTTTCTAAATATATTATAAAAGTTGGATAGAATATCAGAAAAAGTTTCATCGGTTTCATTATGTTCAACAGATTCATTAAATAAATATTTTATATCTGTTACGGGCAAAGCCCTAGAACCTTCGGTTCGTACAGCTTCATCAAATTCATCTATTTCGTTAAATTCATCAGTATCGCTAAATAAATATCTTCCATCTGGTACGGGCGAAGCCCTAGAACCTTCGGTTCGTACATGTTCATCTTCACTATTAAAAACTTTTTTATATTCCGAATGTGAATAATCATCAAATATTTTTTTAACTTTTATATCAGTAGGTAATGTTTCTAGATAGTTTTTATAATTATTTAGTTTTAATATATTTCCTTCATCAACTCGATCTACATTTTGTAAATGCAATTTACTTTGTAAACGAGATTGATAACTTCTTTTTGTTTGCAACTTTTTTTACATAAGATACAATAAAACTTTTCCATTTTTTGTTTTTTAAAGAAAAAATTTGTGTTTTAATTTTAGATATAAACATTCTATTATCAAGGTCTTGAGAGTTATCATATATTATTATATATTTCACGTTCTTTAGTTATTTTATTTTCTTTATCATACAATGTTTTATCATATAATGTTTTATCAAAAGATAATTTAAATTTATTTTCACTACCTATTGATTCTTCATCAACATCATAAATTACACTTTTTGGAATTGGATGCCATTCTCTTATTGGAATATCTAATTCCAAATTATATTTATTATCTGATAATAATATAATAGAGAAAAATATTGGCATTTGATCTCTTTTGGAAAATTTAATAACACCACCATAATCGGATCCATTTTTAGTTTTTATTAAAGATGATAAAATTTTAAATTGATTAGATGTAAATCCTAATTTAAATTTTGTAGACCCGACACATAGTTCTCTAATAGTATCTTCAACTATTCCATCATTATTATTTTCAATTGTAAGAAAATGAAATTTAGATGAATTTTGATTGTATGTAGTATTAATATCATGTTGAGATATAAATTTTTCTTCACTTAAATTTTTATAATTACTAATATTTTTATAATCTTTGTTACCATTTACACCTTTTTCAGATGTTTCAGAATCATCATCTATATTATCATCATCATTATTATCAGATTCTTCAATATGATTCACAGGATTATTTTGATTATGATTATGATCATGATTATGGTCATTGTTAATAGTAAAAGGTGTAGTCCACATATAATTTTTTTCTTGTTGTGATAACCCATTTATATAAGATTTTAATAAATTAATATTTAAGTTTGAATATAATCCTATATAAGTATCATCATCATATCTTTGTGGCATATCAGAAATTTCTTTTTTATAAACAGTATCTCTATAATAAACTTGGCATAATAATTCTTCATTATGTTTTTTGCTCTCTATATGAATATTATATTGATTAAACTCATCAACAAATAATCTAATTTTTTCTTTCGAAAAAGATTTTAATTTTTTAACTAATTCTCTAATATTGATATAATTGATAATTTTAGTTTCTATCCAATCAGTATTACTAATTGGTAACACTGCTCTAATAAATCCATAATCATTATTATGACCAATAATTACCATGTTTTCTTTATTTAATTCTACATAAGCCACATCATTATATTTGCTTACTATATCCATAAATTTAATAAATGGATCCCCGGGAAATATACAATAGTTAGTTTCTATAGAAGGTAAACTTTTTGTTTGTTCTTTGAATATTTCAGCTTGTAATTGAAACAAAAGATTAACATCTATACATGGATTATTATTATTATTATCAAAACATTTATTTTCAAATCCCGATGATCTCATCGAATAAGAAGAACAGGATGATACGGGCGAATATATTTTTTTAAATCTGCTTTTTCCATTTTTTTATTTCTATGTGAGAAAAAATTACTTTTTAGAAAAAAAATTATTTTTTAGAAAAAAATACTTTTTTATTGTTTAAAAAATGATGTTACCAAATGTTGGTGGAGGTGCACATATCCCGAATAATCGTGAATCAGAAATAGAAATAAAAAATTATATCATGAAAACTGGAGACGTTTTATCTGGACCATTGCATCTTTCTATTCTTCCGCAACAAAATACAGAGTTAACAAATAAATAATATGTTGATACACAAATCAATGACTTAAATGAAAAATATATAAATGATGTTTTGGTTCCACTGATGAATGAATTAAAGTTGCTCAAACTTAATGACAAATCATTAAACGAAAAATTATTAAAACTTGATAAAAAGGATAGAGAGCTAGAAGCAGATATAGCAAAACTTTTTAAAAAGATTTCAGAACAATCAAAAATTTTAATATTACTTTCTATAAAGGTAAAATCTGCAGTCATTAAAAATAAACATCGGATAAAATTATTGAAAAAACATTTAGAAGATGAAATAGAAAAACTTCCAGAAAGAATTAAAACAAATTCAAATAAGTTACAAGCTACATTCCAAAAAAGTGTTCATGAATTAAGTTCTAAAATCACTCAACAAATGATTAAGATGAATAGAATAATAAATGAAGTAAACTCACTTAATCAAAAAGTTGATAAAATGAAAACTCTTAAAATCAATTTAGAAAATGAATTAAAGAAAAATTTAGAAGAAAACTCTAAAGGAAATAAAGAACAGTTAGATGCTGTTAAAAAACAATTAGATGTTCTTAAAGTTCAATTGAATGCTCTTAAAACGGCGTTGAAGATGAATCAGCAGAAAATGCAAGTTAATAGAAAAGAAATTAAAGTACATCACACGCTGCTTGACGCGATAGATAAAGTGCAACGGAAAATTAATGAAGTTATCACGAAGTTGTTAGACATTCACACACGTAAATCTTGATCGACGAAGTCTTGGGTTTTAACCTATCGGACCTTGTCCAGAGGCTTTACCGATCACACACGTAAATCTCAACGTAAATATTTTTCCAAAAGACAAATTTAATCCTAAAAAATGCCTATAATTTATAAACACAATCTTAAACATTTTGCTTCAAATCAAAAAATAGCACATGAACCATCCATGAAGTCTGTTTACCATTATAACAATGTAGAAGCAGTTCAAAAGAAGAAGATGGTGTAAACAGCGTAGCTAGTGTAAACAGCAGAGCTGGCATCTTTTCTGGTAGAGGAAGTATCGCTAACTTGATTAAAAATAATAAAGATTTGATTACATCTGCTGCAAAAGGAGCAGCTGCTATAGGTAGTATAGCTAGTGCAATATCAAATGCTGTTAAGTCTCAAAACGAATTAAAACAACTAGAAACTATTCGTAAACTTAAGAATGATTCTGAAGAACTAAAAAAATTAAAAAAACTTTCAGAGGAAACAAAAAACAAAATTGCAAACATAGCTGCAGGGTCTGAGAGTAAACATGAGAGGAAATCAGGCGTAGCCATAGAACCTACGGTTCGTTCAATTGAAGAAATAAGAGGCAACGGTGTGAACAGCGAAGCTGGAACGCAGTTAGGTACTGGTTTATAAAAAATTCTAAAAATATATTTTAGTAAAAATCTTTTTCTGGTTGTGAGAAACTTTTTTCTGGGTGTGAGAAATTTTTTTTTGTGTGTGAGAAATTTTTTTCTGGGTGTGAGAAATTTTTTTCTGTGTGTGAGAAATTTTTTTTCTGTGTGTGAGAAATTTTTTTTCTGTGTGTGAGAAATTTTTTTCTGGGTGTGAGAAAAAACAAAAAATCAAAATTTTTTTATAAAAATGTCTTCGCTTATCGAAAAAAATTTAGATTAGACGATCCTCCGTTCGTCAGTTACAATCAAAAAAAGAATGACTATATAAGAATTGCTATGAATCCCGGATCTTCCAGTAGAGTAAATACTGGAGGAGATTTAATTTTTGAAGTTAATAATCAACAAAGAACACTGTGAATATTCTTTATATAGTGATGCCAATTTTACAACACCATTACCAGAAACCGATAATATTGCATTAGAGAATAATTTTTTCCCAAGTTTATTTATACAAATGCGTTTAGATGTTGCAACACAAAATATAGAAACAATAAGTGATTCTCCAGGTGTAATTGATACAATGCTTAGATTTGTAACAATTGGTGAAAATAATAAAAAGTATGAAATCGAAGGTTGGTTTCCTGATACTAATGATGGTATAATTATTGATGATTTAACTCACGCTGGAACAGATGCAGCAGGAATTGCGAAAGATGTAGAAAATATTGCAAAACACTTAAATAAAACAAACAATACTGCATATAAAGAAAGACGTGAATTTAACAAGAAAAGTAAACAGACAGTAAATTGGTCATTGTCTCCATTATTCGGATATTTAGATTATAATAAAGTATCATATCAATTAAAATTTAAATTAATAATTCATCGCACAGCAAATAATGAATTAATCTTTTTTGGTAAGACTGGAAAAAAGCATATTTAAAAATTGATAGACTTGAATGGTGGATTAAGCATATTTCTCCTAGTTTAGAGGTTGAAGCAGCTATTGCAAAAAGATTAAATACTAACAAACCAATTCCAGTAAATTTTCTAAAGCGTACTGCTAGTTCAGTAACTTTTTCCGAACAAAGATTTAACTGGCATTTTACTAGAACTGCGAATACTCCAAGATATTTATTACTAACTTTTCAAAGAAATAATTCTCCAAGTTTTGATAAGAACAACAATCTTTTTCATATTAATACAATTCGAAGTTTACAAGTTGCTTTAAATCAAACCCGATATCCAATTGATCCATTAAGATTCGATGATACCAATAATCAATTTATGGAAGGATATGATTCTTATAGAAATCTTTGTATAGAATTTGGAGTTGAACCACAATTAACTCCTGGAGATTGGAGACATTTATATCCTGTTTTCCGTTTTGATTTAAGTGCACAATCTGAAGATATTAACAAGACTGGTTGTGATGTAACAATTAATATTGAAAAGAAAGATTCCACAACTTCATTGATGGCTTATGGTTTATTGCTAGAAGATGTAAAATATTCTATTGAAATTCTTAATGGAAAGACGGCTAGGATCGGCTGAAGCCTCGAGGAGCTTCGCTACGATAAGTTAATTAAAATTTTTGATAACTTTTTTTGATAAAATTTTTTCATAACTGGAATAGATTAAAATTTTTGATAACTTAAAATTTTTTTATTAAAAATGTCGCAAGCGAAAAGTAATAATAATAAAACTGTTGAATTAAAATTACGTAACATTGTTGACAAAAATACACCTAAAACTATTACTATTGATAAAAAGAAATATTACATAAGTAAACCAATGATTGAGAATATTAAATTACAAGAAGAAAGGAATGGTAGAATTCTACCATTAATTCCACTAATAATAGGCTGCATAGCAGCAGCAGGAAGTGTTGCAGGTGGGACAGCTGGTATTGTCAGAGCAGTAAATAAAAATAAATCAGAGAAGGCAGCATTAAAAGAACAAAAACGTCATAACAGAGAGCTAGAGAAAGTTGCTAAGAGAGAAGGAATAGTAAATAATTTTATTAGTAAATTAAATTTGGTTGATGAAGGAAAACGAGTTCTTAAAAATATTCTCCACAATGTTGATGATTTAATTGAAATTAAAGAAACTAAAGATGGTTCTGGAATATATCTAAGTCCTAGTATGATTAGGTAAAACAATTATTTTATTTTATCTTTAAAGATGTATTCTACAAATTCCGAAAATTTAATTAAATTAAAAATTTCTAAATTAGATTTATTGAATTATCTCTTAAAAGTACATAAACCCCTAAATTGTCAGCATTCCGGAGGTGATATACAAAAAACATTAGAAACTTTCCTGGATTTATTTGGAGTAAATATTCGAAAGAAAAACATCTTCATGGTCATTCATATACCGGTCCAGGAACTCGATTAGATATAAGACTAGATGAGAATAATAATCCAAAACCAGGTGAAGAACCAATAAACAGAGTAGATGCAGCAGCTTACAGACATGATTTAGCTTATCGAAATCATGACCTAAGTTCTCGTCATGCAGCTGATAAGAAAATGATTCAAGAATTAGATAGTATTCGAAATCCTACATTTAGAGAAAGAATTGAAAGAATGTTTGTTAAGAAAGCTTTACAAGCAAAAATATTATTCGGTCAGGGTTTAAATGAAACTCATAACTCTGAAACCTACGCGTCTGAAATGTCGAATGAGCCAAGCCACTACGCGTCTGATATCCACAAGGAATACAGAAGGCCTAAATATTTATTGAAAGTAAAAGTATTTAATAAAGATGATATTTGGAGTACTGATCTTATTCATATGCCGAATGAAAAAGATTATAAATACGCATTGACCGTTATAGATTTATATACACGATACGCTTGGGTAAAGCCTTTAAAAGATAAAAGTGGTCTATCAGTTAAATATGCGTTTGAAGAAATCTTTAAAGAAAGTAAGAGAAAGCCAAAAAATTGTTTGTTGACAAAGGGTCGGAATATTATAACCGAAACGTTCAGCCACTATTTGAAACTGTTTATTCAACTGAAAACGCTGGAAAAGCTGTAGTGATAGAAAGATTCAATCGGACGTTAAAAAATAAATTATTCAAGAAATTTACTGAGCAAAGAAATCAGAAATGGTTGAAGATATTACCAGGAATTGTAGAGCAGTACAATGACAAGATTCATTCTGGTATTGAAGAAACCCCAAAGAATGCTTCTGACGACCCTGATTTGATAAGAAAAAAAATATTCGAGAATAATTATTCGAATAAGAGTAATCCGAATTTGCAGAAACTTAAGCCGAAATTTACGATTGGAGATAGAGTTAGAATATTTAAGTATAAGAATAAATTAGAAAAAGGCTTTGTTGGCTATTGGACTAAAGAGATATTTGAAGTTTGTAAAATAAATCAAACTTATCCGATTACTTACGAAATCAAAGATTTAGATAATCAGGAAATCACTGGCAGATTTTATCAAAACGAATTACAACGAAGTGATTTTTAATTATCATTATTCAATTCTAACATAATATCTAGAAATGGTACTCCTTCCTGTAATTTCAATAAAACATAAAGACATAATTGACCACAGTAAGTAGTTCCTGATGTTTGAATTTGAAACGTATTATAAGTACCATTTCCAAATATTTCTTTGACTTCATTTGTTGGAGGCAATCCATATGAGTCGAACCAATAGTTTTCAGCCTCTTGGCGGTCGAAATACTAATTATCTCCATTTTTATATTTTTGTCCCGCAGACCATTGTACTCCTTTTTCATCTGATGTGTGAAGATTTGTTATGAAATTTATAGATGGCTTATTTTTTAGGAATTGTAATTCGTCTCTCATCAATATGTGAAAATTCTTTATTCCTAATTGATTAGCGATTTTCTTTAGATCAAAATTCGTTATTGTTTGTTTGCCATTTAATTTTAAGAACTCATTTATGTTGCTCATTTTTATAGAAGATAAAATGTTTCTCTTTTATTCCCGTAAATGTGGAATTAAAAACAACACATGCTTATTTCTCTTTGGTTAAATCCACTTTGCATACATTCACTTTGGATACATTCACAGAATACATGAAGATATGTCCACGGCGTGGACGCGTTCTAATTGGTTGAAGCACGGTATTGTATGTACATGTAAAACAGGAAATAACATTGCATATAAAACAGAGAGATTGAAGAATGATAAGTTTTCTTCACAATGCGATTTAATGTCCACGGCATGGACGCGTTCTAATTGGTTGAAGCGCGGTATTTTAGCTGAATGGCATAGTAATTGTATGTACATGTGCACCAGGAAATAGCATAGGTCTAAACATTGAAAATAAAGTGTCGTGCGGCCGTATCGCACGCTAGCAACAATAGCGGAGTTTCACATCCAAAATTCCATTGAATATGTCAGCGCGGTATTGTCGGTAATGACGCACCATTGTTTGGAGGAAGAATGGAATCATTTAGAATGTCACACAATTGCTTTGCACAATGAATCTATTTGCCACACCAAAATTCTCCATCCCTTTGTAGACAATCTTCCAATATAGTTAGGTCGCGTTTTAAAAAGTCCAAGAGGAACAGACACCCTACAAAGATTAGGAAATTTGTCAGCTAATTTAACTAATTTCATAACAAATGAAACTTCGGTAATTGATCTGATTTTCCTTCAAAAGACTATAAAAATATGTCTTGTTATTATCACAAAGAGATAGAAGATAGTTGCTGTGCTTACCAATAAAAATTTTACACATAACACTCAGTGAATTGTTTCTTTTTTCATGCAAAAAGAATTTGCGTAAGTTTACAATTCTATTATCCTCTCCACCATTTGGCTCCATGAAATTCTCCAAAGAATCTGTAAATTCAAACATTTCAACAATATTCTCCATTAATTCTTCTCGTAATTTGTTCATCCTCACCGGCAACTGTTGTTGTCTTCTATCTTCAAATTAATCTTGTCTCACTTTGAGAAATATATGACGAAAGCGTTTTGACATAACCTTCACCGACAAGAAACACTTAAATTAAATAAGTCTCCAGCACAATTGTTTGAAATAGCCATGTCGATTATTGTTGTTGTTTATTGTTTCACGGCATTGCAGCCGGAGTAGGATTTGCTGGATATATATTCAACGTCTTTCAAATGTCTAAGTGGGTGTAGCAGCTGTTTGTTCTTTAATACATTGTTTCCTTTCAAATGTTTGAGTCGGAGTCACAGCTCTTTGCTCTGAAATGCTTTTCTTCATAAATGCGAGAAGCAGATGCTCTCTACAATTGAGTGATCATCTGAGCGCAAAGCAGTAGCAACTACTGGAATTACTAAAACACCTGAAGATATAACAATTGTTAAAGCACCTAAACTTATTGTTAAGAATATGCCGATTCCTTCAAATATTATTAGACACATAATTTTAGTTATCTCATATTTTAAAAACCTGAAAAATGGATAAAATTCATAAATTTAGACGTTTTTAAAAATACCATTTTTTTTGATTTTCAGTGTCCTGAAACGGACATGATTTTGGGGGTGTAAAATTTCATAATCACAAATTTGAGATTCTTAACTTTTATGATTTTTCGGTGTCCTGGAACGGTCATGATTTTCAAGAGAAAAATTGTAATTCTCAAATTTGAGATTATGAAAAATTTGAAAAATTCGGTATTTTTAAAAACGGCTAAATTTATGAATTTAGGTCTTCATAACCTGAAAAATGACCAAAAGTCTTAAATTTAGTCGTTCTTTTAAAATACCAATTTTTCAAATGGTACTTTTTAAAATGGACTAAATTTATGAATTTAGGTCTTAAAACCTGAAAAAATGACCAAAATTCTTAAATTTAGTCGATTTTAAAAGTACAAAAAATTTGAGAATTTTGGCCTGTCCTGGAACGGTCTTCTTCCCATTACTGTTCTTATCAAAACTTGGAGCATTATTTCTTTGAAAAGTTAGTAATAAATATCTTGGAGTATTTGCAGTTCTAGTAAAATGCCAGTTAAATCTTTGTTCGGAAAAAGTTACTGAACTAGCAGTACGCTTTAGAAAATTTACTGGAATTGGTTTGTTAGTGTCTAATCTATTTGCAATATCTAATTCGACCTCTAAGCTAGGAGTAATATGCTTAATCCACCATTCAAGTCTATCAATTTTTAGATATGCTTTTTTCCAGTCTTACCATAAAAGATTAATTCATTATTTGCTGTGCGATGAATCATTAATTTAAATTTTAATTGACATGATATTTTGTCATAATCTAAATATCCGAATAATGGAGACAATGACCAATTTACTGTCTGTTTACTTTTCTTGTTAAATTCACGTCTTTCTTTATATGCAGTATTGTTTGTTTTATTTAAGTGTTTTGCAATATTTTCTACATCTTTCGCAATTCCTGCTGCATCTGTTCCAGCGTGTGTTAAATCATCAACAATTATACCATCATTAGTATCAGGAAACCAACCTTCGATTTCATACTTTTTATTATTTTCACCAATTGTTACAAATCTAAGCATTGTATCAATTACACCTGGAGAATCACTTATTGTTTCTATATTTTGTGTTGCAACATCTAAACGCATTTGTATAAATAATCTTGGAAAAAATTATTCTCTAATTCAATATTATCGGTTTCTGGTAATGGTGTTGTAAAATTGGCATCACTATATAAAGAATATTCACAGTTTTCTTTGTTGATTATCAACTTCAAAGATTAAATCACCTCCAGTATTTACTCTACTGGAAGATCCGGGATTCATAGCAATTCTTATATAGTCATTCTTTTTTTGATTATAACTGACGAACGGAGGATCGTCTAATCTAAATTTATTTTCGATAAGCGAAGACATTTTTATAAAAAATAATTTAATTTTTTGTTTTTTCTCACACACAGAAAAAATTTCTCACACACAGAAAAAAAGTTTCTCACACACAGAAAAAAATGTCTCACACCCAGAAAAAATTTCTCACACCCAGAAAAAGATTTTTACTAAAAAATATATTTTACAATTTTGCTAAACCAGCTCCGCTGTTCACACCATTTCCACTTATTTCTTCAATTGAATGAACCGTAGGTTCTATGGCTACGCCTGATTTCCTCTCATGTTTACTCTCAGACCCTGCAGCTATGTTCGCAATTTTGTTTTTTGTTTCCTCTGAAAGTTTTTTTAATTTTTTTAGTTCTTCAGAATCATTCTTAAGTTTACGAATAGTTTCTAGTTGTTTTAATTCGTTTTGAGACTTAACAGCATTTGATATTGCACTAGCTGTACTACCTATAGCAGCTGCTCCTTTTGCAGCAGATGTAATTAAATCTTTATTATTTTTAATCAAGTTAACGATACTTCCTATACCAGAAAAGATGCCAGCTCCGCTGTTTACACTAGCTACGCTGTTTACACCATCTCCTTCTTTTTGAACTGTTTCTACATTGTTATAATAGTAAACAGATTTCATGGATGGTTCATGTGCTATTTTTTGATTTGAAGCAAAATGTTTAAGATTGTGTTTATAAATTATAGGCATTTTTTAGGATTAAATTTGTCTTTTGGAAAAATATTTACGTTAAGATTTACGTGTGTGATCGGCTAAAACCTTTGAACAATGTTCTATTAAGATTTACGTGTGTGAATGTCTAACAACTTCGTGATAACTTTATTAATTTTCCGTTGCACTTTATCTATCGCGTCAAGCAGCGTGTGATGTACTTTAATTTCTTTTCTATTAATTTGCATTTTCTGCTGATTCATCTTCAACGCCGTTTTAAGAGCATTCAATTGAACTTTAAGAACATCTAATTGTTTTTTAACAGCATCTAACTGTTCTTTATTTCCTTTAGAGTTTTCTTCTAAATTTTTCTTTAATTCATTTTCTAAATTGATTTTAAGAGTTTTCATTTTATCAACTTTTTGATTAAGTGAGTTTACTTCATTTATTATTCTATTCATCTTAATCATTTGTTGAGTGATTTTAGAACTTAATTCATCAACACTTTTTTGGAATGTAGCCTGTAACTTATTTGAATTTTTTTTAATTCTTTTTGGAAGTTTTTCTATTTCATCTTCTAATTGTTCTTTCAATAATTTTATCTGATGTTTATTTTTAATGGCTGCAGATTTTAACTTTATAGAAAGTAATATTAAAATTTTTGATTGTTCTGAAATCTTTTTAAAAAGTTTTGCTATATCTGCTTCTAGCTCTCTATCCTTTTTATCAAGTTTTAATAATTTTTCGTTTAATGATTTGTCATTAAGTTTAAGCAACCTTAATTCATTCATCAGTGGAACCGAAACATCATTTATATATATTTCTTCTAAGTCATTGATTTGTGTATCAACATATTGTTTATTTGTTAACTCTGTATTCACGGTGTTCCCGGCCGAGAGTTAGTTGACAAAAAATCATCGGAGAAACTGTTGATGTTTTTCGAAAGTGCATACCCCAGTACTTGAAGTAGGGTAGTCCGCAAAATTAATTTTGGGGGGTTCGTGAATACGGGCCACTTTTTCAAAATGGCGTCGATTTTCACCTTTTTTTGATCCCCCATCGATTTTCATGTATGACATATTGCGAATGAAGTGATGAAATTCAATAAAAACTCAGGCTAAATACTATTGAACGATTTGACAGCAACAGATGTTTATATCTATGCATTGTTGCAACGCAATCACTTTATAAGTAGTGCGATAAGCATGTATATAATCCAACTTTTTAAAGGAGAAAAAAACTACAAGTCATATGGTTTGACTGAATGTATGATGTCTTTGCACAACTATCACTTTTCTGCCCTTGTCTGATGTCATGTTAACCCAATGACTGAATGTTCAATATCAAAAAGCAGCATTATTCCACAAAATCAGGATGAAGCTCTATTACATTCCATCCGGTAAATCAGTGCAAAATAGGGAGTTCAAGACTATAAATGGCGACTGTTGTACATGCAAACGCTCCGAAACAATTTGTCAACAAAAGATGGGTTGCTTTCTGACACCTTGAATTTCAACCAGTGCTGTTGAAAATCGTAGTGAACCGATTCTGGCGTTTGTTCACTGTATCTCCCAAGGGAGGAGTTCATCATCAAACAGAATTCGGGCACATGAAAAAGATCGCATGAACTTTCGGTGTGATCGTGATTTCAAGTCACTTGTACATAGCATGAAAGCGATCACAGCATACTTGAAA
This sequence comes from Prostheceraeus crozeri, assembly GCA_907163375.1. Classification (NCBI taxonomy): domain Eukaryota; kingdom Metazoa; phylum Platyhelminthes; order Polycladida; family Euryleptidae; genus Prostheceraeus; species Prostheceraeus crozeri. The sequence goes on along the minus strand of CAJQUW010004777.1, from coordinate 130,532 downwards.
ATCATCCCGAACCTCATTTCTGAAACAAGATTCAACGACTTCTTTAAGAGCACTAAAAGTTGCAACATATTCCAAACAATGAAATGGGCAAATGGCTCGAAACTTATCGACATTTCTCAAGAGCTTGCGACTGTCATTGCCATTCAAAGTTCCACCATGAAAATGCTGCAGTTCGATGCTGCAAGCTTTCAACCACAGATCTGCATCGGACCACCTGGCCTTCATTTCTTTGAAGAGGGTGCAAACTGCTCCAATCAGAATGTGGAGCTCAGGAGGTGGTACATGATAAATAATGAGAGAGTCAGCCGGTCCTTTTATCAAGCTAGGATGCACGACATTTGAGTGATGTTTGGCTTGCTCTTTCCTCAATCCTGAATCAAAATAGGACCAAAATGATTTATTCAGTGAACCAACAGTGCGCGATTCACCTCGGACATCAAAGGAATGTTTGTTGGTGCTACACCAGGAACAAGGATGCAAGCAGCTGTGAGACATAATGCCAAGCGCAATATTGCACATTTTGAGGTTGGATGCTACATGAAAACGTCTATGCAGATTTTGGATCCCAGTTCCCAGCCATAGGGCTTTTACATTGAAATGATCTTCCTGGATTGCTGGTGCAATCGCGATGATAATACATTTCTTGACCCCCGAATCAAGAAAGGCAGACTTACTCTTTTGTTGAGGACATTCACAGAAAATCGACAAAGATACTTTTAAGAAATTTCCCCCTCCATCCAATCCGATCTTGATCCAGTACTTTAGCTCGCATTTTAAATCTCTCTCATGAATGATGTAGTCAACAAGTCCGTTTATGTCTTGACAGGCAACACCCGGTTTTTCCTCGTGATCTATCATTTTGCCATTCTCCATTCGTGTGAACCTTAGAATTTTCAGACTGAAAAGCTCATCCAGTCGATGATCCATTTCAAAGAGGGAATCTCTAATATGAGGTTCAACTGACGTCGCTCCCATGATGTCTCTGATCGCATGTGTCAATTTATTCCGTCCACGAACACTCAAATTCATAGCAACTTGCACTCGTGATGCATGCTCAGCAGTCCACTGATCGCCGGATTTAGCAGCTTTTGGAGACACGATAATCTTCATTGGTTTGCCAGCATCTCGTGCAAGGCTCATCTCAACATTTGATTTTGAGGAAGACAATGACAACTTTTGATCAATGCACTTTGACATCAACTGGTCTTTTTCTTTGTCGGTCTTCACAAAGTCAGTCAGGTTGTCAAGCTTCGAGGTCAGAGAGCAAGGGTGTGGCTTTCCCCTTCCAACGACGCACAAACACTTCATACATAGCTTCACCGGTTTACATGTGGACTTCATCTCAGAGGCATTGACAGATGGCCGACCACGAGCTCGCTTTTCGCCGGAGAGTTCAGAGGAACGTCGTCCATTACTCGTTGCAATTTGGCAAACAGTACAGCTGCAGTCTCTGTTGGATGTAGAGCGGGTCTCCATCAAGCGTTCCTGTACCAGTAGGGGGAATGATCGAAAATAGGGAGTGTTGAAGCCTCGTTGCTCGTCATGCCTTTCTTCGTCTTGCTCAACCAAGACTTGCAAGTGCCACACAAACTGGAAGGGAGCCTGGCATCTTCGTCGTTGAAATTCTCAATAACATGCTTCTGTATAAGACAGGCGGTGTTGTCATTTATCCGACAAAGTTCTTTTGCTTTGTTAAAACATAGCAAACAGACAAGAGCACGGTTTTGTTCATGGGTTCGCTTTCCGCCAGGCATTTCACATAATCAATTACGGAGTGACAAGAATCAACAACACAATACACTGTATATAGAAATTGATAGACAAGATTTGATTAAATTGTTTGAAATTTGAATCGTCGGCCACTGATGAATTTGAAATGAATTTTCACCCAACGCAAGCAAATAACCATAGAGATCTCTTGAACTATGACGAAAGAATCTGACTCGAATTATTTATCTACAAGTAAAGTGTACGTGAAAGTATTTGTTTGTCATAATTGCTGTGCATGTCAGTAAGTTTAAATGATGACTGAAATGGAGCAATTTTCATCAATGAAATGATACCAAATACATGTATTTGAAAGAATACCATGGCAGATGAAGCTTCCTTACATATAGATTCCATCAATGCCAGAGTGCAACTATGTTTGCAAAACTGACACCATTTATAGTCTTGAACTCCCTATTTTGCACTGATTTACCGGATGGAATGTAATAGAGCTTCATCCTGATTTTGTGGAATAATGCTGCTTTTTGATATTGAACATTCAGTCATTGGGTTAACATGACATCAGACAAGGGCAGAAAAGTGATAGTTGTGCAAAGACATCATACATTCAGTCAAACCATATGACTTGCAGTTTTTTTTCTCCTTTAAAAAGTTTGGATTATATACATGCTTATCGCACTACTTATAAAGTGATTGCGTTGCAACAATGCATAGATATAAACATCTGTTGCTGTCAAATCGTTCAATAGTATTTAGCCTGAGTTTTTATTGAATTTCATCACTTCATTCGCAATATGTCATACATGAAAATCGATGGGGGATCAAAAAAGGTGAAAAAGTGGCCCGTATTCACGAACCCCCCAAAATTAATTTTGCGGACTACCCTATTTCAAGTACTGGGGTATGCACTTTCGAAAAACATCAACAGTTTCTCCGATGATTTTTTGTCAAATAACTCTCGGCCGGGAACACCGTGTATTTTGTTGCGTAAGAATAGAAAGATGCAATGGACCAGATAAAACGTCTCCAGTTTTCATGATATAATTTTCTATTTCTATTTCTGATTCACGATTATTCGGGATATGTGCACCTCCACCAACATTTGGTAACATCATTTTTTAAACAATAAAAAAGTATTTTTTTTCTAAAAAATAATTTTTTTCTAAAAAGAAATTTTTTCTCACATAAAAATAAAAAAATGGAAAAAGCAAATAAAAAAATATATATTCGCCCGTATCATCCTGTTCTTCTTATTCGACGAGATCATCGGGATTTGAAAATAAATGTTTTGATAATAATAATAATAATCCATGTATAGATGTTAATCTTTTGTTTGAATTACAAGCCGAAATATTCAAAGAACAAACAAACAAAAGGTTTACCTTCTATAGAAACTAACTATTGTATATTTCCCGGGGATCCATTTATTAAATTTATGGATATAGTAAGCAAATATAATGATGTGGCTTATGTAGAATTAAATAAAGAAAACATGGTAATTATTGGTCATAATAATGATTATGGATTTATTAGAGCAGTGTTACCAATTAGTAATACTAATTGGATAGAAACTAAAATTATCAATTATATCAATATTAGAGAATTAATTAAAAAATTAAAATCTTTTCAAAAGAAAAAATTAGATTATTTGTTGATGAGTTTAATTAATATAATATTCATATAGAGAGCAAAAAACATAATGAAGTATTATTATGTCAAGTGTATTATAGAGATACTGTTTATAAAAAAGAAATTTCTGATATGCCACAAAGATATGATGATGATACTTATATAGGATTATATTCAAACTTAAATATTAATTTATTAAAATCTTATATAAATGGGTTATCACAACAAGAAAAAAATTATATGTGGACTACACCTTATACTATTAACAATGACCATAATCATGATCATAATCATAATCAAAATAATCCTGTGAATCATATTGAAGAATCTGATACTAATGATGATGATTCTGAAACATCTGAAAAGGTGTAAATGGTAACAAAGTTTATAAAAATATTAGTAAGTATAAAAATTTAAGTGAAGAAAAATTTATATCTCAACATGATGTTAATACTACATACAATCAAAATTCATCTAAATTTCATTTTCTTACAACTGAAAATAATAATGATGGAATAATTGAAGATACTATTAGAGAACTATGTGTCGGGTCTACAAAATTTAAATTAGGATTTACATCTAATCAATTTAAAATTTTATCATCTTTAATAAAAACTAAAAATGGATCCGATTATGGTGGTGTTATTAAATTTTCCAAAAGAGATCAAATGCCAATATTTTTCTCTATTATATTATTATCAGATAATAAATATAATTTAGAGTTAGATATTCCTATCAGGGAATGGCATCCAATTCCAAAAAGTGTAATTTATGATGTTGATGAAGAATCAATGGTTAGTGAAAATGAATTTAAATTATCTTTTGATAAAACATTATATGATAAAGAAAATAAATAACTAAAGAACGTGAAATATATAATAATATATAATAACTCTCAAGACCTTGATAATAGAATGTTTATATCTAAAATTAAAACACAAATTTTTTCTTTAAAAAACAAAAAATGGAAAAGTTTTACTGTGTCTTATGTAAAAAAATGTTGCAAACAAAAAGAAGTTATCAATCTCATTTACAAAGTAAATTGCATTCACAAAATGTAGATCGAGTTGATAAAGGAAATATACTAAAACTAAATAATTATAAAAACTATCTAGAAACATTACTTACTGATATAAAAGTTAAAAAAATATTTGATGATTATTCACATTCGGAATATAAAAAAGTTTTTAATAGTGAAGATAAACATGTACCAGATGGAAGATATTTATTTAGCGATACTGATGAATTTAACGAAATAGATGACTTTTATGAAGCTGTAACAGATATAAAATATTTATTTAATGAATCTGTTGAACATAATGAAACCGATGAAATTTTTTCTGATATTCTATCCAACTTTTATAATATATTTAGAAAATCTTTCAAATGTTATATGAATGTAGAAGTACTTTATACAAAAAATGGACCTGATGGAATTCCTGAAGAAATAATGCAAGGACATTTTACAAATTCACAAGAAATTCATAATGTAAATGATATACAACCCATATTTGAATCGATGATAAATAAATTAGAAAATTGTATAATTGAAGCCGAGTTACGTGAGTCTGGTTGGAGATTTGTTAAAATACTATCTAAGAAAATAGTAATTGATAAATATAAAAATAATACTGGTGGTAGTTATGTTCCTTTACCGTTCAGTTCACCACAAATAATCAACATAAAAAATGAAGATGATTATTGTTTTCTGTGGAGTATTATAGCACATTTACATCCTGCAGAATATCGCAAAGAAAGACTAAGTCATTATAATAAAGAAGAATACATAAATGAATTTGATCTCTCTGATGGCTTAGATGAATTTCCATATGATTATAATAGGTTTATAAAGTTTCATAAAAAGAATAAAAATTTAATAGAAGTAAATGTTTTTGAATTAAATGTGAATTATGTTTCTATTGGTGATATTACTCCATTTTACTCAGATTCAAAAAAATTTTATTTGAATAATAAAAATTTATGTCAATCAGAAATAGTTTATAATGATAGAGGAAATTACATGCATCATAATATTTTTTACCAAGGAAATATAATATGTACTGAAAAATTTGAAATTGTAAAAACATTATCACCAATAATGATTAATCATAATAATTATAAAGGACGTAATTTTAATTATGATTATGATTCCAATTATTCATCTTTATCTTTAGAATATCAACAAAAATTGCAAAATTTAAATAAAATTTTACAAAATTGTGAAACAGATTATCAACAACAAGTAAAAATGTTACTACAAGAATATCACCATAAATATCAAAATAAGATAGAAACGATTCAAGAATTAAATAAAGACAATAAAGAATTAAATGAGGACAATAAGGAATTAAATGAAACCAATCAAAAAATAAATGAAGAATTAAATGAATGTTTTAAAAAATGTCAACAGCAATATAAAGAACAATATAATAAAGAATATGAACAACAGCTACAAATATTAAATCAAAATTGTCAACAGTCTGAAAAAGATTTTCAAAGACATATCGATTTAACACATGAAATATATCAAGATAAATTTGAAAAATTAAAACAAACAAAACAATCAGCACAAGCGAATATATTATATTATCAGGATCATTTTATATTGTGTAAAGATGTTTCTATATTTACAAAAACTTCAGATAATGCTAATTTTCCCTGTCTCCAATGTATCACGAGCTTTAGAACTAAAGAAGAAATGAATAGACATTTGGAGAATTGCCAACAAAATGAAGCAGTTGAAAATACTTTTCCTAAAGATGCTTATTTAATATATAATAGACATTATTTGAAAAATAAAGTACCCTTTACTATTTATTGTGATTTCGAAGCATATAATGTTAACATGACACAAAATTCTGTTAATGGTAAATATGAAAAAAGTGCACCTGAACAAAGTAAAGAAAAATATTTATTTGAACAAAAACCATTATGTTGGGGAATGTACATTTATTCAAATTATCCTGAATTATTTAAATCAGAATATTATTAATACTATGGTGAAGATAGTTCAGAAATGTTTACAAAGAAAGTAGAAGAATTACAAAATTATTTTTCACAATTGCTTGAAACAAATATACCAATGATGCCATTAACCGATGAAGAAAAATTTAATTTTATTAATGAAACAGAATGTTTTTACTGTGGAAAAAAATTGGGTAATAATAAAGTAAAAGATCATGATCATCTAAATGGATTATATAGAGGTGCAGCACATAATTCTTTTAATCTTAATGCTAATAAATTTTAAATATAACTTTGTTCCTTTATATTTCTACAATAGCTCTAAATATGATTTCCATTTAGTAATGAAAGATTTATTTTCATCTGAAAAATTATAACAACAACAAATAAATGTACTATGTAAAACAGAAGAAGAATATTTTTCAATGCAATTAGGTTGCATTAGAATTTTAGATGCATTTAGATTTTTTACTCCTTATTCATTGGATGTCATGGGAAAACTTTGAAATCTGAACAATGTAGAATATTAAATAAATATAATTTAAAACCTTTAAAAGGCATATTTCCGTATGAATATATAACTGGAGATATAAATAGAATGAATGAAATAATGAAAGAACAAAAACTTCCTCCAATAAATAAATTTAAATCAACATTAAAGCAATCACAATTATTTGAAGAAGACTATGCAGAAGCTGAAAAGAATTGGAGAGAGTTAAATTGTAGAACAATGTATGATTATACAATGAAATATCTTCAAATGGATGTATTAATCCTTACTGATCTTTTTGAAAACTTTCGTGACATGTGTTTAGAATATTATGGAATAGATCCATGTTATTGTTATTCTACACCAGGTTTGACATGGTTAGCAGGATTAAAACATATTGGTGTTAAACTTAAACATTATAAAGAAAATACATATGATAAATTATTATTTTTTGAATCTGGAATTAGAGGTGGTGTTTCATCAGTTTTAGGTAATAGATATGTTAAATGTTATAATAAAAAAGTAAATCCTAATGATTATGGAAGATATAAACCTTTATCTCCAGAAGAAAGCGATCAGTTTATAAAATTGTTTAATCAAAATATAGAAGGACTTATATCAAATGAAGAGAGTCAAGCAGCAGTTGATGAATTCATGAGAGAAAACTATTTGTTATATTATGATTTTAATAGCTTATATTCTTCTTGCATGATACAAGAATTACCAACAGGTGAGATGGAATGGTGTAATATTCTTGATTATCAAAAAACATATGATGGAAATTATAATCATGGTTATATATATGAAGTTGGTTTAGTATATCCTGATGAAATAATAGATAAAACAAAATATATTCCTTTCTGTCCCGAAAACAAAATTCCCAATATAGAAGATTTTTCAGATTATCAAAAATCTATAATTCTTAAGAAATACAGACCAACAAAAAAACTTATGTTAACACAAAGTAATAAAGGAAAGTATGTTGTTGAAGGAAGAATGCTAGATTGGTATTTAGAACATGGAATGATTCTCACCAAAATACATCAAAAACTATTTTATCAAAAATCTAGGTGGTTAAAAAATTATATAGAGTTCAATATTGAAAAACGTAAAATAGCTAAAAGAAATAAAGATGATTTTGGAAACGTGTTCTTTAAATTAATGAATAATGCATTTTATGGTAAGACTTTAGAAAATGTGCGTAATAGACAAAATATTGAAATAGTTTATGATAAAGATAGGTTTCAAAATTTAACAAGGAAACCTACATATAAAAGAACTACTAGATTCAGTGATGAACTATATGATGTACATTTACGTTGAATCAGCGTAAAGCATGATAAGTTTAATTTTATTGGATTCACTATATTAGAACTAGCTAAGCTATTTATGTATAGATTTATATATGATCATTTAGCACCTGCTTATGGCAAAAACTATAAATTACACTTTACAGATACGGATTCCGTTTTCTTAGAATTAACAGTACCGTATAATTCTTCACTTGATGAAGAAATAGATAAAATAAAAGATTTTATTCATCCTTCAGAATTATGTAAAGTAAAAGATGAGTTAGGAAATGAAGATTTCATAACAGAAGCTATATTTTTAAAATCTAAATGTTGCTGTTATGATACAACTAATAATATTAAAACACATAAAATATTAAAAGGAATTTCAAATGCATCAGTGGCTAATCAAATAACATTTCAAGATTATAAGAATACATTATTTAATAATAAAATAAAAACAGCATGTAATTATAGACTTAATTCAAAGAAACATAAAATGTATTTAAAAGAGGAACACAAATTAGGATTAGATCCATTTGATGATAAAAGAAAAATTTTACCTGATGGAATAACTACTTTACCTTTTTAAAGTTTATTTATTATTTAAATCCGTCTAGAAAAAAATTTTTATTATTTAAATCAGTCTAGAATAAAAATTTTATTATTTATTACTCAGTATAAAAATTTTTTATTACTCAGTAAACAAATCTTCTATGACTCTGTCATGAATTTTTTTATCAATATTAATTGTAATGAAGCCATAATCTTTTGACCAAGCATTGTTACACGATTGTTTAAATTCATCTTTATCTCTTATACATAAATCTCTTAACAAATCACTTGGGTTTCTTGCATTTATTTCAAATAGTATAAATATATTTGCATTCTTTCTAATAACACTTCCATCTAATGAATGCATACTTTGTGTTGAATAAAAAACACTACAGTTGTTATGTCTACCTCTTGTGAAATAATTTCTCTGAACTGACTGATTTCTATCATTAACACAATCATCAAAAATTACACAATGTTTCATTGTTTTTTCTAGTTTACTAGGATCTTGCATATTACCACTATCATCTATTAAATGTATCTTTATATGCTTATTTTTATTGGTTTCAACTAACTGATTATTTTTGCTGCTTCTTTACACCACGAACTTATTTCTTCTTCATCTTCAGATTTTTCATATTCTTTGAATAATGAAGCAATTGCTGTTTTTTTAAGATTATTTTCAAATCCATATTTTAAAAATTGATAGACGGGTTGTTCTGCTGTTGTTGTATAAATTATAAGATTGTTATAATCCAAAAAATTTGCAGTCGTTAAAATTTTAAATAATAGATACCTTTTTCCACAACCTGATCTTCCGCAAATAACTGACAAAACTTTATTAGATAAATTTGGATGATGATTAAATCTAAGTTTTTTTTTATTTAATGGTAGTACTTCACTCATTTTTTAATAAAAAAATTTTATTTATATTTTTAAAGAAGAAGAAGAAAATTAAACTTCTCTAACCAAAAGATCTATCATAATCTCTTCACCTCCAAAATTTATTTCTTGTCCTTTCTCATCAGTGATTCTAATGTTAATGTTGTTAATTGTTTTTCTTGTAATAGGGAAATATATTAATGTTTGTGGAAATACATTTAATCTATAACCAATGGGTACAGTAAAAGTTGGAAAACTGAATATTAAACTTGACAATTTACCATTTATATATCCTCCTTCAATAATGTCACAATGTACAACAATTGAATTTATTTCAGTAATTTTAGGAATCTTCTCACCTAAATGATAACCTTGACTATAGGTTTGTTTATTAAATCCTAATAGCTTTGACAATGATCTATCATGATTAAAATCAACTTGATGATTTTCGTCTAAAGTAAGAGAAAATTTATTAACTGCCGGTTCAACTGCAACATGTAATTGTTTCTTATCTTTAAATGGTATACCTAAATGTCTCTTAATTTCATTTGATATTGATTCAACTTCGTAAGAACCAGGAAGAAAAGTTAGTATTTTCCACGTTTTGCCTTTATCAGTAGAATATCTAAATTGATCATTCACATCTTTGATAACGTTTTGAATAGTGTTAAATGTGGAGAAACTAGTCAATGCAATTTGATAATTTTTATTTTGTTCCAAATGTAGAATGGGTTCTAAATTACAAGTGTGTGATGAAGTAGTTGTTATAATTTTTAACGTCGTACTAAATTTTGATGAACCCAAAATCTCTGTTAGATTTTCTAAATAATTATTAATTTTGTCTAAATCTGCTGATGATAATTCTCTCGAAGACATTTTCTAGTCAAAATTTTGAATAAATATTTTTCTATGAAAAAATTAAAAACAACAACATATTTCAGCTATACTTTTATAATCCTCTTCATTTATAATCTTCTTTTCTAACAGTCTTTTCAATATAGCATGAATTTCATTGAAACTAGAATTATGTCCTTCTTTTATTGCCGATATTAAAATATTTAATCTATTTAGTAATTCTTGTGGATCATCTGGTAAGAATACAGTTGTTTCAGTTTTAAAACCTTTTCCTACTTTAACTCCCGTTGACAATAAATTTTCTAATTCTCTATAACGTTTAAGAGTTTTTACTGCTTTAACTCTATCTAACATAGCTTTATATTTTATGAGATCTTCTACAGCATAATTATTTAAATCTGCTCCTCTTAAAAGATCAACAAAATTTCTATCTAAACTAAAAGGATATTTATCTGGTGAAAAAATTAAACCTCGAAAAGGTTGTGGAAATATTTCTTTTTGTCCGAGATAAAATCTAAGTATTGTTTTTCCATCCATAAATGAAATAGAATGTTCAAACTGCATAGATTTTGGTAATTTCTTATTAATGTTTGATTCTAGTAATCCATAGTCATCTAATATAGTTTTGTGTTCTGGATCTGTTATATTAATTTGTTTATCATTATTTGTACTTTCTTTTTCAAGAGTTTTAAATGGTTCCATAGTTTTTTCAAAATCAGTTTTTACTTGCTCGGTTTGCTGCATTTTTTAAACATATCAGATTGAATACCAGCTTTTATCATTCTATGTTGAAGATGATTTTCTTTCATAATATTTCTTTGTTTTATTAACTCTTCTAATTGTTTAATTCTTTTTAGATTATCAGCTTTAATTTTATCCATTTTTAAAATATAATATTTGAATTTTGTGGTAACATTGGAATACAACAAAAACATTTTACTGAACAAATAATTTTTTTATTGCTTTGGCGTCTGACATCTTTTCGTTTTAAGTTTTGTTTAATAAAGTGTTTAGTTCTTCTAAAAAACTTTATCATTTTCTTCATTAGAAATTTTACCATCACTAGAAATTTTGCCATCCTGTTTATTCTTGTCATGAACTTTTTCGGTCTTTAAATGAAATGATATTTGATTTACTTCATTAGCTATTTGATCAAATTTTTCAATCTCATCTAGCGTAATAACATTATCATCACATACTCTTTGAAAGTAATAATGCAGTTTATCATAAACTTCTTTAACGTGAGAATGTTTATTTTTCAATGATTTTCGTTTCTTCGTTATTAAAGATTTATCTAACATTGTAATAAGTGAAGTTGTAAAAACACCCGTACCTGTTAACGCAGTAGCAACTACTGGAATTACTAAAACACCAGAAGATATAACAATTGTTAAAGCACCTAAACTTATTGTTAAGAATATGTCAATACCTTGTGTTACATTCTTAATTTTAGACCATCTCTTTCTTAATTTTTTATAATGTTCTAATCTTAATAATAATTGAGATTCCTTATCTTTCATATACCTAACTCCATTCTTGTGTTTTTTTTATTCAATTCACTTATTTTTAACTGTGATAACGAAGGATATATTCTTGCGGTTTCTTCCACTTTTGTTTCTTCCATTTTTAAAGAAATATTTTTAGACGCATAATTTTAGTTGTCTGATATTTTTAAAACCTGAAAAATGGATAAAATTCATGAATTTAGACGTTTTTTAAAATACTAATTTTTCAAAATGGTATTTTTAAAAACGACTAAATTTATGAATTTAGGTCTTAAAAACCTGAAAAATAGATAAAATTCATGAACTTAGACGTTTTTAAAAAATACCAATTTTTCTGATGTTGTGTCTTGGAACGGTCATGATTTGAGCAAGAAAATAATCATAATCACAAATTTGAGATTCTTAACTTTTATGATTTTACGGTGTCTTGGAACGGTCATGATTTGGAGGAGAAAATAATCATAATCTCAAATTTGAGATTCTCAACTTTTATGATTTTCGGTGTCCTGGAACGGTCATGATTTTGAAGAGAAAATAATCATAATCTCAAATTTGAGATTCTTAACTTTTCTGATTTTCGGTGTCTTGGAACGGTCGTGATTTTGAGGAGAAAATAATCATAATCTCAAGTTTGAGATTCTTAACTGTTGATTTTTCGGTCTCCTGGAACGGTCATGATTTTCGAGATAAGAAAATAATTATAATCACAAATTTGAGATTTTGAAAAATTTGAAAAATTCGGTTTCTTTTAAAAACGCCTAAATTTATGAATTTAGGTCTTCATAACCTGAAAAATGACCAAAATTCTTAAATTTAGTCGTTCTTTTAAAATACCAATTTTTCAAAAAATGGTACTTTTTAAATGGACTAAATTTATGAATTTAGGTCTTAAAACCTGAAAAAATGACCAAAATTCTTAAATTTGGTCGTTTTTAAAAGTACAAAAAATTTGAGAATTTTGTCCTGTCCTGGAACGGTCTTCTTCCCATTACTTTCAACAGACATAAAGTGCGCTTATTTTTTGAAAATTACAGCACTGTTGTTGAGAGAGACAATTTCCCTCCAGACTGCATTTGGAATGTGGATGAAACCGGCTGCACGACAGTGCACAAACCGAACAAAGTTATCGCTAAGACTGGTTCGAATCAAGATGGAGCTATTGCATCCGGTGAGCGAGGTCAACTGGTGACAACTGCTGTGACTCGCAATCATTGCTTAGAAATTTAGTGGTTCGCAAGAACATCGTTCATTGTCTGACCAGACTGTCATTTGATCATTGAAATGAATAGAGAACAGATGCGAGAGAGCTTTTGTAAAACTGACGTTCGTCAGTCAATCAAATTTCATGTTCTTTTGAATAAGTCGCCAGTAGAAAGTCCACCAGTGGCTTGTGGCAATTTGTTGGCATTTTTAATATTATAACACAGACATCTTTTGGGAAAACGTGAATTTTTTTCCTTTACGATAGGGGTATAATTTCATGCATTGTGAAAGATCTGGAGCAAAAATAATACACTTTATTTGGGAGCTTGTTTATGGCTTAAAAGTTAAGCTTTATCATGCAGCCTTGATTGCAATGATACAAATTCTCCATGTGTTGATGAACATGTGAAGCACAGGCACACAGTCCAACACAGCATTATGCATGAGCGACGATATATTGGAAGATAAGACTGTAAACTCGTGAGATATTTGGAAACTAAATATATCTGTGATGAGTATAAGAAAATCTATATGATAGCTTCTAACTTCTGTGGTAATGTCCGATATCTTCGTGGAGGACAAACTACACATCTTCCATTTCTAGCTCAGATGGTTCAGATAGTTCCCAATCGATTTCAGATCTGTGAATTTCAGACTTTTCCAGATGAATTGGAGATTCTCCAGTTGAATCTAAGATCCTTTCAAAGTTGAGTTTCTGACAAATATCTGAAATTCAATTAGAGAAATCTGAAATCCATTTAATATCTGATATTCAGTTGGAAAGATCTGAAATAGACATGGAGGGTGCAGTTGGTTCAAAAAGTTAACATGCAGGGATGATAGAGAAGTTTTCGGACTTTGAATGTTACATAGTCTTTTCAAACGACTGCAACAAGTCTCCAAAACAAAGGCAAAAACGTCAATCCCCGAAAAAAAAAATTTCAAAATTTTCCATTGGAAAAATTTCTGGAAAATTTTCTATTTGCATCACTAGTAGAAACGCATGGTATCCTACAAGAAGGTTTGCAAGAACATTGTCCTTCGTATGAGACTGTGAGGAAGTGGCACAAGAGTTTCTGTGGTGTAGCTGTGGACGTTCAAGATGGAGTCAGATCTGGTCGTCCGAGTACACCTTGTGACGATGTTCATGTTGACCATGTGAGCTCACTACTCGAAGAAGACAACCGTTTGATATGTGAGGAGTTAGCGAACCAGGTGGGCATCAGTTCTTCTTCCATCCACCTCATCCTTACTGAGAAGTTGAAGAAACGGAAAGTGGCTGCCAAGTGGATTCCCCATCTGCTCAACGATCATCAATTGAGTGAACGTGTACGGATTTGCTCTGCTCATCTCCGACGTTTTCGACGGAAAGGGAACAGCTTCTTGCATCGTATCATTGCTGATGATGAAACATGGGTCAGAAGTTTTGAGCCTGAGCTCAAGCGCCAGTCAGCTCAATGGATTGGCCATGACGACCCACGTCCAACAAAGGCAATCAGAAGTCCGTCCCGCATCAAGTCAATGCACCTTCTTTTTTCGACGTTCATGGGCTCCTTATTGACCAAGCTGCACCAACTGGCACAACTGTGAACGGAGAATATTACAAATACTTTATCCGCAATCATCTTCGACCGGCCATCCGCATAAAAAGACCAGGTTTACTGGAAGAAGGTCCGATAATCCTCCATGACAATGCACCATCTCACACGAAAAGAGACGTGGTGCAACTTCTGAATGATGAGTACGACTGGGAGATCCTTCAGCATCCACCATACTCGCCAGATTTATCACCGTGTGACTTTTACTTCTTCCCTTTGGTGAAGAACGAACTTCGTGGTCGTCGATTTTCCACCGTGGAAGAAGTCAATCATGAATTTCACCGCGAATGTGTTGCCCATCTGGTGGTTGCAGTGATGGTATTGACGGGCTGGTGAAAAGCTGGAAGAAGTGTGTGGACCTGGAAGGACATTATACTGAGTAATGATACCCATGAGTGTTAAATAAAAGTAATTTTGGAATACATGCGTATTTTTATTTTTTCATAATGAAATACAGATAACTTTTAGGATGACCCTTGTATGCTGTGAATGCAATTGGAAATACAGTACCGCCGATGTTTGTGTTTCCTCGGGTCAACTACAAAGACCATTTCAACCGAGGTTCTCCAACTGGATTCATTGGGGTAGCGCATCCAAGCGGCTGGATGACCAAAGACAATTTTCTGTTATTTTTAAAGCATTTCGTCAAATATGTCCGTCCAAGTGGTGAAAACAGAGTTCTTCCATGACAATCATGAGAGTCATGTGAGCATTGAGGTTGTAAATTTTGCCAAAGAAAATGGAATTGTGATGCTTTCCTTCCCTCCCCACTGCTCACATAAACTTCAGCCGCTTGACAAGCGCGTTTATGGCCCATTCAAATCATATTATAATAGCGCATGCAGTTCTTGGATGAGAGAGCACATAGGCAAAGCGATGACCATTTATGATGTACCTGAAATGGGCAATGACTCCCACTAACATTCAGTCGGGATTACGCGCGACAGGAGTTTTTCCGATGGATATGGATGCATTCAATGACGATGATTTCATGCCGTCTTTTGCAACGGAAATACCAGATCCTACGGAGGCGACAACTTGGCCTATATCTCCACTTCAGGAATCGACAGCTTCACGAATTGAAAATCAGAGAGTAGTGATGAGCCCAGAGGCAATCAGACCTCTAAATAAGCCTGCTGTGGCATCAGAGAGGAAAGGTGGACGAAAGCCAGGGAGAACCAAGATTCCTACAGATTCACCAACATCAATGCCCACAAAATAGAAACCAAAAAAGGCAAAAGTTGTATTTGTGGATGATGAATGCAGCAATTTATCCGAAGAATCTGTGGATGTTTCATTATTACACTGGTTGACCATGCGCTTGAATTGCAATTAATTGTGTTTTCGATTGCAATAAATGCACCCAATAAATTGTGTATTATGCATGCATAATATACAATTATATGCAATTGATTTATCCATATTTATTGCAATTTTCTTTAATAATTAAAGCACAAAACATCTGAGAGCTGGACTCGCAGCATCACCGTTCTCATTTTCAAAATGAAGGGGACCCCGGCTGAATGTGGTAATTACCGGTCAATCCGTCTACTCAGCAACACCATGAAGACCTTCAAGAGGATAATCGACAAACGTATCCGCGACATCACAAAGGTTACCCAACAGCAGTGTGGCTTCGTAAGGGGTCGCAGCACCACCGATGCTATCTATTCAGCACACATGCTTATTGAACGCCATCGAGAGAAACTGAAGCCCTACATCTTGCTTTCCTGGACTAGAGAAAGCATTTGACAGGGCATTGCACGAAGCGATCTGGAAGGCCCTCCGAGAACATCAAGTCCCCGAGCAATTAGTTGAGGTGATCAGATTGCTTTGTATCAACCCGACAAGCGAAGTGCGATGTGCCGCGGTCACCACAAGACCGTTTAACATCAGCGTCGTTGTGCATCAAGGGTCTGTACTATCTTCCCTGTTGTTCATATTGATTATGGACACAGCCACACGTTTCATTCATAGAGAGGCACCATGGACCCTTTTATACGCAGACGACGTCATGCATGCAGATAAAAAACTAAAAACGGTCTCCAATCGCTTGCAAGTATGGAAAGACTCTCTCTTGCGACCTTCAGAATGCAGCTTAAAATGTCTCAAAAATGAATATCTGCCTATTGTTTCAAGAGAAGGAAGAACGATACAGGTTGATACTAAAGATATTCCCCGATGCCAGAAGTTTGTATATCTTGGCTCATGCGTGGAAGAGGACGGTGGAATTACTGAAGAGGTCGGACAGCGAACTACGGCAACATGGAGAAAATGGAATGAAACAACGGGGGCGCTATGTGAGTCGCCCCTCGAGTCAAAGGAAGGATATACAAATCAATCGTCAGGCCAGTGACCCTCTACGGATGTCAATGCTGGCCCATAACAAAGGAAGCGGAAAGAAAGTTCAACGTCATGGAAATGATGCTTAGGTGGTCGCTGGGACTCAAACAGCTTTTTCCGTGACATCCGTGCGATGATGGGAAATACACCCATCTCTGGATGATTATTACGGTGAACTAAAACATGTTTTGCTGAAATCATGGCCAGCAAGTGGTAGATGGAAATCTGAAGAGTCTCTGTTTCAATCACGTGAGGGCTACTGTTACCGTAAATGTAGTGATTATGTTTATTAACACTACCATTGTCACACTCAATCGTGTCAAAATGCACTGTTGAGCCACTTTTCGCTGTTACGTGTTGGGATCATCACCAAATGCTTACAAAACTTCCTAGATGATTGATTACTGGCATGAGGTTAAGGCAAAGTAAAAATCTCCAGAAATGGCTTGTTCTAGTCTAATTAAAGCGTGCGTGCTGGTGATGACTCTTTGTTGACCATTTCGATCAACTCATTTTCGAAAAGGGGCTTTTTCGACAGTCAAATGCAATGGAAAGAGAAGCAGCACTCGCAATTTCAACACATTTCGATACTCTAATGTTCATCTGATTTGAGTCAAGTTTGCCACGGGTTTTGTAAAGAGCTTTCTGAGTCACAGCGACGTCTATCCTCATAATTCATTTCTAGGTCAAAGACATCTCAAAATTCCAGAGCAAGAATCAAATAACGATCGAGTGATGTTGTGTGATGACAATTTGCTACCGCATGAGTTTAGGCATTGGATTAAAGAAACAAATTTCCAAAAAGTGCAGTAAAAAATCCGCGGAATCAGCAGAAACATCCTGTGTATTACAGGATCCTGACGACTGAAAAGCTTAAATGTTCTTTGCGGTTACTTTTCTAATGTGGTATTATCAGATTGTGCACATTGACTAACGATTTTTGTCAAGTTTCTTATACACGCAATGGACTCGTCTGTTTACGCAGCATATACGTCTGTTAAAACTTCGATGAATTATAATAAACTGCTTGTCAGAAATTCATTCACGAATTTTGCCAGATGCGCGGCTGCATCACACGTGATGTGATAGTTGGAATCATTGCACTGCTGTGAAAATGAATTCTGTTCAAAATTAATTAATAGCAGGGATAAATTTTGAATCGACAGGCTGCTGATTATGCAGGGCTATGCAACAGAAGATTTATATATGTATTCTGTGATCATTGCACATGTTTGCTTTAACATTTCATGATTCATTTAGTTCTGTTCCTTAAAATCTTCTGGATGTTCTCGTCTGATCAAATCGATGGCATTTATTAGCGAAATTAGAAAGGTCCTAAGCAATCTCTCATTGCATAAAAACTGAAGGTTGCCTGCGAAGCGGTCTTTTATTTTTGCTGCGTCGATCGCTATTCAATCTAACTAATCCAAATGGCGGAATAATTACTCAACTTTTGGCATAAACAGTCGATGAAGTAACTAAAAAATCATTTTAATATGCATCGAGGCCTCTTTCATCAAGAAAATAGCGCTTCATTTAGCACAATTCATCATTTTAGGGTTCATGAACATTGCAATAATTTGTAATTTATATGTAGCTATTTATGATATTCACAGCACTTAGTAATAAAGCTTCATCAAAGCAAATTTTTAATTGTTCTTTATTGTTTATTTTCTCAGACAGAAAATTGTCCAAGCATGATTTGTCAAAGTATTATGTCCACCCGAATACTAAAAGTAGCCAGAAAAAAGTTTATGTGCTTATTGATTGCATCAAGTCACATATCCAATCTTGCGAGTGATAATACTCAGAAAATCATTTTAACGCGTAGACCTGTGCATTATTTTGGTCAGCAAAGCGCACTTTAAATTTTATGTAATTGACTAAATAAAAATTTAATTACAGAAAAAGTATTCATGAACAATTGCTGATAGCAGATAACTTTGTTCAGTAGGCCTACATCTACATAGGCAACGCTTGACAGATGACACAGATATAGACCTAATTGTCTAAAGCATGTCGGCACATCTTTCATGAAATCTTCACGGCAGCTAGAACATCAGGGTTGTAGCGGATAGGAAATTTCAGATCCATCCATATCCACGAAAATGTTCGTGAATATGCATGAACATTATTATCAGAAGTAGATATACCGCGACTGTTTATCTTCAGATAAATGCTTATTGCATTATGCCGCATAGCTCATACATAATTCATATGATAGCATGCGTCTAATGAAATTTATCAAAGCTCAAAAGATAATTTTCCTGTGCATGACCAACGCACATTGTTAATGCATAATTTCGTGACGGATTGACGTTTTTCTAAGTTTAAGGTTTTACAATGTCCAGCGTACAAGAAATCTCGAATTTTAGAACGTGTTCCACCCTGTACCCTGTGATCGAGGTAGACTATTTAGGCATACTTCTAAAGCTGTTAGAGACTATTGACTTTCTAGTTGAAATTTTGACAGCAACTTTGATTTTAGATCTTGCTGTAATCGTTCCTGCTACTAAAATCCCAGTTTGTGGCTTTTGCTCTCTCAGTTTTAACAAGACCTGGTTTCAGGACCATTTTGTTAGAAGACCACTTTGACCTGGTACCGAATTTCAAAGCTCATTCAAAATCCTGTGACCAAGTTTGGACACAATTTTAATCAGGCTAATAGGAATCGTGCGACTTTTTTCGAGAATAACATTACCGAGTGTGTCAAAGCTGTATCATCTTTTATGCAAAACCCTAAAAGCCATTATATCTGCTATTTGCGATTCGCAGCAGAAACAAAATAGAACTTGTAGAACTGTGGAAATTAGAAAAATGGTTTCATTGACCATGCTGCGTGATTTTGTTGTCCTACCGGTAATACAGTTTATTGTAGAGAATTTGTGAAAATTTTGCAATAGGCCTATCACAATCTCTTATTTATCTAATTCATTAATATATCACTTTCAGTACTTTCATCCGAAGAAAAGAAACGAGTACATAATAGAAGTGAGTACATGCTGAAGGTATAGGGGATTTTTCTTCGTTTCCGTTACGTAACATATGCTGGGTAAATCCAATTTATTCCACAGCATTTCTGTCTTTTCAACTTTGGGTCTCAGATTTCCGTGAAAACATGCATATATACTTACTTTTTTACACTGAACACGAAAATCGTAGCGGCGACCACACCAAATAAAAACTTTCCATAGAAATCTAGCACTTTTAAAATTCCATTTTCTTCTACATCTCGGTCGAGGACAATGACCTCGTTCAGATAGATGTCGAACAGGAAACTCTTCGGCCTCTGCATTTGGGTTGCTGATGAGACTTGGATGAATGCTTGCATGCGTAAAGCGAAGTGACCAAAATGTAATGTATTGCATATAATATCCTTTGACCGTGACCCGCCTTGTCCTCTCATCGAGATCTTCATATTTCAACGTTGTCCTCTGACCGAGATTTTTTAGGGTCTCGGTCAGAGGACATTCTCGTGGTTTTTGGAGATTTTGAAAGGGTTAATTAATATAAATGAAAAATTTCTTCTGCATGGATGTTAAGAGCATAGATCCCTCCTATGCCGCGAAATTTCATCGATTCCTGACAAAATTTCTGGTTTCAGCATCCATATGAAATTTTTGGGAATATTCAAATACTCTGGTCGAAAAAACGGATGAAAATATTTTTAAATCAATATTGCTCACTTGTAACGTCACCAAGCTGAATTTTCTTTACGGATTTATAAACTAGAACACTAGAGGAATCGTTTGGTGCAAAACGTTTGATGGAAAAATCAATATTCTTCGAGAAAAGGTACCTCAGTCAGTGGACAGAAAACGTCTCGGTCAGAGGACATTTTTTTCATTGGACAATGGAAACCCAGTGAAAATTCAATCATTAATATTAATTACAATATTTAAAATTACACTGTTTTAAAGAGCTGATCTTCTACTTTCAGATGATATAAATATTAGTAGGTGTATTTGAATGTAGCTGATCGAAAATCAGTGTTGAAGTGAGAATACTGAAACTTTGGACATGCTTTTTTGGTCTCTTTTCATCAAAAAACGGCAACTTGTGAAGAAGGTTTTGGCTTTGTGACTTTTTAAAAACCATGCCATAATAGATGAGATCCTGACGGTTCGATGAAAAATAAAACTATTGAAATCGGTTCAGAAATGTGGATTTTACAAATCAAAGACACATTTTCGTCAAATGTTGTGGATTAAATTGGATTTACCCTGCTAACAATCGATGAATTATACATGCAGCAAATTTTGTCAGAAAGTTCAACGACCGAATTCCATCAATTTAGAACTACCATTTATCCTTGAGAATTTGTAGTTTAATCTCTATGACGTCGCATTTTTACAGTTTGTAGTTGAATAGAGAATTTGATCCTATCAAATAAACTCAGAAATAATTCGTAGCCAAAATTTACAAAAATACATTTTGCATATTAATCAGAATATAATGAGATAAAGCAGTTTTCCTTGTCGTAAGGTCAATCGCACGACATTCAAAAAGTTTTAATCTTTCAATCTACTTGAAATTGTGAATCTTCCGTTTTACAGTGTTGTAATGCATCAGATAATAATTACGCCATCAATGGCGTAGATATATTGTAAAATAATAACATTTTCAAATGACCGGTTTCACTAACAATCATGATGACCAAATTTCTACCAAGTAAACCTAGCAGTCTATTATTTGATTGTGGTATATTCTATAACGCATCATGTGAACACATCATATGAAAATATTGCATAATCATCCATTGGTCTCGCTCTCACAAAAAGCCGTTATTGAACTGAAGCAGTAATCCACAATTGTATCTGAACGTGCCTGGTGAACTTGTTAACTTGTCTGACTACTGAATTCAGTAGAGAAATTTGAATTTCTGCACATGGAGGGCGAAAGCGATCAGCCAAAAAGCGAAGGACCATCAAAGTAAGTTTCGCTTCAAATTCCAACATTTTTATGCGGGCAAGTTACCGATGAAGTTGATCGAACTTATTCAAAGTAATGTGCTTCAAAGAACGTTTAACACGACGTTTAAATCATTATATCTTCATCATCCTCATCATCAGCCTTTCGTGCCACTGCAGGCAGATGGCCTCCACTCCCTCCTCCAGCTTCTTCGATCTTGCGCTTTCTGAATCCAGTTGATTCCGCTCTTTTCCTCAATATCGTCTCTCCATCTTATCCTTGGCCTTCTCTCCGCCTTGGTCTTTCTAGTGGCGTCCATTCCGTTACTTTCTTGGCCCATTTGTTGTTGTTCATTCTGGCTAGGTGTCCTGCCCAGTGTCCCTTCATCGTTCTGATTTTACTCGTTATGTCAATGATTCTCGTCCTTTCTCTGATGTTCTCGTTCCGTATTTTGTCCTTCCTCGTGATGTTTAACATTGCTCTTTCCATACTTCTTTGTGCCACAGCCAGTTTCCATTCTTGTTGTTTTGTTAGTGTCCACGTTTCTGCACCATACGTCATTGATGACAGTATGATCGTATCAAACAACCTTCGTTTCAGACATATTGGGATGTTCCTGTGTTTGAGTAGCTTGCTGTATTGTCCGAACCTTCTCCAATCAGTGTTTATTCTGTGATCTATTTCTCTACCAATTTCGTTATTTGCTGGTAGCCATCTTCCAAGGTATTGCTATTCATTTACTTCTTCTAGTATTTCTCCATCAATTTTAATTTCTTGTCACGTTGTTCGCTTTGCTATTTCATTGCAAATAACTTTTGTTTTTTGTTGTTCATTTTCATACCATCTTTCCTTCCTTCTTCGTTTAATGATGCTATGATTCTCTGCAGGTCTTCTTCTGTATTCGCTAATAGCATTATGTCATCCGCAAATCTGAGATTGTTTAGTTTTTCTCTGTTTATGCTGATTCCTTCTCTGATGTCCGTTATATCTTATCTGATGCTATTTCAAAGCTTGGAAGCATCTGACGTTCCTTCGATTCTTGCATCATTTTAGAGTTTTTGGAAAAATTTAATAAGATTGATAACTTGAAGTATATTACTTTTTGTTATCTTTTTCTGATGGGGATTTGTCATCACAGTTAGCCATCGACCTCTTCACAGGCTTCGACATCACTGTGATAGATGTTCAGGGTCATTTAATCATGACAAAAAACAGCTCGAATGTGACGTTTGGATGACGATGCAAAACGTACGTTATTTGATAGAAATATATCGCAAAAATATTAACTGGATATACGTGGTGTGATCCAAAATGTCCCGGACTAACCTACTTGCAGATAACCTGTGATAACGAATACTACTTCAGATGTAAATTTAGGTCTTTAAGGCATGAGAAATATGGTTGCCGAAATTTTTCCGGTCAGTTTTCTATTTTTTCAAAATTTTCAAACATTTTTGTCTGAATTTCAAGATTTTCCTATAAATTCTAGCGATTTAGAATTAATATATTTAGATTAACTTGACAGTTAAGCTATCACTAATAACCTGATTAATAATTAACGGAAAAACAAATGTTTTGTTCCAGAAAACAGTTTACTTTTCAATGTATGAGCCGTTAGCATTCGTCACTTTTTGCCAACGAAGTCTCAATTCACAAAAAGCTTTATGAAAAAATTCCGGTGTCAAAGAATCAAAAAACTCAGTAACTGCATCCCGCAGTTCAACTGGCGATTCAAAATGGTGTCCACGAAGATGCTTTTTGAGGAATCTAAACAGATAGAAGTCACTTGGGGCCAAGTCAGGTGAATAAGGAGGATGGCTCAATAGTTGAAATCCGTTTCTCGTTAAGGCATTGGTTGTCTCCTGCGAGGTGTGAATCGGAGCATTGTCATGAAGCAAGTAGAGGGGAATGTTTCGTGGCTTTCTTATTTTCTTCCTCGCTTCAGATAACAGATTGGAATAATATTCGCTATTGATTCTTACTCCTTTATCCGCAAAGTCAACCAGTTGGATTCCCGAAGCGTTCCAAAAGACCGTCAGCATCAACGACCGGCGATGTGATGTTCCGGATCGCATTTTCAAAGGGGCAGACTCGCCTGATTTTCGCCACTCTGCAGATTCTCGCTTACTTTGAGGCAGATACAAACTTAAAGGTGTTTCATCCTCTGTAAGGATGCAGTTCAGAAACTGATCTCCGTGCATTTCGAGGAGATCCAAATTTGACTGTGCCGCCAGAAGTCTGTTCTCCTTCATTTCAGGTGACAGAAACTTCGGTACGAAACGTGATGCCAGTTTGCGATATCCAAGTCTTTCGATGATGTCATGACAGGAGTGATAACTGATTCGCAACTCTCTTGACAACTCACGGATGGTTATCCTTCTGTGTGCTGTAATCACTTCATCGCACTGACTCGATTTCTCTTCCGGAATCTCCTGCGGCCGACCAACAGTTGAAAAATCTTGCTCCACAGATTGTCTTCCGCGATTAAATTCGCTTATCCAGAAATAAGCAGTAGTTCTCGATGGAGCTTTGCTTCCATATGCCAGGCTTAATTCCTTTAGAATGTCACCATTAGCGAAGCCGCGGATCAGGAGGTATCGTATCACACTGCGATATTCGACTGAAGACACGCTTGTCACATCCATCATGAAAACTGATAGAACAAAGAACCATCGTTGACACGGATTTCTTAATGAATGCGTGCTGAATGAACTTCACTGATTGATATCGTAACACATGAAGCAATTAACAAAAGACGTGCAATATTCATGGCAAAGATATCCGTCAAATAAGGTACAAATCAAAATCAATCTAACTATAACAATAAGACAAATCGGATCTCGATCAATTCAGAAAATACAGAAATTCATGTTAAAATGTAAAAATATTTTTTAAAAATAGAAAACTGACCGGAAAAATTTCGGCGACCATATTTCTCATGCCTTAAAGACCTAAATTTACATCTGAAGTAGTATTCGTTATCACAGGTTATCTGCAAGTAGGTTAGTCCGGGACATTTTGGATCACACCACGTATTTTACTGTAACGGATTCGATTGCAGCATTTTACAATTTGTTGATGTCTAATGAAGATTGGAACTTAGCATGCTGCTAAACAAATATTCTAATCAAAGCCGGCTGAGCAAATGATATCCACCAACCAGGTCTTTTGACAGGACTCAGACTATGGGACGCAAGTAAAACCATGTTTTTTATAATGTCATAAAGCCAAGTAACGTTGATGTTTGCTTATTGGGCCTTTTGTTTATTTATTCCAGCATTTTGCATCACTTCTTTTCAAATGAGCAACCCATTAAAGGTGTTGGTAACTTCAAAGACTGTTTTTTGTTTGAAGTAAGGCACCTGAATTGTCGAGAACATGCTATTCATAAGTTTGCTGAGTTTCTCTGATCTGTGCATTCGAACTTTTGACTAGGTGAGTGAGCAAACGAGATTTCGAGTCATTCACTGATGAACGGGTGAACTGAGCGAGCTGGATGTTCTAGTATGCCGTTGTAGTGAACTGAATTAAAAATTTGCCTTCATGAACTGAAGAACGAACTGAACTGAGGTATCTCAAACTTCTACAATGTGGTATCGGTTTTCCTAAAGTTGATGAGAGATTGGCTAACTTTGGCTTGGACATTTTTTATTTTCGTGAATGCATGCGATGTCTATTTCAAAACATATGGTGCGTAAACAAATTTGACAGTTTTCGGCAGAAAATTTCACTCAAATCGTTCTTCCTGTTGCTTTAAATCCGATGCGGCTCTAGATGATATTTTTAGAGCCTTCGGAAAAGACCAAGAGTATATATGAATTATTACCGGTACTTTTGGCATCTAAAAGCATCTAACGAATTTGAGCATACATCCACAAGTTTCTTGAAACATATAATAACAATAACCGACTTTCGACTGTCGGCACACTCCAGGTACTAAGTCCCGTAAAAAGGATAAATAATTATGTAAAGACCCATCGTGAGACTATTGAAATTCAAGAATATAAACTTGCCTATGACGTACGTGCATACAAAAAACGTGCATGTGCTTGAAACTTATTTTGAGGCACTTTGACGAAAGAAAATAATTGACTGGAATTTTGACACACATGCCTAATTCATGCTTGGATTCAATGACAGCTTGTCGATCAGTAGTAAGCAAGTGACAAACACTCGACCGGCGCCCCCCCCTCTGGAACGGCAGAGTGTCGTGGTCGGCCGCCGTGGTGCTTCGGGTCTGAGTCCCCCCCCCTCTGGAACGACAGAGTCTGTCGTGGTGTGCCGGCCAGGTGGGTTCACAACATGTTCGCTGACTCCCCCCCCTCTGCAACGACAGAGTGTGAGACTCGAGTGAGTTGGTCCGACCGCCTGGTTGACTTGGGCGACCGTCCAGGTTGACGTGGGCGACCGTCTAGGTTGACGTGGGCGACCGTCTAGGCTGACGTGGGCGACCGTCTAGGTTGTCGTGGATGGTGAAATGGCTGCCAGATTCGGATTCAGCGTAAAATTCTGCATCTGTGATGTGATTTCCAGCTCAATCGGCGAGAAAAAATTTTTCTTCAAAATTTTAACAGAGTTAAAATTTGGGACGTTTTGGTGTGTAGCGCCCAAACGAAGCATCGGATGAGAAAACGGAGGCCAGATTCGGAATCTACGTGAAATTTTGGGTTAGGAAGGATGTTTCCAGCGAAATCGGAGAGAAAAAATTTTCACTGACGTCCCCCCCCCTCTGGACAGCTTGCTTCGATTTTGGCTTCTAGTGGACGGATTTTGTCGTGCGATAGCTCGTTTGAAAGCTAAGAGTGAGACAAATTCACTGAAAGAATCGGCTTGTTCCTATCTGTCTTCGTTTAGATGTGAGGCGCCATTTAAGATTTTGGGACATTGGCGAAAAACGACAGAGTTAGAATTTGGGACGTTTTGGGCTCTACCTTCAAAACGAAGCATCGGATTGGAAAACGGATTTCAGATTTGGAATCAGCGTGAAATTCTTTATCTGTATGGTGAGTTTCAAGTCAATCGGTGAGAAAAAATTTTCAACATTTTTCGAAAAAACGACAGAGTTAGAATTTGGGATGTTTTGGTGTGTAGCGCCCAAACGAAGCATCGGATGAGAAAACGGAGGCCAGATTCGGAATCTACGTGAAATTTTGGGTTAGGAAGGATGTTTCCAGCGAAATCGGAGAGAAAAAATTTTCACTGACGTCCCCCCCCTCTGGACAGCTTGCTTCGATTTTGGCTTCTAGTGGACGGATTTTGTCGTGCGATAGCTCGTTTGAAAGCTAAGAGTGAGACAAATTCAGTGAAAGAATCGGCTTGTTCCTATCTGTCTTCGTTTAGATGTGAGACGCCATTTAAGATTTTGGGACATTGGCGAAAAACGACAGAGTTAGAATTTGGGACGTTTTGGACTCTAGCTTCAAAACGAAGCATCGGATTGGAAAACGGATTTCAGATTTGGAATCAGCGTGAAATTCTTTATCTGTATGGTGAGTTTCAAGTCAATCGGAGAGAAAAAATTTTCAACATTTTTCGAAAAAACGACAGAGTTAGAATTTTTGCGATGGCTGCCTACTGTAGAGCCAAAACGAAGCATCGGATGAGAAAACGGAGGCCAGATTCGGATTCAGCGTGAAATTCTGCATCGGTAGGGTGAGTTTCAAGTCAATCGGAGAGAAAAATGTTCGCTGACGTCCCCCCCCTCTGGACAGCTTGCTTCGATTTTGGCTTCCAGTGGACGGATTTTGTCGTGCGATAGCTCGTTTGAAAGCTAAGAGTGAGACAAATTCAGTGAAAGAATCGGCTTGTTCCTATCTGTCTTCGTTTAGATGTGAGACGCCATTTAAGATTTTGGGACATTGGCGAAAAACGACAGAGTTAGAATTTGGGACGTTTTGGGCTGTAGCTTCAAAACGAAGCATCGGATTGGAAAACGGATTTCAGATTTGGAATCAGCGTGAAATTTTTTATCTGTATGGTGAGTTTCAAGTCAATCGGAGAGTTTCAAGTCAATCGGCGAGAAAAATGTTCAACATTTTTCGGAAAAACGACAGAGTTAGAATTTTTGCGATGGCTGCCTACTGTAGAGCCAAAACGAAGCATCGGATGGGAAAACGGAGGCCAGATTCGGATTCAGCGTCAAATTCTACATGGAAATGGTGTATTTCCAGCTCAATCGGAGCACTAGAACCGGAGATAGACGGGATTTTTAGTGTTTGGATGATGGGTATTACGTCATCAGCTGATCGCCACACACTATATAAGCTGGGAACCGACGGAGACTTTTCATTTAGAGGAGAACGATTGTCAGAGGTAGGTCGTCTCTCTGAGCTCCGATGATAGCTTCGGACATTCCAAATCCCGAGTTTCTGTAAGAAACCGACTTAGAAAATTTCATTGCTGATATCAGCTAAGGCGTCAGACTTCGAGGTTCGCCAGGAGATGGCCTTCGTCTCCAGGCCATAAAAGACTCCAAAACTTTAAAGGCTTGTAACTTTGCTTCTACAAGTCCGTTTGACTTGATTCAAAAAAGGTTCGGTCGCTATTGACCTGCCCTAAGTGATGGACTACTTATAAAATTTCATAAGTAGTGCTAAAAAGTTGAAAAATTTAAATTCACTATTTTTGGAGGTTTTCTGGGGTTTTCGACCCTGCTGAAGTCAATGAAAGCATTTTTAATGATGTCTGAGCCAGTCTTCTCATGTTATAAGCGGCTTTTCACTGAAAGCGAGCAAGACACGGAGAGTTTTGCTGTAATATTCCACTGACAGGGTGTTCCTTCGGGACGGCGGACGATGCCGTAGTGATAAGTGTGGCAAGGGAATGTGTCATATTTGAGACCGTAACCGCTGGGGCAACTCATGTTGGGCATTTGACACAGCTCTCAACGTAGCACTTTGAACGCCAATCGGTTGAGTCTTAGCTATCTTGTCATGGGTGGCCTCTAAACATCTCCATTGCAAAACGCTGGTGAATCAAGCTCTCTACGGCTTGCTATCAAGCTGATCAAAGCAATAACTTGGGATGTTTCCTCAAGGTTTTCAAGTATGCTGAGTTCAAATCTGCTATCAGATTTCAAATTCAACTAAGTCTAAGGCAGCTTTGAGGGGTTAGATCCCAGCTACTGATCACTACCTTTGACTCGGCGTTCCTGTTACCACTTCGGGGCAGTGACAATGATGTCTTCAGCTGTAAAGAGCGGGTATCGGAGAAGATCTCTCACTTCCCTAGTGATCAGTACAAGGCCTTCGGGCTGTCGACGGGATCGAGTGCCACTCACTACACTCAAATCTATCATTCCTCACTAAGTGTAAATTACTGACTATACATTTGTCCTGCTATCAGGTTGTTTTGACTTGGTATCTAGTTGAATAGTCTCTTGCTATCAAGAGATTCACTTCTGCTCATAAAGCACATCATCGCTGTAATACCT
Organism: Prostheceraeus crozeri; assembly: GCA_907163375.1. Lineage (NCBI taxonomy): Eukaryota > Metazoa > Platyhelminthes > Polycladida > Euryleptidae > Prostheceraeus > Prostheceraeus crozeri. The sequence continues at coordinate 101,148 of CAJQUW010004777.1, read as the reverse complement.
CCTTTGCTCGAGCGTTCCTTCGGGACGGCGGGTACTGCCGTAGAGGGATTGTGTTGCACGGGTTGTTCGTCGTTTGTTAGACCGAAACCTCTGAGCCGTTGCTCATGTAGGGCGTTCGACTTCATACTCAACGTGACGTTTTCTCTCGCCAGGTCAGAGTACTTCAGCCATTCGACAAAGGTTAGTCTTTATGATATGGAGTAGAGTGAAATGTAATTCATTAGATGCCCCTTCAATGATTGCTCCCATGATAAACGTTGATGAGACAAATGAAATGATTCTCATCTTCCTTTTTCAGTGATTGAAATCTACTAACACACTACCGTATAATCGTCCACTATGGGACAAGACATGATAGAGCCTCCACGCGCTTTGCCCTGGGCAGTCTTCGGACTGGCGAATACTATCATTAAGTTGAATCTGCTATCAGTCAACTTGAACGTTGCAAATGAAGTTCGGTGTAATACTTCCTTTCGACGGGCGTTCCTGTAAAGGGCGGCGGTGAAACCCGTAGCTATGTATACCGCAGGGGACATTCGGCAATGGTCAATCTTGTTAAACCTCTCTGCGTCATGTTTGCAAGTGATTGCCTCTGTCTCAACGTAGTATGCATTCGCGCCAGGGCGACATTTAGCCAACTGTCGAAGGTTGCCTAAAACTTTCCATTGCATACGTTATGAGAACCATGAGTTCTACCTGTCTCTATCAATGAGACGAATTGATGAATGGAATGAAATGGGAGGACACTCACGCGCCACACGCAACATAACACACTTCTCTCTTCCGTAGTCTAACAAGCTCTTTACACATGGATCGCAGTCGATTGCTATCCCTGTATCAGAAGTGTAAGCTATCTTAATTTATTTGACACTATTTCATCTATTATCATCATCGTCCATATGAAATGTTTTAAGATTTACAAGTTAGACTAAGCGTTCTACTATTTGTAAATGAAAGATATAGTTTCAACAGATTATAAGTTAAAAGAAAAGTTCCAATAGTATGTGCATTAGAAATAACGTTTCAGCTGTTTGTATGTTAGAAATAAGATAAAGTTTCAATTGTGTGTACGTTAGAAATAAAGTTCTATCTGTTTCTATGATAGAAATAAAACAAAGTTTCAACCGTTAACAAGTTAAAAATAAAGTTTCAAGAGTTTACAAGTTAAAACTAATGTTTCAATAGTGTATGTATGTTAAGAATAAAGTTAGAACAGTTTACAAGCTGAAATAAAGTTTTAATAGTGTACACGTTGGAAATAAAGTTTTAATAGTTTATGTGCTTCAAAATAGAGTTATAACAGTTTATATGTTAGAAATAAAGTTTCAACAGTCTACAAGTTAAAAATAAAATTATAACTGTTTCAAGAGTTTACAAGTTAGAAATTAAGTTTGAATGGTGTATGCGTTAGAAATAAAGTTTTAGCTGTTTGTATATCAAAATAAAGTTTCAAGAGTTTACAAGTTAGAAATAAAATGAAGGTTCACCAGTTTACAAGTTAAGAATGAAGTTCTATCTGTTTGTATGTTAGAAATAAAACAAAGTTTCAACCGTTAACAAGTTAAAAATAAAGTTTTAAGAGTTACAAGTTAAAACTAATGTTTCAATAGTGTGTGTATGTTAAGAATAAAGTTTTATCTGTTTGTATGTTAGAAATAGAATGAAGTTTCACCAGTTTACAAGTTAAGAATAAAGTTCTATCTGTTTATATGTTAGAAATAAAATAAAGTTTCAATAGTTTGCAAGTTAAAAATAAAGTTTCAATAGTTTACAAGTTTTAAAATAAAGTTTAAATAGTGTGCAAGATAAAAAATAAAGTTTGAACAGTTTACAAGCTGAAATAAAGTTTTAATAGTGTACACGTTGGAAATAAAGTTTTAATAGTTTATGTGCTTCAAAATAGAGTTATAACAGTTTATATGTTAGAAATAAAATGAAGTTTCATCAGTTTACAAGTTAAGAATAAAGTTCTATCTGTTTGTATGATAGAAATAAAACAAAGTTTCAACCGTTTACAAGTTAAAATAAAGTTTCACCAGTGTACAAGTTAGAAATAAAGTTTCAATAGTGTATATGTTAGAAATAAAGTTTTAGCTGTTTGTATATGAAAAACTAAGTTTCAAGAGTTTACAAGTTAAAAAATAAAGTTTCAATGGTGTATACGTTAGAAATAAAGTTTTAGCTGTTTGTATATCAAAATAAAGTTTCAAGAGTTTACAAGTTAGAAATAAAGTTTCAACAGTGTGCACGTTAAGAATAAAGTTTCAATAGTGTGTATGTTAAGAATAAAGTTCTATCTGTTTATATGTTAGAAATAAAAATGAAGGTTCATCAGTTTACAAGTTAAGAATAAAGTTTTATCTGTTTGTATGTTAGAAATAAAATAAAGTTTCGACCGTTAACAAGTTAAAAATAAAGTTTCAGATTAAAATAAAGTTTCAATAGTGTGTATGATGGAAATAAAGTTTAAGCGCTTTGTGCGTCAGAAATAAAGTTTCAACCGTTTACAAGTTAAAAATAAAGTTTCAACAGTGTGTACGTTAAGAATAAAGTTCTATCTGTTTATATGTTAGAAATAAAAATAAAGGTTCACCAGTTTACAGGTTAAGAATAAAGTTTTATCTGCTTGTATGTCAGAAATGAAATAAAGTTTCACCAGTTTAAAAGTTAAGAATAAAGTTTCAATAGTGTGTATGTTAGAAATAAAGTTTCAATAGTGTGTATGTTAAGAATAAAGTTCTATCTGTTTATATGTTAGAAATAAAAATGAAGGTTCACCAGTTTGCAAGTTAAGAATAAAGTTTTATCTGCTTGCATGTCAGAAATGAAATAAAGTTTCACCAGTTTAAAAGTTAAGAATAAAGTTTCACCAGTTTAAAAGTTAAGAATAAAGTTTCAATAGTGTGTATGTTAAGAATAAAGTTCTATCTGTTTATATGTTAGAAATAAAATGAAGTTTCAATAGTGTGTATGTTAAGAATAAAGTTCTATCTGTTTATATGTTAGAAATAAAATGAAAGTTCACCAGTTTACAAGTTAAGAATAAATTTTATCTGCTTGTATGTTAGAAATAAAATAAAGTTTCACCGATTTACAAGTTAAAAAATAAAGTTTCAATAGTTAACACGTTAAAAATAAAGTTTCAATAGTGTGTATGTTAAGAATAAAGTTCTATCTGTTTGTATATTAGAAAGAAAATGAAGGTTCATCAGTTTACAAGTTAATAATAAAGTTTTATCTGTTTGTATGTTAGAAATAAAACATAGTTTCAACCGTTGACAAGTTAAAAATAAAGTTTCAATAGTTTGCGAGTTAAAACTAATGTTTCAATAGTGCGTATGTTAAGAATAAAGTTTTATCTGTTTGTATGTTAGAAATAAAATGAAGCTTCGCCAGTTTACAAGTTTAGAATAAAGTTTTATCAGCTTGTATGTTAGAAATAAAATGAAGTTTCACCAGTTTACAAATTAAAAATAAAGTTTCAATAGTGTGTACGTTAGAAATAAAGTTTCAACCGTTTACAAGTTAAAATAAAGTTTCAACAGTGTCTACGTTAGAAATAAAGTTTTATCTGTTTGTAAAGTTCGATCGTAGGATTTACTAGTTTGCAAGTTAGACTCAGCATTCTACTAGTTGTAAATGAAAATAACGTTTCAACAGTTTACAGATTAAAATAAAGTTTCAATAGTGTATATGATGGAAATAAAGTTTAAGCGCTTTGTGCGTTAGAAATAAAGTTTCAGCCGTTGACAAGTTAAAAATAAAGTTTCAACAGTGTGTACGTTAGAAATAAAGTTTCAACAGTTTACAAGTTGAAAAATAAAGTTTCAACAGTGTGTACGTTAGAAATAAATGAAAGTAAGAACTTCATCGTATGAGTATTCAAAGCATGTTTTGTAAATCAAATGTGTGTAGTCCTGACATGATAGAATCGCGTTAGAAATAAAGTTTCAGCCGTTTACAAGTTAAAGATAAAGTTTCAACAGTGTGTACGTTAGAAATAAAGTTTTAGCTGTTTATATGTTAGAAACAAAATAAAGTTTCACAGTTTACAAGTTGAAAAATAAAGTTTCAACAGTGTGTACGTTAGAAATAAATGAAAGTAAGAACTTCATCGTATGAGTATTCAAAACATGTTTTGTAAATCAAATGTGTGTAGTCCTGACATGATAGAATCAAATGAACTTGACAAACGCGTTTGTCAAGCTTGATTCTATCATGTCAGTACTACACACATTTGATTTACAAAACATGTTTTGAATACTCATACGATGAAGTTCTTACTTTCATTTATTTCTAACGTACACACTGTTGAAACTTTATTTTTCAACTTGTAAACTGTGAAACTTTATTTTGTTTCTAACATATAAACAGCTAAAACTTTATTTCTAACGTACACACTGTTGAAACTTTATCTTTAACTTGTAAACGGCTGAAACTTTATTTCTAACGCGATTCTATCATGTCAGGACTACACACATTTGATTTACAAAACATGCTTTGAATACTCATACGATGAAGTTCTTACTTTCATTTATTTCTAACGTACACACTGTTGAAACTTTATTTTTCAACTTGTAAACTGTTGAAACTTTATTTCTAACGTACACACTGTTGAAACTTTATTTTTAACTTGTCAACGGCTGAAACTTTATTTCTAACGCACAAAGCGCTTAAACTTTATTTCCATCATATACACTATTGAAACTTTATTTTAATCTGTAAACTGTTGAAACGTTATTTTCATTTACAACTAGTAGAATGCTGAGTCTAACTTGCAAACTAGTAAATCCTACGATCGAACTTTACAAACAGATAAAACTTTATTTCTAACGTAGACACTGTTGAAACTTTATTTTAACTTGTAAACGGTTGAAACTTTATTTCTAACGTACACACTATTGAAACTTTATTTTTAATTTGTAAACTGGTGAAACTTCATTTTATTTCTAACATACAAGCTGATAAAACTTTATTCTAAACTTGTAAACTGGCGAAGCTTCATTTTATTTCTAACATACAAACAGATAAAACTTTATTCTTAACATACGCACTATTGAAACATTAGTTTTAACTCGCAAACTATTGAAACTTTATTTTTAACTTGTCAACGGTTGAAACTATGTTTTATTTCTAACATACAAACAGATAAAACTTTATTATTAACTTGTAAACTGATGAACCTTCATTTTCTTTCTAATATACAAACAGATAGAACTTTATTCTTAACATACACACTATTGAAACTTTATTTTTAACGTGTTAACTATTGAAACTTTATTTTTTAACTTGTAAATCGGTGAAACTTTATTTTATTTCTAACATACAAGCAGATAAAATTTATTCTTAACTTGTAAACTGGTGAACTTTCATTTTATTTCTAACATATAAACAGATAGAACTTTATTCTTAACATACACACTATTGAAACTTCATTTTATTTCTAACATATAAACAGATAGAACTTTATTCTTAACATACACACTATTGAAACTTTATTCTTAACTTTTAAACTGGTGAAACTTTATTCTTAACTTTTAAACTGGTGAAACTTTATTTCATTTCTGACATGCAAGCAGATAAAACTTTATTCTTAACTTGCAAACTGGTGAACCTTCATTTTTATTTCTAACATATAAACAGATAGAACTTTATTCTTAACATACACACTATTGAAACTTTATTTCTAACATACACACTATTGAAACTTTATTCTTAACTTTTAAACTGGTGAAACTTTATTTCATTTCTGACATACAAGCAGATAAAACTTTATTCTTAACCTGTAAACTGGTGAACCTTTATTTTTATTTCTAACATATAAACAGATAGAACTTTATTCTTAACGTACACACTGTTGAAACTTTATTTTTAACTTGTAAACGGTTGAAACTTTATTTCTGACGCACAAAGCGCTTAAACTTTATTTCCATCATACACACTATTGAAACTTTATTTTAATCTGAAACTTTATTTTTAACTTGTTAACGGTCGAAACTTTATTTTATTTCTAACATACAAACAGATAAAACTTTATTCTTAACTTGTAAACTGATGAACCTTCATTTTTATTTCTAACATATAAACAGATAGAACTTTATTCTTAACATACACACTATTGAAACTTTATTCTTAACGTGCACACTGTTGAAACTTTATTTCTAACTTGTAAACTCTTGAAACTTTATTTTGATATACAAACAGCTAAAACTTTATTTCTAACGTATACACCATTGAAACTTTATTTTTTAACTTGTAAACTCTTGAAACTTAGTTTTTCATATACAAACAGCTAAAACTTTATTTCTAACATATACACTATTGAAACTTTATTTCTAACTTGTACACTGGTGAAACTTTATTTTAACTTGTAAACGGTTAAAACTTTGTTTTATTTCTATCATACAAACAGATAGAACTTTATTCTTAACTTGTAAACTGATGAAACTTCATTTTATTTCTAACATATAAACTGTTATAACTCTATTTTGAAGCACATAAACTATTAAAACTTTATTTCCAACGTGTACACTATTAAAACTTTATTTCAGCTTGTAAACTGTTCAAACTTTATTTTTTATCTTGCACACTATTTAAACTTTATTTTAAAACTTGTAAACTATTGAAACTTTATTTTTAACTTGCAAACTATTGAAACTTTATTTTATTTCTAACATATAAACAGATAGAACTTTATTCTTAACTTGTAAACTGTTGAAACTTCATTCTATTTCTAACATACAAACAGATAAAACTTTATTCTTAACATACACACACTATTGAAACATTAGTTTTAACTTGTAACTCTTAAAACTTTATTTTTAACTTGTTAACGGTTGAAACTTTGTTTTATTTCTAACATACAAACAGATAGAACTTCATTCTTAACTTGTAAACTGGTGAATCTTCATTTTATTTCTAACTTGTAAACTCTTGAAACTTTATTTTGATATACAAACAGCTAAAACTTTATTTCTAACGCATACACCATTCAAACTTAATTTCTAACTTGTAAACTCTTGAAACAGTTATAATTTTATTTTTAACTTGTAGACTGTTGAAACTTTATTTTATTTCTAACATATAAACAGATAGAACTTTATTCTTAACTTGTAAACTGGTGAAACTTCATTCTATTTCTAACATATAAACAGATAGAACTTTATTCTTAACTTATAAACTTAAAGAGATAGAACTTTATTCGTAACTTGTAAACTGGTGAAACTTCATTCTATTTCTAACATACAAACAGATAAAACTTTATTCTTAACATACACACACTATTGAAACATTAGTTAAACTTGTAAACTCTTAAAACTTTATTTTTAACTTGTTAACGGTTGAAACTTTGTTTTATTTCTAACATACAAACAGATAGAACTTTATTCTTAACTTGTAAACTGATGAAACTTCATTTTATTTCTAACATATAAACTGTTATAACTCTATTTTGAAGCACATAAACTATTAAAACTTTATTTCCAACGTGTACACTATTAAAACTTTATTTCAGCTTGTAAACTGTTCAAACTTTATTTTTTATCTTGCACACTATTTAAACTTTATTTTAAAACTTGTAAACTATTGAAACTTCATTTTTAACTTGCAAACTATTGAAACTTTATTTTATTTCTAACATATAAACAGATAGAACTTTAAAGAAATAGTGCCCATAGTATTGAAAATTGAAAGCAATCCGTGTTCAAGCGCACGACATGTTTCAGCTTTACAAAGCCATCCTCAGGTGAACAAAGATATGTACAGGATAAAATTCTCTTAAATATAAAATTCGTGGTTACATCGGATGGTATGATCACATTTCAACGCTAAAATCAAGGTCATTCACAGCAGTCAAAGATGCAATGAATAATGAAATAAAATCAATTCTATTTACAGTTCTACAAATTTAGGCATAGATTCATAGAGCTTTCCCGTTCATTCATCAGGCTATTGTTCGATTTCTTTAATAGAATAGATTCCAGATGTCTAGGGTACCTCGTCTGAGAAACGACCTTGAAATTATCTTTGTGAGGAGGATGAACATGCAAGCTAATTTCAGAAGGCGTTGGGTAGCCTTTCAAGTGTTCATTCATCCTAGTAATGAAATGCCTGACCGAGCTGCCGATGTAGCACTTGTCACAGTGCTCACAAGAATACTTGTAGACAATGTTTGACTTGAGCTCGGCAGGCACTTTGTCTTTGTTAGCAAAGAACATACTGGTCTTGAGAGTCTGGAATACAGGTCGAATTTTCACGCTAGGAGAAATAATTTTGTTGATATCTTTTATATGTTTTCTTAAAGTATTTTCTCCTTCAGCAATGAAGGGAAAGCTCCAATTAATTGTACGGGTGTCACTTCTATCATTCTCAGTGTGGTTGGGAGTCCGGTTTTCATGTCTCGCCTCAACTTCTTTCTGAATACGAATTATCTCATTATTCGTGAAACCATTTTTTTGAAAAACACCAGTGATAGTACTTGCAGACTTGTGATAATTGCTGATATTAGAATTAATTTTCAAAGCGCGGCTGAAAAGTGATCTCATGGCAGCCAAGCGATATCGCTTTGGAGAGTATGCCGAATTTGGGGTATAAACACCGGTGTTGGTTTCTTTGAAGTGCCAGGTAGTGTCGAAGGCTTCATCATTTTTCGACACTACGGCATCCAAGAAAGTCAGACGACCATCGACTTCCTCTTCGTAGGTAAAGTCGATCTGAGGATGCAGTTCATTCAAAAAGGAATGAAAAGCAGAAATATCAGCATTCATCTCAAATATGCAAAAAATATCGTCCACATACCGTTTGTAAAACACTGGGCCAGAACCGACAAAATTTTTCAATTGTTTCTCAAGCATGTCCATGGTAAATGCAGCCATTGTTGGGGCGAGACATGAACCCATAGACATCCCATCCACTTGAACATACAATTCCTCATTGAAGGAGAAAAGGATGTTGGTAGATGCTAACTTCAGTAGCTCTCGCAAGGCCTGTTTTCCGATAGGGATTTCATCTTCCGAAATGGTGGACACAATATGCTCGATGGTATCATCGACAGGTATGCTGGTGAATAGACTTTTCACGTCAAAACTGACTATTTTACGACTTTTAGAAGCTTGACCTTTGATGAGATCAGTGAACTCGAAGGTGTCTTTCACCACAAACTCTTTTGGGAGAAGAGGCTTCAGAATTCTATCCAGCCATTTGGCTAGATTAGACGGATAAGCATCGATCATATTTAGAATAGGACGGTAAGGAGGATCACTCCGATCTTTATGAATTTTAGGGAGACCGTAGAGTCTTGCCGGTTGGGAACCGACTGGCTTAATGATTTTGAAAATCGTATCGGAAATCAGGCCTTTACTTTTCAGTTGAGTGAGTTTTCGCACAAATCTATCCTCTTCGAGAATGAATGGACTCTTTCTTGAGCGAGCAGAGGGAGAATATTTTTGGAATTTGGATTGATCTTCAAGAAGCTTTTCCATCTTTGACACATAGGAGGTGCGTTTATCAATTACAACACCGTTCCCCTTGTCAAATTTGCTAACATATAGATGTTTACGAGAGGACACAGTCTGAAGAACTTTTATTTTAGAACGCCAGTACTTGGATATCTTATGGCGCGAAAAGTAAGATTTGAAAGTACTGCGAAACTTGTGTTTCAGAGTACTAATCTTTTCTTCATGAAGAGAAGAAAGAGGAATTTGGCTGAACATAGCTTCAGCTTCAGCTTTCTCTTTATCCAAAGAAATGGTTTCCCTTGGCCAAGCCATCGAAAAGCCAAGACTAAGAATTTCCATCTCTTCTTTGGTAAATTGATCGTCAGTCAGATTAATGACAGAGGAAAAGGACTCACTTTTGTCCTCGGAATCTTGATCAGAATCGGCTTTGCTCTTCAAGGAGATCAAAGTCGTCAGCTTCTTAGTCTTGGCTTTTCGATGGCTTGGCCAAGGGTAACCATTTCTTTGGATAAAGAGAAAGCTGAAGCTATGTTCAGCCAAATTCCTCTTTCTTCTCTTCATGAAGAAAAGATTAGTACTCTGAAACACAAGTTTCGCAGTACTTTCAAATCTTACTTTTCGCGCCATAAGATATCCAAGTACTGGCGTTCTAAAATAAAAGTTCTTCAGACTGTGTCCTCTCGTAAACATCTATATGTTAGCAAATTTGACAAGGGGAACGGTGTTGTAATTGATAAACGCACCTCCTATGTGTCAAAGATGGAAAAGCTTCTTGAAGATCAATCCAAATTCCAAAAATATTCTCCCTCTGCTCGCTCAAGAAAGAGTCCATTCATTCTCGAAGAGGATAGATTTGTGCGAAAACTCACTCAACTGAAAAGTAAAGGCCTGATTTCCGATACGATTTTCAAAATCATTAAGCCAGTCGGTTCCCAACCGGCAAGACTCTACGGTCTCCCTAAAATTCATAAAGATCGGAGTGATCCTCCTTACCGTCCTATTCTAAATATGATCGATGCTTATCCGTCTAATCTAGCCAAATGGCTGGATAGAATTCTGAAGCCTCTTCTCCCAAAAGAGTTTGTGGTGAAAGACACCTTCGAGTTCACTGATCTCATCAAAGGTCAAGCTTCTAAAAGTCGTAAAATAGTCAGTTTTGACGTGAAAAGTCTATTCACCAGCATACCTGTCGATGATACCATCGAGCATATTGTGTCCACCATTTCGGAAGATGAAATCCCTATCGGAAAACAGGCCTTGCGAGAGCTACTGAAGTTAGCATCTACCAACATCCTTTTCTCCTTCAATGAGGAATTGTATGTTCAAGTGGATGGGATGTCTATGGGTTCATGTCTCGCCCCAACAATGGCTGCATTTACCATGGACATGCTTGAGAAACAATTGAAAAATTTTGTCGGTTCTGGCCCAGTGTTTTACAAACGGTATGTGGACGATATTTTTTGCATATTTGAGATGAATGCTGATATTTCTGCTTTTCATTCCTTTTTGAATGAACTGCATCCTCAGATCGACTTTACCTACGAAGAGGAAGTCGATGGTCGTCTGACTTTCTTGGATGCCGTAGTGTCGAAAAATGATGAAGCCTTCGACACTACCTGGCACTTCAAAGAAACCAACACCGGTGTTTATACCCCAAATTCGGCATACTCTCCAAAGCGATATCGCTTGGCTGCCATGAGATCACTTTTCAGCCGCGCTTTGAAAATTAATTCTAATATCAGCAATTATCACAAGTCTGCAAGTACTATCACTGGTGTTTTTCAAAAAAATGGTTTCACGAATAATGAGATAATTCGTATTCAGAAAGAAGTTGAGGCGAGACATGAAAACCGGACTCCCAACCACACTGAGAATGATAGAAGTGACACCCGTACAATTAATTGGAGCTTTCCCTTCATTGCTGAAGGAGAAAATACTTTAAGAAAACATATAAAAGATATCAACAAAATTATTTCTCCTAGCGTGAAAATTCGACCTGTATTCCAGACTCTCAAGACCAGTATGTTCTTTGCTAACAAAGACAAAGTGCCTGCCGAGCTCAAGTCAAACATTGTCTACAAGTATTCTTGTGAGCACTGTGACAAGTGCTACATCGGCAGCTCGGTCAGGCATTTCATTACTAGGATGAATGAACACTTGAAAGGCTACCCAACGCCTTCTGAAATTAGCTTGCATGTTCATCCTCCTCACAAAGATAATTTCAAGGTCGTTTCTCAGACGAGGTACCCTAGACATCTGGAATCTATTCTATTAAAGAAATCGAACAATAGCCTGATGAATGAACGGGAAAGCTCTATGAATCTATGCCTAAATTTGTAGAACTGTAAATAGAATTGATTTTATTTCATTATTCATTGCATCTTTGACTGCTGTGAATGACCTTGATTTTAGCGTTGAAATGTGATCATACCATCCGATGTAACCACGAATTTTATATTTAAGAGAATTTTATCCTGTACATATCTTTGTTCACCTGAGGATGGCTTTGTAAAGCTGAAACATGTCGTGCGCTTGAACACGGATTGCTTTCAATTTTTAGATAGAACTTTATTTCTAACGTACACACAATTGAAACTTTCTCTTATTTCTAACATACAAACAGCTGAAACGTTATTTCTAATGCACATACTATTGGAACTTTTCTTTTAACTTATAATCTGTTGAAACTTTATTTTGGCTTGTAAACTGATGAAACTTTATTTCTAACTGGTAAACTTTTGAAGTTTTATTTTTAACTTGTAATTGTTGAAGCTTTAATTTTAACTTGTAAACTGTTGAAACTTTATTTTTAACTTGTAAACGGTTGAAACTTTGTTTTATTTCTATCATACAAACAGATAGAACTTTATTCTTAACTTGTAAACTGATGAAACTTCATTTTATTTCTAACATATAAACTGTTATAACTCTATTTTGAAGCACATAAACTATTAAAACTTTATTTCCAACGTGTACACTATTAAAACTTTATTTCAGCTTGTAAACTGTTCAAACTTTATTTTTTATCTTGCACACTATTTAAACTTTATTTTAAAACTTGTAAACTATTGAAACTTTATTTTTAACTTGCAAACTATTGAAACTTTATTTTATTTCCAACATATAAACAGATAGAACTTTATTCTTAACTTGTAAACTGGTGAAACTTCATTCTATTTCTAACATACAAACAGATAAAACTTTATTCTTAACATACACACACTATTGAAACATTAGTTTTAACTTGTAACTCTTAAAACTTTATTTTTAACTTGTTAACGGTTGAAACTTTGTTTTATTTCTAACATACAAACAGATAGAACTTCATTCTTAACTTGTAAACTGGTGAACCTTCATTTTATTTCTAACTTGTAAACTCTTGAAACTTTATTTTGATATACAAACAGCTAAAACTTTATTTCTAACGCATACACCATTCAAACTTAATTTCTAACTTGTAAACTCTTGAAACAGTTATAATTTTATTTTTAACTTGTAGACTGTTGAAACTTTATTTCTAACATATAAACTGTTATAACTCTATTTTCAAGCACATAAACTATTAAAACTTTATTTCCAACGTGTACACTATTAAAACTTTATTTCAGCTTGTAAACTGTTCTAACTTTATTCTTAACATACATACACTATTGAAACATTAGTTTTAACTTGTAAACTCTTGAAACTTTATTTTTAACTTGTTAACGGTTGAAACTTTGTTTTATTTCTATCATAGAAACAGATAGAACTTTATTTCTAACGTACACACAATTGAAACTTTCTCTTATTTCTAACATACAAACAGCTGAAACGTTATTTCTAATGCACATACTATTGGAACTTTTCTTTTAACTTATAATCTGTTGAAACTATATCTTTCATTTACAAATAGTAGAACGCTTAGTCTAACTTGTAAATCTTAAAACATTTCATATGGACGATGATGATAATAGATGAAATAGTGTCAAATAAATTAAGATAGCTTACACTTCTGATACAGGGATAGCAATCGACTGCGATCCATGTGTAAAGAGCTTGTTAGACTACGGAAGAGAGAAGTGTGTTATGTTGCGTGTGGCGCGTGAGTGTCCTCCCATTTCATTCCATTCATCAATTCGTCTCATTGATAGAGACAGGTAGAACTCATGGTTCTCATAACGTATGTAATGGAAAGTTTTAGGCAACCTTCGACAGTTGGCTAAATGTCGCCCTGGCGCGAATGCATACTACGTTGAGACAGAGGCAATCACTTGCAAACATGACGCAGAGAGGTTTAACAAGATTGACCATTGCCGAATGTCCCCTGCGGTATACATAGCTACGGGTTTCACCGCCGCCCTTTACAGGAACGCCCGTCGAAAGGAAGTATTACACCGAACTTCATTTGAAACGTTCAAGTTGACTGATAGCAGATTCAACTTAATGATAGTATTCGCCAGTCCGAAGACTGCCCAGGGCAAAGCGCGTGGAGGCTCTATCATGTCTTGTCCCATAGTGGACGATTATACGGTAGTGTGTTAGTAGATTTCAATCACTGAAAAAGGAAGATGAGAATCATTTCATTTGTCTCATCAACGTTTATCATGGGAGCAATCATTGAAGGGGCATCTAATGAATTACATTTCACTCTACTCCATATCATAAAGACTAACCTTTGTCGAATGGCTGAAGTACTCTGACCTGGCGAGAGAAAACGTCACGTTGAGTATGAAGTCGAACGCCCAACGTGAGCAACGGCTCAGAGGTTTCGGTCTAACAAACGACGAACAACCCGTGCAACACAATCCCTCTACGGCAGTACCCGCCGTCCCGAAGGAACGCTCGAGCAAAGGAGGTATTACAGCGATGATGTGCTTTATGAGCAGAAGTGAATCTCTTGATAGCAAGAGACTATTCAACTAGATACCAAGTCAAAACAACCTGATAGCAGGACAAATGTATAGTCAGTAATTTACACTTAGTGAGGAATGATAGATTTGAGTGTAGTGAGTGGCACTCGATCCCGTCGACAGCCCGAAGGCCTTGTACTGATCACTAGGGAAGTGAGAGATCTTCTCCGATACCCGCTCTTTACAGCTGAAGACATCATTGTCACTGCCCCGAAGTGGTAACAGGAACGCCGAGTCAAAGGTAGTGATCAGTAGCTGGGATCTAACCCCTCAAAGCTGCCTTAGACTTAGTTGAATTTGAAATCTGATAGCAGATTTGAACTCAGCATACTTGAAAACCTTGAGGAAACATCCCAAGTTATTGCTTTGATCAGCTTGATAGCAAGCCGTAGAGAGCTTGATTCACCAGCGTTTTGCAATGGAGATGTTTAGAGGCCACCCATGACAAGATAGCTAAGACTCAACCGATTGGCGTTCAAAGTGCTACGTTGAGAGCTGTGTCAAATGCCCAACATGAGTTGCCCCAGCGGTTACGGTCTCAAATATGACACATTCCCTTGCCACACTTATCACTACGGCATCGTCCGCCGTCCCGAAGGAACACCCTGTCAGTGGAATATTACAGCAAAACTCTCCGTGTCTTGCTCGCTTTCAGTGAAAAGCCGCTTATAGCATGAGAAGACTGGCTCAGACATCATTAAAAATGCTTTCATTGACTTCAGCAGGGTCGAAAACCCCAGAAAACCTCCAAAAATAGTGAATTTAAATTTTTCAACTTTTTAGCACTACTTATGAAATTTTATAAGTAGTCCATCACTTAGGGCAGGTCAATAGCGACCGAACCTTTTTTGAATCAAGTCAAACGGACTTGTAGAAGCAAAGTTACAAGCCTTTAAAGTTTTGGAGTCTTTTATGGCCTGGAGACGAAGGCCATCTCCTGGCGAACCTCGAAGTCTGACGCCTTAGCTGATATCAGCAATGAAATTTTCTAAGTCGGTTCCTTACAGAAACTCGGGATTTGGAATGTCCGAAGCTATCATCGGAGCTCAGAGAGACGACCTACCTCTGACAATCGTTCTCCTCTAAATGAAAAGTCTCCGTCGGTTCCCAGCTTATATAGTGTGTGGCGATCAGCTGATGACGTAATACCCATCATCCAAACACTAAAAATCCCGTCTATCTCCGGTTCTAGTGCTCCGATTGAGCTGGAAATACACCATTTCCATGTAGAATTTGACGCTGAATCCGAATCTGGCCTCCGTTTTCCCATCCGATGCTTCGTTTTGGCTCTACAGTAGGCAGCCATCGCAAAAATTCTAACTCTGTCGTTTTTCCGAAAAATGTTGAACATTTTTCTCGCCGATTGACTTGAAACTCTCCGATTGACTTGAAACTCACCATACAGATAAAGAATTTCACGCAGACTCCAAATCTGAAATCCGTTTTCCAATCCGATGCTTCGTTTTGAAGCTACAGCCAAAACGTCCCAAATTCTAACTCTGTCGTTTTTCGCCAATGTCCCAAAATCTTAAATGGCGTCTCACATCTAAACGAAGACAGATAGGAACAAGCCGATTCTTTCAGTGAATTTGTCTCACTCTTAGCTTTCAAACGAGCTATCGCACGACAAAATCCGTCCACTGGAAGCCAAAATCGAAGCAAGCTGTCCAGAGGGGGGGGGGACGTCAGCGAACATTTTTCTCTCCGATTGACTTGAAACTCACCCTACCGATGCAGAATTTCACGCTGAATCCGAATCTGGCCTCCGTTTTCTCATCCGATGCTTCGTTTTGGCTCTACAGTAGGCAGCCATCGCAAAAATTCTAACTCTGTCGTTTTTTCGAAAAATGTTGAAAATTTTTTCTCTCCGATTGACTTGAAACTCACCATACAGATAAAGAATTTCACGCTGATTCCAAATCTGAAATCCGTTTTCCAATCCGATGCTTCGTTTTGAAGCTAGAGTCCAAAACGTCCCAAATTCTAACTCTGTCGTTTTTCGCCAATGTCCCAAAATCTTAAATGGCGTCTCACATCTAAACGAAGACAGATAGGAACAAGCCGATTCTTTCACTGAATTTGTCTCACTTTTAGCTTTCAAACGAGCTATCGCACGACAAAATCCGTCCACTAGAAGCCAAAATCGAAGCAAGCTGTCCAGAGGGGGGGGGACGTCAGTGAAAATTTTTTCTCTCCGATTTCGCTGGAAACATCCTTCCTAACCCAAAATTTCACGTAGATTCCGAATCTGGCCTCCGTTTTCTCATCCGATGCTTCGTTTGGGCGCTACACACCAAAACATCCCAAATTCTAACTCTGTCGTTTTTTCGAAAAATGTTGAAAATTTTTTCTCACCGATTGACTTGAAACTCACCATACAGATAAAGAATTTCACGCTGATTCCAAATCTGAAATCCGTTTTCCAATCCGATGCTTCGTTTTGAAGGTAGAGCCCAAAACGTCCCAAATTCTAACTCTGTCGTTTTTCGCCAATGTCCCAAAATCTTAAATGGCGCCTCACATCTAAACGAAGACAGATAGGAACAAGCCGATTCTTTCACTGAATTTGTCTCACTCTTAGCTTTCAAACCAGCTATCGCACGACAAAATCCGTCCACTGGAAGCCAAAATCGAAGCAAGCTGTCCAGAGGGGGGGGGGACGTCAGTGAAAATTTTTTCTCTCCGATTTCGCTGGAAACATCCTTCCTAACCCAAAATTTCACGTAGATTCCGAATCTGGCCTCCGTTTTCTCATCCGATGCTTCGTTTGGGCGCTACACACCAAAACGTCCCAAATTTTAACTCTGTCGTTTTTCGCCAATGTCCCAAAATCTTAAATGGCGTCTCACATCTAAACGAAGACAGATAGGAACAAGCCGATTCTTTCACTGAATTTGTCTCACTCGTAGCTTTCAAACGAGCTATCGCACGACAAAATCCGTCCACTAGAAGCCAAAATCGAAGCAAGCTGTCCAGAGGGGGGGGGACGTCAGTGAAAATTTTTTCTCTCCGATTTCGCTGGAAACATCCTTCCTAACCCAAAATTTCACGTAGATTCCGAATCTGGCCTCCGTTTTCTCATCCGATGCTTCGTTTGGGCGCTACACACCAAAACGTCCCAAATTTTAACTCTGTTAAAATTTTGAAGAAAAATTTTTTCTCGCCGATTGAGCTGGAAATCACATCACAGATGCAGAATTTTACGCTGAATCCGAATCTGGCAGCCATTTCACCATCCACGACAACCTAGACGGTCGCCCACGTCAGCCTAGACGGTCGCCCACGTCAACCTAGACGGTCGCCCACGTCAACCTGGACGGTCGCCCAAGTCAACCAGGCGGTCGGACCAACTCACTCGAGTCTCACACTCTGTCGTTGCAGAGGGGGGGGGAGTCAGCGAACATGTTGTGAACCCACCTGGCCGGCACACCACGACAGACTCTGTCGTTCCAGAGGGGGGGGGGAACTCAGACCCGAAGCACCACGGCGGCCGACCACGACACTCTGCCGTTCCAGAGGGGGGGGCGCCGGTCGAGTGTTTGTCACTTGCTTACTACTTCGATCCTTTTTGGTGCTTTCAATGGAACAAGTTTATAATTTGAATGACAAGGACTAGAGGCATCAATGTCTATATAATTTTTCACAGTTCGTTATTTTTTCATGGAAGGAATTGTGCCTGTATATTATGCAATCACTTTGTTCGTTTAATATCATCACGCTGGTCAAGTTGACAAAACTATCTACTAGACTTACATATTTTACTCGAAGTTGCTATTTGGGGTATTTTCAAATTTGGAATCATTAAATCAATTATTTATTTTAATCGTGTAGCTCATGTAATATTTTTAATGACTTATATGTAATAACTTGATTTTCATTTTCCCGAATATACGTTATAATCAGTATTATAAATAAGGTTCGACGACGCTATTTATGCTAACACCTACCATGAAGTAGAGAAGTTTGATGAAAAGAAGAGAATATTTCATATTCTCTTTTTCATGAAAAATGTTCATGCTTTATAACTTCAGAATCCTTGCGATGTAAGGAGCAGGAATATGTAAGTTTCATGCAAATGTGCTCAATAATTGTTTTTCATACTTCTTCAACATTTTTTCTTATTACCGCTAAAGCACATACGCATGCAAGGCAGACAATCTGCAGTCACTGAGAGAGAACAAAGGCATGTATTCGCTGTAATTGTTTTGCTTCAAAAGTTCCCTCACTATGCATGGTGTTCCGGTGTAGGAGCTTTTATAAGAAAAAAATGTTGAAGAAGTTTGAAAAATAATTATTGAACACATCTGAATGAAACTTGCATATTCATGCTTCTTACATCGCAAGGATGCTGAAGATATAAAGCATGGACATCTTTCATGAAAAAGTGAGAATATGAAATATTTAACCGAATGAGTCATGATTTTGTGATAGCTTTACGAAATCATTATTTTCGCCTAGTTCACCGATTTTGATGATCAGCATGTCAAAAGAAAGCTCAGAAAATGCTCTTTCTCTCCCTGAATAAAATGTATCGCAGGCCTACTCACATGTTTTCTTATTGAAAAGCTGCGATTTGCAAATTGAGCAATATTTATAATTTATTAATTTGATCACTGCTCAGCAAATACAATAACAGATGTTCCTTATAACACATTTGAAACCTGAGAATGCAAGTTCTCGAATAATGAGTGACAAGTTGTTGTGCGACACGATTGAATTTCAGCATAACTTTGGTGGTTCGTTTTTGTGATAATCTGTAGTATCATGTTGATTTTACCCACTGTTGCGCTTAGAGGAATGCATTACAATTTCGAAATGTGAAATTCTTGTTCTCAAAATTTGTGCTACTCAATTATCTTTTAAAATAAGTAGTATACTGTACCCATTTGGTTTGAGATAATTATTTGCATTAGTGATTAAATCTGAAGACAATTTACAGTAACGAAAGGCTCGCTTCCATGCATGTTCGTTTCTATGGCTCGTGAGCAGATGTTTGTGTGCCGTTTGTGCTTCCGTCTCTGCTTGGCATTCTGTTATTTGCTTATCCACCTTCTTGAGAACGCATAGAACGACTGAAAACAATCATAAGTTATCCAAATGCATGGTGGAATAGACATTCACATTCATTCTTCTTTGGAATCTTTGCAATAACATGACAAATGAATATTTTCTCAATTTTGAATAATATTTTGTGATTTTGTTCAGGACAATTATTGAACTAATTGTCACAAACACCACATGCTTCCAGTTCCTTGTTCTGGATTTGACTTTTATTAATTCTAAAATTGCGTATAATTCGAATGAATTGACTCACCAGACACCTGGTAATGCGAACGGAAGTTCAACTTCCGCCAGATCAAGAGTGATTTGGAGTCAAAGAAATGCGAAACTCTATGATATTGAAGGACCAAAACAGACATGCTCCATTGACATGCGTCCCCTAAGAATACCTAGGTTACCTAAAGAATGGTGGCTTCCTGCGACTGACATTGAAAAGGTATGCTACTGGCACAACGTGCATGTACATTGTAAAGATTCACGATTGTTAACATTTTAATTAAAAGTTTAATAATTTTGACAAAATTAAAAAAATATATAAAATTTATTTAATAATTTTGGTATCATCAGCAAACACCGGTTTCCATTCCCGTCCTATTGATATCCTCTCATAGCTTTGGAAGTTGTACAGAATCTAGTACTTGACGAGTATTTATAGTGGGGTTAATTTGGCGACCTACATACAAAGTTATTGGGGTAATTCCCAAGGACAACTGAAACTAACTGAAACAAAGCGAAAGTCAGATTGGAATGTCTGTTATCATAGCACCTTCAAATATCATAACAGGATAGATTTATTAGGAATTCTTTGCAGAATATGCAGATGGTCGATAATCAAAGAAAGCCTTTGCAAACAAATTAGGTCCTGCAGAAATTGACCTACAGACACAGTCAACAACTATCAATTTCAATCTTTTATCGAATAATCTCCGTCAGAGCAAGTGCTATTATAATTTCCATCATGATTGTAGTATTCAATCTATGTAAAATAGCATTATTCGTCATCAGTCATAAATTACAGACTCAGTTAAATAAAACAACTCAGTCGTCATTCTTTACTAGCAAAGGAATCAGTCCAAAATCCAAATCACTGTAATAACGCACATAATTTCTGTAACTTTGCATCTGTCGCTTGATGTAAATTGATCTTACCACATCTGACTGCTGTTGCATTTAGTCTTAGCCTACTTTTCTTCAAAAGCTGCCAATAGGTGATAGTATCTTTTATTTGCTTCTGAAGCTGAAATTCTCCACATTTCATGGTTCTCAATTTTGTTCTTCATTTTTAACTGTCGTTTACATTCCCATACAGTGGATTCCGCTCAATCGATTCATTGAATTTTCCGGAGAGCTCAGGTCTCATTTTTTGTTATAGGTCCAAAACTGAAATAAAAGACATCATCTAGTCGGATAATGAATTTTCTGGATTTCATCAGACTTCTCGAGTAAACTTTTAAAGATGCGTAAAGCACGCATGACGTAATTGTCGATTCACCTAGCAAAGCTTATGTCTGCACTGATGATAATCGATAGTGGAGCAAGAATGCTCTCTGTAAAGTGCCCATCAGAGGTGATCATAACTTGATCTTCAATTTTTTCCAGGTTAATAGCATTATCAGAATTCAATTGCAAAATAAACCGATCACTAATTTTTAATTAAAAAAATGCAAAAAAACTTGATACTAGAGGCTAGGTGAAGTATTAACAGTAATAGCCATATTCAGAGAGAAATTCAGTGTCGCTCCTTGTCAAGCACAATAGGGCAGTGAAAAATTATATTATTTACAAGCAAAAGTAGGGCCAACGTTTCGTGCCACAAAGGGCCGCTTTGTGCTAACGATTATGACAGGATGCGTTAAATATGACAAGTGATGGAAGAGAGTTCAATGTGACAAGTTAAAAATTTGGAAGTTCACTTGTGCGATTGAAGCTAGGTGCATGAGTTATATTTATACGGGTCTCTGCTACAATTTACTGCGTTTTTGACTTCAATTGTATCGATAATAAAATTTGAGATAGAGATATCACGAAACTGATGAATTTTAGTGCCATGTTCATAGAGGGCATTATTATTGTTCTAATTCGATCAAGTCTCTTTGGGGTTTAGTTTGCTTTTTTTTCTTTTTTAGAAATTATTCATCCACCATGTAATTTAAAAGGAATTACAAAAACCATTAATTCTTAGCAAAATCAACCAAGCAAATCAACTACATCAGTGGATTGAATAATATTTCAATTCGTTTCCTTGGAGAGTTCGTCTACGAAAAATGATATCAAATATATCCCAAGTTAGTAGTTACGCCTTCATTGAGATCGATGAAGTTACATCGGACCGGTTTCGTTACCTGGGACAGCATCAAGAGTACCATGTCGAGTGCATTACCCTCCGAACGGAAATTGTCGATCAAAAAACGACTACTGCAATGCAATAAAATAAGTTTCACTGCGAGCCAGCGCTCAACAGTTTTCACGCACAGAGAAGTTGCGGACAAATGATGACTTAGCAAATGGACAAAGAACTGAAATAAATTCCGCATTATTGAAAGTATCAACTGCAGTTCTAAAAAGTGGAAAACGTGAATGAAACTGCAATCTTGTGATTTTGCTTCTGAACATGAAGATGGAATGAAAAGTGCAATAATTTCTGGAAACCTTGCATGACTTTTATCATTCTGGATGAGAACAGCTGTGAAAGCAACAAATTTCTTCTCAAATTGGTCATCAGAGGAATTCCCTCTCAATCAGAATAATGTGACGTAACAGCCTGCTCCTCTCTCGTCATCAGAAGACTGAGTCGTCCAATAAGCGATCGTCAGCGCTCATTTGCAGTATGTCGCCCATTATCGCATTCAACTAAATTGTCTCTGCATTTATTACCCTTGACTCAGTACCGCCTTTTATCATTTGCCGCGCGCTGCACCGTCGTTCGTGGCACCATCTCCACAAGGAATCGTTATGTAATCATATTGCTGTGCAACATCTTTCACTGCCATTGTTATTTAGCTGTCGTGGTGTGGATTCGCTATCTGGTCATGGACGGCGACGAAGCCTTGAACGGTCTAGCACGCTGCCCTTCTTCTGGATCCATTCATTGGAAAAGTTCAACCAAGTTTTTCATCATGCCGAAATCCGTCGATGAGTAAGTTCGTTCTCAGATTATCTGTGCAAAATTATTTAGGTAGTAGGTTGCAAAACGTAGATCGACGCATGTCGCGCACTCTGCAATCGTCTTAATGACCACAAACTCAAGCATACAGAAGTCGAATGGAAGGCGCCAGGTATATTGTGCCGTTCAGGTCTCTTCATAGGTGTAAATCAGTGGTGGATAACTGGAAGAAGTATGGTTGGATAATTCAAATGTGAATTTTTGTTTTTTGTGCCGTCATATTCACTTAGTTGTTAATTAATGGTTTTGCAACCTTAGAAGCACCTATCAAAGGTCGAAGTTGGAGTGAGTCATTTTCACATAATCGATTCAAATAATGTACGCGGGCCACTTACGATCTGAGAAGCGGTGGCGGGCCACCCAATATGCCCCGGTGGGCCACCAAATGGCCCGCGGGCCACGCGTTGCCCACCACTGGTGTAAATGATAGCGTCACTTGGCTTAAGCCCATGTGTGTCTGCATAGATCGTGGTGATGATTCGAATACAAGTACTGCACACGTCACGATGACAGGGACTCTAGATCTTGAGGATGCGTCTTCAATATGTACCGACGCATATGAAGGCGCTCTGTATGAGAATAAATCATTCAAATCAAAGAAATTGAAGAAACGCAGTAGAATTTAGGTTTCACTGTCGCTACCGTGGATTTAGCGTTCCGTTGAATTCAGCAGTTCATACAAGCTATTCATATTTTTTATAATATTTCAAGGAATACCAGACAGCTAAAAGATTTTTTAGTAGGTAATTGAAGAAAAACTAGAGATTTGTTTTTCAACTTACAAAAGACTTACAGTGGACTAAATTATCTTCAACATTGTTGACATTTTCAGTCGAAATCGCGGTCTTGAGTCTGAATTTAATCCGCGATCGCAGACTAAAAGTCCAAGTTCATTCTGCTGTCTGATCGAATTTCGGTAGCCCGCGATAGCGGAGTCGCTGACTTAACTTCCTCAATGCCATCTTTGAGAATTAGCCTAGTGATTGTGTTATCCATAACCTTCCTCCATCATTTCAAAATCACTTATACAACAACATGATTCGCGAAATTCATGTTTAGAAATGATTACTACTTCTCTTTTACATATGATTATTTGCATCTATATTTATCACCTCGTATAGAGGATCATCTACGTACGTTCGCTTGAGTTCGCTGCAGGGATGCGGAGTCGGAGTCCCAGAGTCCTATCATTTTTGCTGGAGTCGGAGTGCTATCAAATGAATAGACTCCGGCCTATAACTAGACCTGAAATAAAATACAAACAAATTATCTATCCTCGTGCATAGCTGTCACTGCCCTGATGTCCACTTTCTCCGTCAAACAAAAGTACAGAGACAGCAGCGCATGCAAAGCTGGTAATAGTTGAGGAAATGAACCGTGATAGTGAAAAAAGGATTGTCTTTTCACTCGATGATTTAGTAGAGATGACAAGCTTTCCTAGCCTCGATCACACCTACACACCGTAGGTCACATCAGAGACAAAAATGAAATATTAGTTTTTTTGAGAACTTTACCTCTAACCCCCACATTAATCGTGTGTAATGGCTCCTCCAAAGCGCATATTAAAATAAAAAATGCACTCATACTTTTGTTGAAGAAGGGGGAATTTTCCTATCTAGAGATTCTGGAAAAAACCGTATGAAGCACACATCAACAAAATGGGAGGAGCCGACTTGCATGCATCCAACTTCAAGCGACGTTTGATAAACTTTCATCGAAAATGATTGATAATTGATACAGAAATGATCACTAGATATAGGTTCAGGAAAGCCTACAATGATCTATGATGTAGGTTGCCAGTTTTTTTAAAAAAATTAGGCTATATATACTTGCCACCCGCAGTCGGAGTCCTATCAATCCCCGGAGTCGGAGTCCTATCAAAATGATGGGACTTTGCATCCCTGGTTCGCTGACACCGCCATATGTAGATGGTGTGCATATACTTTCTCCTTGCCGGTATTACCAGTCTTCCCGTATTTACGTGTACATCTGAACACTGGAAATACCAACACATGATTTATTGCTCGTCGAAAAGGTCATGAGTTACATAATCCAATCCAACAAGAATATCAGGGAAGTGAAGCTACAACACCCACATCAGCAATAGAAAGTGAAGAATTAAAAGATATTTCAGTGATAAGTAAGAAGAAATGCATTTGAAGACTAATTGCAAAGACTCGTCAATTCAATGAGTATCAGTGGAAAATGACCTGCGCGGTTTCATGATCGCATTCGGCAATGACTAGGAAAGTGCTTACGTAATTCATGAGGGGTTCTAAAAGTAGAAGTTTATTGCAGCTAATTTACCCGATTAGAAATTAATTGCATTACTCGCACCGTTAATCATGGCAAAAGTATATCAAATAAATTAATAAACGGACGTTGATTTATTGCTTTTATATTTCACTAAAAGTGGATTGCTTACTGGTTGTGGATGCAGTTTTAGTTAAGTTAACTTAAAGTATACTGTTCGTTTTTCTTTTGCTTTTCAACTTTTGCATGAGTTAAAAAAATTTTAATTTTCCTGTTAATCTTTATTTCCTTTTTATCTTCCTATTTGATCTTTGTTCAACAAGGACTGCAATCCATTGATAAGATGATCATTGCGCATCCCGCACTTAAAAGTAATTCCATGTTTCAATGGTTAATGACATAGATAGATGATGGTCAAATATAACCACAGCAAATGATATGTGGAGCATGACCTGGAGAATCACTTCAAATTATCCTGTTCCAAGAAACTAAACAGTGTCATTCTTATTGCACGTTTCCATTTGCGTTCCATCTGTTCACAAGCTTTTTGTTAATGAAGTCACACATTCGTTAAGTCACATGCAGGTAGATGTTACCCTTTGAGTCCCTAATGACTGTACACTGCTCATGAAATTCGGTTCCCTTAGTTTTATTTTGTTAATGATGGAAATAGTCAAGAGTTTTGATGCTTAACTTCTAATTACAAAAAAAATTAAAAGTTTGACATCAAAACTCTTGACTCTTTCCATCACTAACAAAATAAATACCTTTAGTCAAGACATCTGCACATCCTTAGTTTTTATCTCAGTTTGTCTAAAGATAGGCGGGATGCAGACATCGAAGATATAAAACACTTGCGTCATGAAGCCTGTGGTAAGTTACAGTTCTGTCGGTCGTCTGTAAAAGCAAGAAGAAGCAGTCAGCATTTAGTAGTCTGAGTTCTTCAAAAATTGCGTTTAAAGCAACGCCTTTACTATCAAAAAAGTCTGACAGCCTTTTGGAGACAAGGAGATCAAACAGATACTTATCTATGCCGTGTAATAAAACCAGCACAACCACAACAGCAACTGTTTAAGACTAATTCTAATCAATACCCAGCACCATAAAATCAGTTATACGATTACATTAATCTAGCACTATATCCATCAATTTTCATGAATTTGTCGTCTGATTACCAATGTCTTTGATCTAGACCGTGAATTTCAAAAACTAGCAATTAATGTACATCTGATGCCAATGATATATACCGAAGTTCCACCTCTCTGAGACCAAAATGTACCAGCGTGAGCGTCACGGTTTAAATTCTTTCAAAAACAGAAAAATTACGCATTTTTTCTCTGTATTATTTATGTATGAAAGTTTCCTCATATTAGATAAGAATCAGTCTGACTTCTCCGTTTCAGTGATATTAACCTAGGCACCATGTATGCAGAATATAAGCTGTAATATGTCATTTTTCATGTCATCATGATTTCTAGTGATTGGCATGCCTTCCACACTGAAAATGTTACTGCATGTCTGCTGAAAAATAACAAAACGTGATAAATATTTTAGCTAAGATACCTATAAGATTCAGTTAAAAAAGTGAATTTTTGCTAACAATGTGATTTTAATTTAATCCATAAATTAGAGCAGCAGGATTACTCCTATTAGATCTTATACAAAGTCTAATACTTGCTATCTGCATCAAGACAGTCAACTACACGAATCAAAGAAGCAGCTAAGTGAACGACTAACATTTCCAAAATGGCAAGCCGAGATTCCTCAATCCGAATCCGCTTCATGAGCGAGGAATGCATGCTCTCATTTGAAGCGAAGCGATCCGCAGCCTGCTAGTGAACGCATTCCTCGGGATGTCACCCAGAGTTTGTCGACTTCTTAAATCAATAATAGACACCTAAATACGCAGTCAGCATATTAAGAAAATTATCAGCGGGTATTAATCAAGTATTTCTTTTAGCGCACTCCTTTTACTACTTTCCTTCTTATCTAAACATGCAGCTGTTGCTAAACATGCTAATTGAGTATCTCAAGTTTACACCGGGTGTGACTGTAAGTTTTAATAGGAAGTTGTGTCGATGTTGGAGAACTAGGCCTCCTGATGATTCCTCATATTGAGTGAATTTTTCAGCTGATGTTGTAACTCAATATTTAACCACTCTATTTTATTAGTGAATTCCTTTTTACAAATTTTGTATATTTTTATGATGCCCGGAATGGATTGTGATGGGCTTTCATAGTAGGCTTTCATAGAGATAGAGAACATTACAGTACTTAAATATATTATGATTTATTACTTTATGTTACTTGGACTGCCTTATTCTCGTCGTATTACATCTCAAATGTCTTCAATCTCTCAATTCTATTGATCCCTCACTAATTGGAATCGATGACCACTGTCAATCACTTTATTCATAATCAACGTTAGTAGACTAATTTCAGACAAGCTTGTATGTATTCAAAAGTTAAGTGATCCTGTGACAAAAGAAGTGTCATATAGATCACTTTGTAGTCAAACATGAAATCAGACGTGACAATAGTTTAGCTTGGTAAGTCAATAAGCAAAATATTATGTCAATGTAATATAATCGCATCTCCTTCCATTGTCTAGTATTACAGTTTTCAAGTTTGACTATATTGAAGGTATGTACATGTATACGGAGGAAATGAGTTAGTAGAGGCATGTTCATTTATTTTGATAACTGCAGTTTGAATATTTGAAGAACAAAATATTGAATAGCTCCAACATCTACCGTATATCCTTCAGTTAATTAACGATGTCTTCTGAGCTGAGGATAGTTGTGTACAAACCCGCCACCAATCTGAGGGACATGTGGGCTGGTGAGTTGATAAACAAGACAGTCGCCTATAGTGTTGAACGACCTGTTGTCTGTACTTGTAGTCATTGTCAGCAACTTATGAAATGCTGTCAGTGGGGGCAACTAGAGCGTGAGTGTTGCATAATACCTTAGTTGTGAGAACACGCATGATTCTTTCAACTCAGAAAGTCTAATTGACAAAATGACACTGCAGCTATCGGAACGAATTCAGGGGACGCGGGGGAATTGCCCTGAAGTATAAATATGGTCAAACTAACAATACAAATCCGAAATCACATGAAATTGCCTAAATCTTAATAAGATATTGACAGGTTGAATGATAGCAGTATCCATACATTCATTAAGGACATTTTTCCCAGAAACTTATTTTGACAATTAAAATATGGTCGAATTATTGAATATACTGTTCCAAGAAGCATAGGTCCGTCAGGTCGTATTCCTATTTGAAACATCAATGTAACATGAGATATCATATCAAGTTATATCGCAAGCAAGATAATGAGTCAACTGGTACACCAGAACAGGGCTCAATAATTCAATGATATCTTAAAGATTGCCAAAACTTTTTCATTAGTAATCTATTGATCTCTGACTGCAGGAGAGCTCCGTACCGGGTTGTAAGGATGTCTTACCTGTTGTGACCTGGTGGTGTACGGTGTTGACCTGTTTAAACATCGGTCTTCTACACATAAATGAAAATCTCGTGTGACGAAGTCATTTCCTAACCTTGAAAACGGCAAAATAAATAGGTAACGGATAATAGATGCCCAGTACAAGTAAAATCAAAAATAGATCCAAAAGAGTGAAGTTTAAAATAACGAAACTGGGTACCATAATGACAAGACGGCCGCCAACAGTAGATTCTTCATCATCATTCAACAAAAACCATTTTCTCTCCTTCAATGTTTTATTGACTAAGTTAAAAAAGGATAAGCAGAAGATAAATAAAATAATAGATAAATATGATAGATACGACCATATATAAAATCCACCCAAAGTAAAAACACGAACATATAGCCCAAACCGGTTTCACCTGTCTTCCAGGCTTCTAATGGGCAACTGAATTATTTTACAAAAATTGGAATTTGAGCATGCTAATGATCAGCATAACATAATAGATATATAACACTATTCATGCACTGAAATGAAAGCAGACATCATAGAATTTTCGGGATACAGCATCCATGGAATAAACTGAGCATTTAGTGAAATGCTATATATAGTACTATCATCGATTTCTATGTACATGTAGTATTGTACGACTATACTGGGAAAGTCACTTTTACATTTAAAAGTCATTTTGAGAATGTGTAGTTGTGATAACTAGCAATCAACTGTCTTCAAAACAGGACTACTAATGTATGTAGGTATCAGTAGTGTCTCATTCCGATCAGGCACTACTAATATATCTATGTACATTTAGACATGTTAGTAGTCCCTGTATGGATACAATTCACAATTCTTTTATGCAATATTCTACACAGTATAAAGAAATCTATGGTATTATACATGCAAAAGTATTCAAGTATTCAAGTATTAATGAATTATTCATTTACTGAGGCGTATTCAATTTTGGTTTTAAGATATCAATGCACATTTTTAATGCAGATATGAAAATGCACATTAATATAGCAGTGCATTATTAATGTGCATTATTATTATGATAATAATGTGTGTGTATGGTTGTACATATTTTTTACTAATATTTTTAGCCTAAGTAGTAAGAAAACGGCGAACACTCGACCGGCGCGCCCCCCCCCCTCTGGAACGACAGAGTGTCGTGGTCGGCCGCCGTGGTGCTTCGAGTCTGACTCCCCCCCTCTGGAACGACAGAGTGTCGTGGTGTGCCGGCCAAGTGAGTCCGAAAGGTTCGCTGACGTCCCCCCCTCTGGAACGACAGAGTGTCGTGGTGGACTTGGGCGACCGCCAGGTTTTGACTTGAGGCTATAGTGTGTGATGATTTTCGAAAAGACGACAGAGTTAGAATTTTGGTCGTTTTGGGCTGTAGCGCCAAAACGAAGCATCGGATGGGAAAACGGAGGCCAGATTCGGATTCAGCGTGAAATTCTCAATCGGTATGGTGAATTTGAAGTCAATCGGAGAGAAAAAGTTTCGCTGACGTCCCCCCCCTCGGCACCGACCTTCCAACTTTGCTTCTAGTGGACGGATTTTGTCGTGCAATAGCTCGTTTGAAAGCTAAGAGTAAGACAAATTCACTGAAAGAATCGGCTTGTTCATATCTGTCTTCGTTTAGATGTGAGACGCCATTTAAGATTTTGGGAGATTGGCGAAAAAACGACAGAGTTAGAATTTTGGACGTTTTGGGCTCTAGCGTCAAAACGAAGCATCGGATGGGAAAACGGATTTCAGATTTGGAATCAGCATGAAATTCTCTATCAACATGGTGAGTTTCAAGTCAATCGGAGAGAAAAAGTTTCGCTGACGTCCCCCCCCCTCGGGAGAGCTAGCTTCGATCTTGGCTTTCAGTGGACGGATTTTGTCGTGCAATAGCTCGTTTGAAAGCTAAGAGTGAGACAAATTCACTGAACGAATCGGCTTGTTCATATCTGTCTTCGTTTAGATGTGAGACGCCATTTAAGATTTTGGGAGATTGGCGAAAAAACGACAGAGTTAGAATTTTGGACGTTTTGGGCTCTAGCGTCAAAACGAAGCATCGGAGAGCAAAACGGATTTCAGATTTGGAATCAGCTTGATGTTATTGTCCAATGAGCATCATCATCCAATGAGAATCAAGCATTTCTATATAAATAGCGAGCCTTCCACAGTGAGAATCATTCCATCGTTGAATCGCAGGAGTGGCGGACGCATATTTTCTCTCTCTATTCTATTATCCAACTAAAATGGTAAGTCGCTACTTTCCTCCCTCTCCTCCCTTGAACGTAAACTTAATACAATCTTTTTCATTTTCAGGCATCTACTCCATCTGCTGCACTAGTAGGACAAAATGGCGGTCAAACGTTACAAGGTTCGCTACGGTCAGAACATCTACAACTGAGGCCAGTGGAAGAAACAACCAAGGTATATAATCCTACACCGCTACAGCGTAAATTTAAACAAGTCTTGCGTTATGAATATCATAGCGTAGTACTCCAAACGGGAATGCTCCCTTCCACGGATGTCAAGATAATGCGCAATCAGTATGGGGACTACATACTGATCCCCGTGAGTCCGTACATTCGCCGCCAACTTGATATTATTGAGGAGTACGTGACATTAAATATGGACATTCCTACTCCTCTTGCTCAAGAGTGGAAGGCGAGAGATGACAAGGATACTCCCTATAGAAAGATTTGGGATGGTAATCACATTTGCCTACCGGTATCACATTGATGTAGTTATTATAAAAAGGATGGAGATCAATCAATACCCATCAGATGTGATGAGCTCGGAGAAGGTACTTGGGATATCCTTTTCAAAGTGAATGGGCTATATTATGGTCGGCATAAGGATAATAAAATAGCCTATCTCTCCATGCATATGGAATCCATCCTATATATTCCAAAACCACCCAACGTAGATGACATAATTGATCAAATCCTTAACAGCAGTGGTACGAAGCGCAAGTCGGAGAAGAATGCTGCATCAAAACGCAAATCAAAGAAGGAGAATTACTAGTCCTTTCCTAACTCTACCCTATGACAATTCGCTTATGTGCTTTGAGTGTCGTAGACGTGGTCTTATTAGATACATTTTACTTCTTCGTTGCCATCATATCATTTGTGTATTTTGTCGTGAAAAGCATCGATGTAATTCTTCATTTTGTATTATGTTATAGAACGTTTCCTTAGATGTGTAAATTTCCGTTTTAGGCTTCTATCATCATTTTTATGGATTGTGAGGGTGAACCTGTACAGGAGCTCAGTGCTATTGCTATGAACAATTGGACATATCAGATTGTTAGTGTCTATCATCAACATGCCAACTGCGATCCCAATGTTGATCAATGGGCGAGAAAACACATTCATGGACTTAATCTGAAATATTTGCAAGACTACGGCTTTTCTTGTGAGAGTGCTCTTCTTATTGACTTTAAACGATGGTTAGCTGCTTTCAATGTTATACGCATCTTTTGTAATAATCCTGGTAAGGAGAGGAAAGTATTTCCCAATCTAATCATTGATGATATTTTGCTCCCGCCTTGGGATAGTAGAGTGAATCAACATTATCATGAAGTCACGAAACGTTTTAAGGATTTGTCTGTTCCTATTTTGTCTGTTCGTTGTAGTAGCTACGTTCATAACCAATGCTTCTTTCCTCCTTACCTCAACACTGCCAAAGTCCTGTATGGCTATCATTGCTCGCTGTATGATAGTTACCAGCTGTATCTATTTTATCTCTTTCAAACCATTGAGTTATAATGCATGCTTGTTACCGTTATTCAATAAATGTTACTATGAGAAGAGTTGTTTTCATGCAATGGATGGGTTAGATAAAGGGCGATCATGTCTTTCTCAAACGACTGCGGAACATTACATTTTCATAGGCAAAGTTTAAAAGGAGCTGTTCAAGATTATGTGATAAATTTTCATAAAGATGAGACCGACATCGAAGCAGTGGTCGATGATGCTAGCACTCTATTTCTACAGTTAATGAATACATTCTCTGATAGAATTATCATGGCGCGATTAGTTGCGAAAATTAAGTTTAGTCATTTTGGAAAGGAAGAGGTGGAAAGTCGCTCTTTCCATTTTGCTTCTTATTCAATGGAAGTGGTAGATCACCCCGAGGAATTTTTTAAAAGACATATGATAAAAATTGCTGAACGTCTTAACGCATTTAACCATCATGGTAGCAGTCTAGTGATTGAAGCGATTTCAGATATTCACATTCAACTTTCCATAAAGAAAAATTGAAAATGCAGTGGTACTTGATTGTAGCACAACTGGTTTTCGAGCTATGTCTGCTCACTCTCGAAGTATATTCCTTCTGTACATGCGTCTATTATTTAGAAAAGGCTAGCAAATTCATATCTTCAAAAAGACTTGCTATAGACATCAGTAACGGTGAAACTATGTGTTGCGATGTATGTAAGCGAAAGGAAGGAAATGAAAAGCGCATCTTCAAGAGATGTAAGCATGCTTTTTGTCAACGCTGTTTCATACGTAATTGCATTCAACTTTGCCAATGTAGCCACTGTGATATTGCTCATTTCGAGTGTCACTTATGTCGCAATAGTTAGTACCTATGCAAATGTGGTAAAGACAGGTTTTAGCAAAGACTAACACGGAAAATGGCGAAACGTAAAAGTCAAAACTCTTCAAAGTTTTCTTCAGCCATTCAAGCTCTCCGACGAATGAAAGCAAATCAGCGATACAATGCTATACGACATGCCAACGATAAATTCATTCGTGAAATTATTTCTCATGTGAGGAAGTTGAGGACGAAGAAATTAGCACCAAAACAACGAAAGTTACTTAAGCGATATGCTGCGAAATTGCGTTTCATCTCCAATCCTAAAGTCACCCTTCAAAGAAAGAGGGAAACTCTAACACAAAAGGGTGGTTTCCTTCCAGCGTTACTACCGATGCTAGCTCCTATCGTGGGCAACGTATTGGGTAATATCTTTGGCTCTAGACGTTAATTATGCAAATGTTGAATCTCAAAGTATTATAATGGATTTCAGACTTCAATGTGATAAAGTTCTGACTGTATCAGGTCCATCTCATGCAGGTAAAACGGTTTTCACGCTGAATTTATTGGATAAAAGAAGGGAGTTGTTTAAGGAACCTATCAATCGAGTGATTTGGTGTTATGGTTTTCATCAACCGTCGCTGTTTCAGGAATTGCAAAGTCGCAACTTTATTCGACATGAAGGAATTATTGCAGTGGATAAACTTCAGTCTAATGATGTTGTTGTATTGGATGATTTATTAAAAGAAAGTAAGAATTCAAAAGATGTTACAGATATGTTCACTCGCGCAGCACACCATAAAAGGTGCTTTATCATCTATATCACACAAAATTTGTTTCCTGATGGAAAAGAAGCTCGTACACGAAACCTGAATACACACTATTATGCTATTTTCAAGAATCCGCGAGATAAAAGTCAATTTGAAATTTTAGCGCGACAAGTTGCACCAAGAGGTTCAAAAGCCTTAATTGAAATTTTTCAAACAGCTACTGAAAAACCACATGGTTACTTATTCATTGACTTTACGCAAGAGTGTCCGGAAGAATTTAGATTTCGAAGTGATATTTTGAAAACTCCCATGATTATCTACAAACTATGAGTTCTTATTCTCGCATGATTGTTATTCCTCAGGATGAATATGTACAATTGACTGCCATGCAGCAAGTAAAGCAACCTCTTGCAAATCAAATGCATAGGAAAGAAATAGATTATCAGCAAAATGTTCACATCAAAGATCCACATCGTGCTGTATTATTACAATCGGAAACTGTTGAGCAATTGAAAAATTTGAAGAATAAGATGCGTGACTCTGTATCGACTGCTACACCTTTAGCATCTCGCGCACATGCCATATCTCTTTTCAATAGTATTGAACCCCATCTCAATGTAAATGATAGAGGAGAAATCATTACAGATGAAAATAAAGTGATTGATGCTTCACGTTATGAAGACTTGATTCAGTATGCGACACGTAGAAAGCGCCGTCAGGGCTATGTTCCACCTGGTTGGTCATACTTTCTTAAACTGTTGAAAAAGCATAATGTACCAAAATTTGCTTTGAATAATGAGACATTGAAAGAACTTGATTCAACAGTGGCTACTACTCCAATGCTTCAGACGATGAAAATGCCAACAAATTGGTTTAAGACGTCACCTGCTACATCCCCTCCCACACTCACTAAGCAAACAAGAGGAAGAACTCGACGTAGATCTACACCACCACTAAAACTGGTAAAAGGAAAACGTGAAACTGCTCCTCCCAAGAAATACATGTTCTCAGACTATTAATATGAAGCAGATGTGTTGCTTGCCATGTAATGAGCCGCCAGAGGTGAATGTCGTTGTCACTTGCACTTGCTGCGCCAGCTCTCACAATGAAACTCCTAAGCAATGTGAACACGATCGCAAAACCGCTAAAGCTAAATGCTGCAGTTGTTGTAAATGTAGAAAGGCAAGAAAGCAAAAAGATGAGAAGGAGGAAAAAGAGTCAGTCGTCATCGACTGAACGTTTGAAGTCAATCTATTATGATGTAAAACATCCGGCAGGATTTGCATCGATCAAGAAATTATCAAAAGCGAGTGGTCTTCCACAATCACAAGTAAAACGATGATTAAAGGGACAGGCTACCTATACACTCCACAAACAAGCGAAAAAGAAGTACCGCACCCGCCATTATATTGTTCATGACATCGATGAACAGTGGCAAGCAGATTTGTGCGATGTCGCCTCCATTTCAAAACATAACTCGGGCAATAATTTTATTTTAACCGTCATTGATATTTCTCGCGTTATGCGGTGGCTCAACCTTTAAAAACTAAAGAAGGGAAAGGAGTAGCAAAAGCATTCCAAACAATTTTTCGAGAAGGTCGCATTCCAAAAAGAATTCAGAGTGATCAAGGAAAAGAGTTTGAAAATCAGCATGTGAGAAGATTATTTGAGAGGCATGACATTGAGTTGTTTAGTGTAAAGAGTGCCTATAAAGCTGCACTCGTTGAACGTTTTAATCGCACATTAAAAAATCGCTTGTGGCGACATTTTACTGCCAACTTGACACAAAATTGGACAAAGGTTCTACAAGATACACTCCATGCCTACAATCACTCTATCCATCGTTCTATTGGACTCAGACCAGTAGATGTAAATGCTGACAATGTAGATAAAGTGCGCGAATCATTCCAACGTAAACGCACTCATGTGAAAAGTGATGTGAAAATTGGTGATAAAGTTCGTATCTCAAAAGTGAAGAGTGTTTTTGCTAAAGGGTACCTTCCGAATTGGACAGAGGAGGTCAAAAAGACTCTCCCACCACCTACAAGTTGAAAGATTACGATAATGAAGAAATTGAGTGTCACTGAAAGTGAAACATATTTGGTAGAGAAAATCATTCGGTGTAAAAAACCGCAAGGTGAAGAATGGTGTCTTGTTAAATTGACTGGTTATCCTTCAAGTATGAACTCTTGGATGCGTCGTGCCGACATCTTTCATCTAAGTGATCGACAGTGATTCATGCAAAGTTGTAACTAACAATGTTTAGGGTTTGAGCTATGAATCCAACTGCCTCATTTTATTCACGACCCTCCTATGTAAGTGGTGGAGGACAAATTTACATCGGTGCTCGCCGCCAACGTGGAGGTAGCATACATGGTGCACTGAAATCTGTTGTAGCACCTCTAATATCCAATGTCGGCAGATCTTTAAAACGAAATGTTTTAAGTAATGCCGTTGGCTTTGCTGGTGATGTTGCTAGTGATCTTTCCTGAGGTAGAAGTTTTAAGAGCAGTTTGTTGAATCGTGGGAAGGAACACGGTTTAAAAACATTGAAGCAGACCTTTGCTGGTGTTACTCAAGGAAAGAAATCACCTAAACGAATGAATAAAGGAAGGAGGAAACATCGCGGAGCTGGTAAGGTGCGATCTTCAGTCAAAAGGCATTCACGAAAACGTCGCAGAGGTTCTAATCATTCATCAGGCGCTAAACGACGACGCTGCTATAACTTCTAATCATGGAGTGTAAAACTTCCGTTTTTTGTTTGTTTGATCAACAAGCCATACAGACAGATATTCTTAGTTCAAGTATTGTAGATTATCATCCTCTAACAGCTGAGAATGCTGGCCCCATTGAATTTGTTATTCATGGTGGTAGTGATGACTACATAGATTTGAGTTATGCGATGCTTGATTTGAGGTTTAGAATTCAGCAAGCAGATGGAACTGCTATTGACGATGCACATAAAGTTGGACTGAACAATTTACCATTGACTACATTACTTCGCGATGTTTCTCTAACGATTGGAGAGCAGCAGGTGGAAGGTGGTCAAAGCGATTATCCCTATAAATCATATTTCAATCATGTATCACAGTTTCATCCAGCAGCACAAAAAAGTTATATGGAAGCCATGGGATGGTACAGAGATGAAGCAGGAAAATTTGATGCTGAAACAAACAGTGGCTTTGTAAAGCGATCTGCTATGATTAAAGATAGTAAAGTATGTCAGCTATATGGTCCGCTGAATTTAGACTTCTTCAGAAAGTCAAAGTTTTTACTCTGTAAAACCAGCATGCGACTGAAGCTGACATTGAATAAGCCTGAATTTGCGCTGAATGCATTTGCTAAAGTTGACAATTTTAGAATTCATGTGGAAGATATTGCACTTTACATTCGTCGAGTAGTACCGAATCCAAGTGTCATTAGAGGGCATGCTGAAGGTCTTATCCGCCAAAATGCCATTTACCCCGCTCAGCATACAAAGCTTCTCACCTTTACAATTCCGAAAGATCAAAAGAGTTTCATGAAAGATGGCCTCTTTCCATCGGAAGCACCGAAGCTCCTCATGGTGGCAATGGTTGAAAATGATGCATTTAATGGTAATATAAAGAAGAATCCTTTCAATTTTAAACACAATCAGTTAAGTGAAATTGCTTGACGTGTAAATGGTGTGAGTCATCCTGGTCCACCCTACAAACCAGATTTTGCTGCGGATCAATTTATGCGCAGTTATGTTGATTTTATGGATGTCTTTGGCTTTTACAATACGGATGACACCAACGGACTGACTATGAAAGTGTTTAAGAGTGGATATACTATTTATGCATTTGATTTGACTGCTGACAGCGATATTAGTGCACCCTATCGTCAAGCGAACGTGCCTCATAATATTCGTTTGGATTTGACGTTCAAAATAACACTACCTGAGACGATCAATGTATTAATTTATGCAGTCTTCGATTCAAATATTGAAATTACAAAGTATCGTGACGTGATTCTTCAGTATAATCGTTAATGAGTTGGTTGACTGCTGACGATATTAAGACTAAAGTGCAGCGTAATGCAGACGAAGCGACGTTGAAAGCTTTCGATAATGTCTATTCGCTCGATACCTTACCACCTGCAGTAAATCACTATCCCATCTTTATTGTGCTAAACACTCATTCGCAGAATTTAGGCGGTGAGCATTGGAAAGCGATCTTTATTGGAGAAGACCGACGTGGTGAACTATTTGACTCTCTTGCTCAACCTCCAAATATACCAACACAGCAGTGGTTGAGAAAACATACGCGTCAATATCAGCGAAATGAACGCATACTACAACATCCACTTTCATCAACGTGTGGTGCTTTTGTACTGTACTTCATCTTAAAACGTTTACATGTATCTCGATTTGTATCTGTTATTCAAAACTTTTCATGTAATCCTTCCTCTAATGAAAAAATGATTTGTAAGTTCTATCATGATTTGAAATAAAAACATCATGTTGGAAAAATTGTTTTTTATTTTACAATCCGCTGGGTACGTACATACTCGATGAGATAGCCTGGGATCACATTTGCTTTTACATGAGATTTTAGTCCAGTAATGATCACTTTACTATTATGAAAGATTGCCACATGCACAGGTAACCAACAACTAATGAGAGCTGCAGGAAAAAGTTCGGGTTCATAACACAAATTGTAACTGCTGGTACGAATCTTCAAAAATGATACACTTTCACTCAATTGAGTAGAGATCACCATATTGTCCACAGTCAGATTCGACATCACACACCTCTCCCTCTTCTATATCCGACGTAGTAGTCTTTGTAGCTCTAAGCGCATTGACTGCGCCGATGAATGAGAAAGGGCGCCGAGAATCTGTACAGTCCCATTTGGGAAGAGTTGAAGATTCCGTGAATTGTTCATCTTCACCACTAACATTTGAGGTCGGCCCGGGTAATACTTGCTGTTTGGAAGCTGTTGGTGTAATGTTGTGAGATCGATTTTGGTGTAGAGTCTGAAGCGACGGAGAATGTTGACGATGGTGTAGCGATGGCGCTTCATGATGAAAGAATGAGTAAATTGAGCGATGTACCTTCCTTTTATACTTTTCCCAACTACCTTGATGAAATGTGAAGTTAGTATGAAGTTGGGAATGATAGAGTTGAATTCGCCGATTGTTGACGCGCAACCAGATGCGATTTCCAATACGTGAATGTCTTTTCATATAGAAGTATTTCAAATCCTTCATGATATGATGTAGAGATTGAAAATGACGATAAGATAAAGCAAACTCTCTTCTCACATTTCCAGTTGAATCTTTGAAATAGACGTTTCGATCATGATCCGTTTCAATACGTTGTATGGAATCTAATTTCCAACTCATGGTGCGTAGTAGTCATGTCTGATTAAGATTTGCATAGTAGGGCGATGAACTCACGACGAATAAATGTCATGATGGAGCGATGTATGTATCTTCTATACTTCTCCCAATTGTATTTGCGAAATGAGAAACAGTTTGCGGAATGAGAATGGCAGATTTGAATTTCATTTCTGTAATGTTGAAGCCAAACTTGATCACCCAAGGAGATGAATCTTAATGTTCCAAAATATTCCAAATCCCTCATGATATCATTGAGGTTGACAAATTGTCGCCATGTTAATGTAATACCTCTTGATGTATGACCATGAGAATTTTTGAAATGCACGTTTCCATCACGATCAACTCTGATATATTGTAGAGAGTCCAAAATCCAAGTCTTCATGATGTTATGCAAAGCCGCAGATCAGCAATATCAAAATGTCGTTTTATCATATTTTGATTAGCAATGCGGCTACAAAGAGATTTGCTAGTAATTGAGCCGCACTCTTTTCTACTCCCATTTATCATACACAACAGCTAAATGGAAATTGGGAAGTGGGTGTCACTCAACTTGTTTATAGCAACTGTGTCTATACTTTTGATCATGAGGTGATGACTATTAATATGAGACGTACAGCTGCTTACCAATGTGAAAAGGGCTGCCGAGTATACATTCCACAGTGGCCAAAGAAAGATCTCTTATCATGTAAAAAGTTTATATATGATTTCTTGAATAAAGCGTGTAAACATATTGTCCAATTTACTCCGCACAATGATGATCATAATTATGTACATCATGTAGTTGAGAAAGATTGGATTGTTGGTTTAAGTCCAAGTTTAAGAAATGATTTAGGTTACCTCGCTAGCGCTTTAACAAGCTATGATAATTATAACGTTAATTACCACCCAAGTGGTCATAAACAGTTAATATATCGAGAGGAAGCTTATTATGTAGATCTTATTCCAAAAAATGAGAAGACGTTGGTGAAGAAGATAGTGATTAAGCCAAGAAAGACAAACATGACTCCTGAAACATTATTGAAGAAATTTAATTATCTCCTTCGAGTTGATGGTAAACAAGTGGCAACATTGACTTATATCAAATCATCTAATCATATTGCAATAAGTAAATTAAATGATGATGATCTAGTATTAGTTTGTTCAAAAGATTTTCATCAGTTCTTACGACATCGTTCTGCAGCTGTTCATGGAAAATTTGATATGCAACATTTACCATGTGAAAGGTCAAATCAATTTGATACAGAATGGACCGTATCTTTATACAGAAAGTGTGTGGAGCCTTTCGATGGTGTCTTACATGAAACAAGAGTGTTGATGCCTCGCATTATTACTTCAGTTAAATTGGTTGTAGATTATTTAAATGAAGTGATTAATGACCAACAAATTTCATTTTCTGAAAAAGAAGGTGTTTTGTCTCTCACTATAAGTAGAAAAGGTATTGAACTAATTATGGATAAAACTCTAATGGACATTTTGGGTTTTGATCAAAATATCTTTAAAAGTGGTACTGTAACCAAAGCTAGCGCAGACATGTCACTATCGCGTCGTATTAACTATTTTCAGATATATTTCAATATTAGTGAAGATGTACGTGTGGGAGATGTTGAAGCTCCATCGCTAGCAATGATATCATACCAGCCAAAAAGCTGCAGTATTTTATCGGAGCATACTTTCAAGAAAGTGCATTATACAAAGCTGAAATCAAACTACATCCCACAAATTGATATTGCAATTTATGACGATTCTGGTGCGTTGATTCCTTTTCATAAAGATGCTGTGACAAGTATCACACTCCATTTCCGAATGAAGAGTTAATGCAAAAGTATGCTAATATATTTTTCCAATGTGAATAATATGGAAAGTGAAAATAAGGACTCGTTTCTAATCTACTTACCCAGTAATGCTTCTATGAATAAATTTCCCAAAAATAAACCATCAGACTATCGAGTAGAATTAAATCGCCCACTACATTTAGAAGGTGAATGGGAGGTTGGCGTTTCTAGTATTTACTATGATAGCAATATTCAGAATGTGAATGATGTGGAAGAAATGATATTGACTCCTCGCACCCATGATGGAATAACGATGAATAATGCATTCCAGTTCCCATACAATTTAACGTCAGATGGAAAGTGGAACTATGAATGGATTCAGATAAAATCAGATTATTATGGTCCATTTGGGAATGAGAAAATTATTAAGGCATTCAACAGTGGTAATACTTCCATCATGAAGAATAAGGATCAGAAAGTTTATGAGTTTACTATCTATCATTGGAGTGGGAGACAGTTCCTTCGCTTTCATTCTTTTACTAAAGGTCTTACACTGAGGTTGGATAATGAATTCTATCCACATCTCGGTTTTGGCCATGGACTACATCTAACGTCAATTGCTACTGTAACTTTTAAAAAAGTTTATTCAAATCGAATCAACCAATTTCATTACAAATTTAAAATATTTGATGAAGATGTTGTAGAATGCGAAGAACGCATCATTTTGAAAAAGCGTGGTGTTCAACCTTTATCACTTATTGAGTTAGTAAAACGATGGAATGAGACTGTGGGTAAGACGTATGGAGAGAAAATTATGGCGGACAAAAATAAGTTGGTTATTCAGAAATATAATGACAAACTTACAGTTTATTTCTCTCCAACCTTGCGCCATTTTGTAAGACATTATACACCTATTATTGGAAGCGGTGTGGTGTATGCCTCTCATGAATATCACACTAAAGCTGATTCAGTTAATGATGAATGGTGGGTGGACATCTATGGTGACCGCATCAAGAAAATTTACCAGTCTTATGAAGAATCTAAAGTTGCTATCAATATAATGCCGCGTCTATATCATACAGTTGAAAGCTTCATTCATGTAGTAAATCCTTATATACAACAGAAGTTGAAGCATGTGATGAAAAGTAAATATGATGTAAAGACACACCACATTTCGTTTTCAATTGAAAATCAACGCGTTGTTCTGAAACTGGGTGATGACATTCAATGTCAATTGAGTAAAAATTTGAAAAAACTCTTTGGTTTTTCAATGCTACAAACTGTGTTTACTGCTGCGCATACGATTGGTATAGAAACACCAATGACACTTGATAA
The DNA here is from genome assembly GCA_907163375.1 of Prostheceraeus crozeri. NCBI lineage: Eukaryota > Metazoa > Platyhelminthes > Polycladida > Euryleptidae > Prostheceraeus > Prostheceraeus crozeri. Next base: position 59,095 of record CAJQUW010004777.1, on the reverse strand, counting down.
ACATGAACAGCACCTTTACATTCAAAGTGATTTGATTCCACCTATTTCTGTTGGTGAGAAAAAAGAATACATTTTACGTGATTTCATTCATGATAAAGACGCTTCATATGGAATAGTCGAGAAGATGTTTGAATCTATTTTCTATCATCCCGTCGTCAAACAAACTATACCCTCTATTGCTATCAAAATTACCAATGGTTTACAAGAGTGCATCCATGTGAAAGATACTAAATCCCTCGTAACTTTAGTGTTTCGGAAAACAAAGTGAAGTCATTGTGATATGTTTATTGAAATAAAAATGTGTATGAAAAAGTCTTTTCACAGATATAGGGGGAATGGGCTGACTGTAGGCATATATTCACAAGGAAGAAACGATCTAATGCGATACATAAAACTGCAATGTTTATCTACAGAAATCAACATGAAAATACTAAGTTAAGGATGATTATGCTAAGACGTCTCCTGAATGTGGTAGTGTGAGTTTAATTCTTTTGGGCGGTGGTATGTTTGTGTCAGGATGTCCATGTGGAAGAGATATGTTATGTTCTAACCAGCACCTCTCATCCTCCCATGCTGAAAGCGCCCGTTTCCTAAAAGTATGAGTTTTGATCTCATGCGACTTAGATTTTAAGATTGTCATATTGACAAACCTTATATTTTTATTTCTATAGGCTTTCCTGAAATTTTTATGTTTCATGTTAGAGACCAATGATCTTGATATGCCTTTAGCACACTTAATACTATCGTCGCTATCCCTTAATTTCATACTGTACATTTTTGGTCGGAGGAGAATCATTTCATCTATTTCCTTCCCTGCTGTCTCATCCTTAAAGCAGCCAAGTTTTGCCTTATTTTTGATGGAGTAGAGTGGGTGATCAGTAGGATAATTTGATGTATCAAAATATCTTTCTAAAGATTTTCCTACTTCATTGAAATTTAAATCTTTTTGAGTGGTAATACCTAAGAAGAAACTATCTGCATCACCACCCAACAAACGAACCTCTTTTACGAGAGGACATGGTTTTAGTATTTTATAAGAGTTGGTACATTTCAAGCTTAGAGTAATCTAGTACAGCTTGGCCAATATAAATGGGCTTGCACAACTCAACTTCAGATTTTATCATTTTAACACCTACAAGGTCCTCATCGATAATGTCTCTATCGATGAATAGAGGTGATGAGACCAATTTCTTAAATTTTGTAACATCATTGACTAGTTTATTGTTTACACGTTTTCTAACATCCTCCATCGTCTTACCAAATAGACTATTATTCTTATACTTATAAAAATCTTTTTCAAAATTACTTTGGGCTAGTGCACGTTTCTGGCTGTTGCTATCAATATATGGTTTGAGGAAGGTTTTCTGTCTAAATTTAATAATGCGGTGAACTCTTTTTAAAATCGTACCCATTTCTAAATAAAATTTTAAGATGCTAAAGTGGACTAGATAGTTTTCCTTATCATACTGGGTGAGTAAAAGTTTGCGGCAAGGCTTATAGTCGGGTTGACCGCATGATTCTAAATCTTTATGAAATTGTTTCATAAAGTCGGAAAACATATCTTTGGTCACTTCACCTGATTCGGGTCCGAGTGGAAAATCTACGGTTTTATGTTTAATATTATTTGGATAGATTAGATCTATCTCAAAATAATATCCCCAATCACCTTCATCTGGAATTGCTAGTATGTTAGAAGGGTTGGAGAGATGCTGAATTTCACCATCATCTAACCAGCTAAACTCAGAGTGAGGGAGTGGTTTGGATAGTGAACTACCATATAAATTATTTTGGTCATAATACTTAAGATGAGTCTGATAATCGCCTACTAATTTTGATTTTAACCTATGTTTATTTACAAATGTGAGACCACCGCGAATTCCTCGCTCAAATAAATTATACATCTCTGGATCTTGTAAGAGATGAATGGTCTCAACAGTCATTTTAAAAGCAGACTTAAATGACATGGCTGGCAGACTGACAAAGTAGACGGGATCTAACTTATCTTCTTCTAATGCCACTCGTCGAAACTCCTGAAATACATCAGCCAGCAAAAATACATCTAACTTAAGATAGGCAATCATATATTCGCCAAATGTATGGCAGTCAAATTTTATCCATGCATCTTGTGCATGATCATTATCTTTGGTCTTACATTCTGCGCCGGTCAAATCATTTTTAAATTTATCTATGGGCGGAAGAGAAGTCTCGCCGAGTTTACTAATCGCATCAAAATATGCATATGGAAAGACTCCTTTCCGTGTGATGACTTCATCGGTTAGATTTGGATATTGTTTCTTAAGATTTTGTGTTAGTGGAAGAGACTTTAGATTTTGTACGAGAGAGGCCAGTGATGCAGTCATAAATTGGTAGGAATCTAAAAATTTTATATCAAAATAGACCGTCTAATTTTCTTTAGTTTTATCGACAGGCACTTTTGCTGTCATGGCCATAAACTTCTCTCTCGTTTGTGCTATTACATCAAGCTTCCACTCTTTCATTTGACCTAAACCTCCTTTTATTATCATATGGCTGTCGTAGCCCTTGAAATTATGGAAAATGACGGGTAATGTACGCCGTTTCATCCTAAGTGAAAAATTGCATTTTGAACATAGTGCGTTTCTAAATTTACCAGTGATGTGGTCATGGTCGCGCACTTTCTTAATCTTATCATCATCAAATGTTTTCCTACATTTGAGGCAAACGTTGCAACTATCAAATTTTGCTTGATCATCTGCTGTCATATGCAATGATCTGCGATAGAGTTCACCATCATACTTTTGTTGAAATTTTACAGCCTGTTTGAGGAATTGTAGGAATTGGTAAATACAATCCTCACCTTGCCAGACGTGCATTTTATTTTTTCTATTTTGGAAATGGCCATGCCATACTTCATAGCAGGAAATGGCTGCTGGTCGATGGGTGTTATCATCGATATAGCATTCGATGTCAGCATAGATGACACGAAGAGGACTTAGTTCATCGCCATTCTCTCTATATGAAAACTCCTTATCTTTGGGCATGCGCTCCATTTGTAGTTTACCTCGCTTACACCATTCGTAGTGAGTTTCAAATTTGTTTTTACTCCTAAAGTTCCGAATGCATCTGTCACAGTAATAAATCTCTGATGAGCTAGAATTTCTTAGGTGGTGGTATAAGCGAGAAATTTTGGGAATACCGCAGTAGTGCCATTCCTCACTATCATCCTGTCTTACTAATAAAAGGTTGACAACGTGGTCATAACAACTCGAACGCGAGTTGTAGCGGACACCCTTCAATCCTTTTTCCCAAACATGGAGAACTATTTTGATGTTGTTCAATTTTTCAAATTTTTCTATATCTTTAATTTTCATATCTTCACTATTGCAGTCATCAAACTTTAATTCATTCTCCCACTGTTGATACTTACTCTTACGGTATCGGCTATTCTGTACATCATTATAGTGGAGAATGGAGAGGACGGCATACTTAAAACATTGCGATTCGCAATCTACAGAAATGACTGCTGCTTTATTTCTTACATTTTTCGGAAGTTTAAAGGAGCCTCGTCCAGAGTAGTTCTCTAATAAAGTGATTTTAATCATGGCGATCTCAATACCATCAAAAACGAGTCCACTATCACGCTCGTTAAATTTATCTATGTTTAATTTTAACCCTTGGATATGAAAATTATTCCAAGACTCGCAGTCTACAACTTTGGTTGCAGGAGAGGAGGGTATGTGAAACTCCAACCTCTCTACTATTTGACCAGTATGGTGGTCGATTTTTACATATTTTATTTTGAGATAGATGAGCGCCTTCATTCTCAAATTGACTAAATTGTTGAAGAGCGCACCAATCAAAGATGAATTTTGATGAAACCATTCTTCAAAGTCAGTAATGGTTTCTGAGGATTCCATCTGGTAGTTCCTCACTAAATTATTTATCGACACTTTAGAGAGTCGGATAGAGGAAGTGCTGTTAGTATAAATATCGTCACTGTGTGTATGTCGAAGTCTATGTGAAGATAGTTCAAAATGTGACTCAAAAGACTGAATGCAAAAATCGCAAGAAAAGGAGACATCGTTAACAGAATCATCCCCACCTTCGGAGATTGATGCTGACTTAGGTCTACAAACACCTCGCTTGATGTGTCGGACGAGATCACGCTTCCTCGTGAAGATGTGCCCACAGTCAGCACATTCCCGATCGTTGCATTCCCGCGACAATGTTGACATGAACTCGCTCGAGATGGGACTGGTATCACCTGAAAGAGAAATCATTCTTTCATCTCTGTTCAAGTCTCAGTGTATTGTTACAACCTACCTTGACTCAACAACTCTAAACTTTCCTCGAGAAGGGAGGGCGTTGGTGATGAAGTTGATGCCTGAAATTGAGGAAGATGCTATTAGCCACACGTTTGAGGGAGATGACTGATGAATTCCTTAACTTACCATTTCAACGAAATCAAGTTTAAGGTTGATACTTCAACAAGATAGAGACTTCACTCAAATTTGGAATTCACGAGAGAGTAGTTCACTTGTACGCCTCAAATATAGAATTCGCTAGAGAACACTTTACTTACACGTCTCAAAGACAGAGTGAAATGACACGGATGTCACTTTACATATATACTTTCATATTCATCATTCATGGGCTGTTGATTTTGATTGATTGCTTGTTTATACTTAAGAATTAGGAAACATTTCAAAGTTATTATTCACAGTCAACATGACAAGCCCTCCAAAAACACCGAACACAAAATTCTCTTCTCCATGCTCATCACCAAGGGCGCTCGTTGCACCAAACGCTCCAACGAAGGGGAAGGTAGAGAAGGTGTACCGACTCGACAATATCAGAAAGTTGTCATTAGCAGCGGATGATGAAGAGGAGAGTGTATGCGAGAAGGAGTATCCCGACTTAACAGGCGTGAGGTGGAAATATCTGCAGTACGATATTGATGATGTGATGAAGATCACCAGCACCAACTTCCTCCACCAATTATGGGAATGGTACACCCCTAACTCCCAGCCACGAACTATGGCGGAGTGGGAGTATATCGACAAAGTGAGGCTCGCGGTAGAAGAACGATTGAATCAAGTGAACTGTTTTTGTGATCTATGTGAAGCCAGACTCTGGGACGATATTGACGATGAAGACCTTTTGAAATACATGCCATAATAAATTTTTATTTCGTATTATCTTTGCTTTCATACTGACTTACTTGAATGGGGCTTCAGTGGATGATTTAACCATGTATACTTTTTCATTTGGAAATAGTAGCACACTTAGTTTAACTTGCAATTCTTATAACATTTCATATGGATGATAATGGTAGATGAAATAGTGTTAAATAAAATTAAGATAGCTTACACTTCTGATACAGGGATAGCAATCGACTGCGATCCATGTGTAAAGAGCTTGTTAGACTACGGAAGAGAGAAGTGTGTTATGTTGCGTGTGGCATGTGAGTGTCCTCCCATTTCATTCCATTCATCAATTCATCTCATTGATAGAGACAGGTAGAACTCATGGTTCTCATAACGTATGCAATGGATAGTTTATAAGGCAACCTTCGACAGCTGGCTAAATGTCGCCTAGGCGCGAATGCATACTACGTTGAGACAAAGGCAATCACTTGCAAACATGACGCAGAGAGGTTTAACAAGATTGACCATTGCCGAATGTCCCTTGCGGTATACATAGCTACGGGTTTCACCGCCGCCCTTTACAGGAACGCCCGTCGAAAGGAAGTATTACACCGAACTTCATTTGCAACGTTCAAGTTGACTGATAGCAGATTCAACTTAATGATAGTATTCGCCAGTCCGAAGACTGCCCAGGGCAAACCGCGTGGAGGTTCTATCATGTCTTGACCCATGGTGGCCCTTAAGAGAGCCGGTGGTTCGTTCTCGGGGTGTGTGATAGGGACTCAGGCTTGCTGTTTCGAATGCGGCTCCGGCAACGGGGCGGGTGGTCGCTTCTCTTGGATGTCTGTAAAGAAAGAAGTCGTGAGTTGTTATTATCTTTTCTATATTCCTTTAATCGCGACGCCCATTAACTTAAAACCAGTAAACACTTTGAATTTATACTTTACTTTTCTTCTTTCCCAGCTGTTACTTTCGTACCTTTCCCAACCAACGTACAAGAGAGAGTGAGCTGCGGAAGGATGCCCTGCTCTTTCAGTCACTTTCAAATTTTAAGATGTTACCAAAGTTTTTTATCAATTTTCAAACCACCGCAGCTAACTCTCTAACACTTCTCCCATTACATCAGAAATCATTATCATACCATAGATCTTACAATAAAATGAACGTCATTAAAGTCATAGCATTTCATTCACATTCTTGGTCTTCACTTTCTTCTTCATTACCGTAGTCTTCAAGTCTTCACATTAAGTTCATAGCATCCTTTACTGGGTGTGACATTAGCACGTGGAGGCTCTTGTTCACTCAACAGTTCTTGGACCCTAAATGCCACACCCGACGGCGGGACAACTGACGACTGGGGCGACCGCCCTCAAAACCCATTCCGTAATGGGAAACAGGGGGTCGGGACTTCCGCGCGATCAGCTGCCGTGAGAGCCCTCTCATGAAACGCCACCGTCCTCTCTTTACTAGCTTGCTCTTCTTTTGTCTTCTCCCTTCGTATCGTCTTCGTTCGTCTCGTTCTCCTCGTCCGTCATCACATGAAAAGACGCGGCTTTGTGTCAGTATCAGGCATAATTCATTTCATTATCATTATCATTAGAACAATTACACATTTACATTTACAATCACATAACATAAAGATTCACTTCAATTACATTAGCATTAATTACATATTACCACGTGACGGGAACCACCGTTAACCTTCGGAACTACGTTCCGAAGGTGATCCCACTCCAGCGTCAACAAAAAGATTTTTGATTGTTTTTATTACACTATACATTTACATTTATCTTTAAAATTACTATCATTTACAAAATGAATCTTTAGTTATAACATATCTCCCTCCTTGAATCAACCCGATTCAACCTCTAATGGACACAATTTATTAACTGGTCTCCGATAAATAGATCCGTCATACTTCACGTCAACTACTCGTACAACACCATCTGAACCCGGAAACACTTTCACGATTCTTCCCAACTTCCACTTCTTACTCAATGTTATTGGATCTAAAACTATCACCATCTGATCTTCTTTAAAATTCACTGAATCACGTACCCATTTACTTCTGCTCTTATAACTATGCAAAACTTCTTTTTGCCATCGGGTCCAATAATGTTGTACAACAGTCAAAATAAGTTTCCATCGTCTAGTTGGATGCAAATCAACGTTCTCATCACTACTTTCCAAGACACTTTCAGGATTTATTCTTCCAATCAAAAAGTTATTCGGAGTCAAAGGTAAAGCATCATTTAAGTCCGAGCTAGCAACAGTCAACGGCCTTGCATTAAGCAGCGATTCAACCTTACAAAAAGCTGTAACTAGTTCTTCATCATTAATTTCTGCCTTAGATAAAATCGAATACAAAGCTCTTTTACAGGCTTTAATCATTACTTCAAAAACACCTCCGAAGTTACTTCCATAAGGAGGATTAAAATGCCACTTTAACTTTTGAGCAAATACATTTAACTTATCTTTTTCCTTCAACATTAGATTACGTATTTCTCTTTCAGCTTTTATGAAGGTTCTGCCGTTGTCTGTTACTATCTCACGTGGACATCCTCTACGATCTATCATTCTTGATAAAGCATTAATAAAACTGCTAGTTTCTAGCGAGTAAGTCACTTCAAGGTGGACTGCTCTAGTTTGTAAACAAGTGAATAAAGCTAAGTATCTTTTGAACCTAGCCCTACCACGTCCACTCTTTGTTAAGAAAGGTCCAGCAAAATCGATTCCAACTACTGCGAAAGGCTGTAAAGGTTTCGAAATTCTGAACTGTGGAAGAGGAGCCATAGGAGGCTGAGTCGCTTTAGCGTTGTTAATCTTGCATGGTATACATTTTCTCTTTACTGATCTTAAAACTTTTCTAACTTTGATAATCCAAAAACGTTTATGCAAATTATGAAGAGTAGCATTGGTACCAACTGGATGTCCAAACTCCTCGTGTGCATCCTTAACAATCAATTCCGTTAGAAAATGATCACAGGGCAAAATGATAGGCAATTTGGACTCCATATCTAACCACTCGATATTTTGCAATCTAGATTTAGACCGCAAAATACCGTCATTATCCAAAAATGGATTTAACTTTTTCAATTTACTTTTAGCTATCACTTTAGGATCATTCACTGACTTAATCTCTTCTGCAAAAGATTCTCTTTGACATACTTTTATCAATGCCCTCTCGGCCCTTTGCCACTCTTCAAACTTTAATTCATGTGTGAAGATACGATTCTCTTTCTTTTGTTTACAGTTATAAATAAATCTATAAACATAACCCACCCTCTTTGTTAACTTTCTTTTATCAGACCAGTGTCTGGGATGTAACTTGAAATCTTCATTCATTATATTAGTAAAAGAACAGTGGATGACTTGTTTCTCTTCTCTTTCAACTATTTCACTTTCATCAAACACACTTGGACCTACAGGCCATTCACTTTCTTTCTGCTGCAAAAACCCTGGACCATGCCACCATAAGTCATCTTCCTTTAAACTGTCAACATCTTCACCTCTCGTTGGAATATCTGCAGGGTTCAACTTCGTGTTAATATACCTCCACTGTCTTGGTTCACTCACTGACTGGATTTCGCCCACTCGGTTGGAAACAAATGGCTTAAAATACTTGGCTGGACGTCTTATCCAGTACAGCACATTTGTGGAGTCTGTCCAAAAAACAACGTCGTTCATGTCAAAATTTAAGGCTTTTGTCACCGTCAGCGCTAGTCTTACAGCTATAGTGGCCGCCATAAGTTCCAAGTGCGGAATTGACTTGGCTTTTAATGGAGTTACTCGTGTCTTGGAAATGATCAAGTTAACGTGGAATTCGTCATTACTCATCGTTCTTACATAAGCAACTGCTGCATAAGCGTCTTTCGAAGCATCTCCAAAAACATGAATAGAAAAAGGTTGGTTAGATTTAAGATGGAGAAACCTCTCAATTCTTATAAGATGCAGCATCTGGATTTGATTTAACCACTTAACCCAAATTTTCACAAGATCATCTGAAAGAGGTTCGTCCCAAGTCAACCCTAGCGCCCAAATACGCTGGAACAATACCCGTGCCTTTATCATGTATGGATCCAAGTACCCAAGAGGATCATAAATTTTTGCAATGGTTTTCAAGAGTGATCTTTTAGTTGGATTTCTGGACAGAATAACTTTATCAAGATTGGTGGAATAAAAAAGATTATCATTTTCGACATCCCAAGACAGGCCTAACGTTTTAGTTGTGGGAAGAGAATCGTCATCAAGAATATTTTCAACGTCGTTGCTAGCATTCAAATCTTGAATAACATTTTTGGAATTTGTCATCCACTTTTTTATTTCCATTTTTGCATCACTAAAGATCTTAGTTGACTGACTTATAAGAGAAGAAATTTCTGCTTCTGTATCACGGCTATCCGCCAAGTCATCAACATACATGGATTTTAAAATGGAATTTACTGTTTTTGGATAATTATTACTGTACTTGATTGCGTGATTCCGTACGACAGACAGTGCAATAAATGGAGAATCTGATCTACCAAAGATTGTTCGAGCCCATTCAGAGATGTTACCTTTCCAAATAAATCTACAGTATCTCTTGTCTTCGCTTCTTAAGGAAATTTGGAGATACATCTCCGAAATGTCACCAATAATACCGAACTTATACATACGGAATCTCATTAAAACGTTTATGATGTCATTTTGGAGCTTTGGACCCGTCAAAATTTCGTCATTAATGCTTCTGTTGTCATACTTCGCCGCGCAATCAAATACAATTCTGCATTTAGTTGTTTTACGATCTTCTTTAATAATCGGAAAATATGGAATATAAAATGCTTCCTCGTCTTCATGTTGAAAAGAAATTCTTTGAATATAACCTTTATCTTCATAAGATTCAAAAACTTCGTTGCATTTATTCATTACATTAGGAGACTTCTGCATTTTATCTTCCATATTTTGCGTTCTGCGTTTTACGGCATGGAAGTTATTTTTTAGATTAGGTCTATCATTCTTCCATAAAATTGGAGCTTCATATCTCCCATTTACTTGCTTCAATTTATCATTTAAAATATTAGTGGCTTGCTTCTCTTCATCATTTTGTACAGTATGAAACATCAGATTATCTTTAATACCGATTGCATTTAATTCCCAAAATCGTTTTACCATTTGATTCAAATCGTTAACCTCATTATGATGAATTTCCAACTGTCGTAAATGCACTTTTGTCTTCGGACAAGTTGGACCCACACAAGACCAACCAAGAGGAGTTAATCTTGCAATAGGTCCATCATGAGGCCCAGAAACTTCCTTTAGGCATCTGTGATAAAACATCATATCAGCTCCTATTAATAGCTCGTGATTACCACGGCTAGCCAACTTGGGAAATCTAACATGTTTTAAATGTGACCATTTATTCTTCAAAAATATCCAATTAGTTGGCTTTGATTCTTTAAGAATATTAGGGGTAGTTAAAATAATTTCATTTCTCTTTATATGGCCATCAATACTTTCCAAAGTCAAACGGACTCTGGAAATCATAAGGTTCTCATTAACTCTATTCAAAGTGCTTAAAGCTTTAGTTTCAGAGCCGAAAACATGCAAATTTAATTCATTCAAAAACACTTTCACTTATAAAAGATGCATTGCTACCCATGTCCAAAAGTGCATTTATGACTAACTTTTTTTTGTTTCCGTTTGATACTATGATCGGCACGGTTTGCAATGACACAACATTTTCATTTGCATTATGAGCATTAAATAGACAATTGTTATTTTCTATTATGCCCGTAAGATTTGACGAACATTTTTCATTGGCATTATCATTACTTCTATCTTCATGTAATAAATAATGATGTCTGTTTTTATCGGGACAAATTTTGCATTTACTTTTAGCATTATTACAGTTAATACTGATGTGATTTGGCTTTAAACAAAGACTGCATAACTTTTTAGAAAATACAAAGTCCCGTTTTTCTTTTATGCTCAGGCGTTTGAAATTCTCACAATTATCAAGATAATGTTTCTCATTTATATTCATGTTGTGTTTATGCCATATGCAAAACGGTTTAAATGGTCTTTCATCATAATGTTGTCTTTTAGTTGTAGTGCATGTATTGTGATTTTACATCATGTTGTTAGACTTTTTAGATGAATATGCATTACTTTTATTCATCATTACATCATTAGTGGAATTATCTAAAATATATATGCATTCAGACAAATATGAAATCAATGTACAAAATGACTCACCAGATTTACGGTCCACAGTCCACTTTGTATAATCCTTCACCATTTTCCTCGATAGTCGTTCCCTCGCACATTGGTATAGTGCACCACATTCTTCTAATTCTCCTTTCAATTTGTCATTTTCTTTCATTATAATGCTTGCTGCTTCCAACGTCGATACATACTCTCTCATATCTTTGATATTATCTTCTTCCACAATTTTGTTATACCTCACTTTCTGGATTGCTTGTCTCATTAACCTTTTCTCACCGCCGTACTCTCCCTCCAGTCTATTCAGTGCAATATCGTAAGAACTTTCTGTTGGTGGGTAATTCTTTAACAAATCCTTTGGTTCTCCATCCAAACATCCCAATAACCGTAACATCTTAATCTTCTTTGAATAACTTTGATTGTGCACCGTTACCTCGAACATTGATCTCCACCGAAAATAATCCTTTCCGTTAAATCTTGGTAAATTCAGTCTTTCCAAATTTTGCACCATATCTTTATCTTCCGTTGCGTTCACCTTTGTACCTTTTGAACCATACTCATTAATTTCTTCATTCACTCTCTCTATCTTCGCATCAATTTCTTCAATTTCTTTTTCTTTCTTCACAGCTTCATCTTCTTTGCCTTCATTAATCAACAATCCGATATATTTGTACATCTCCTCCACACAAACATCCCTTGCTTCTTCAATACATTCCTGTACATGCCTCACATCCTTCAAACCTTCACCTTCTGCCATCAGAGCTCGTACCTTATTCACGTTCCTTGTAATCACCCCTTTGTGTCCATTCACTTTCCTTGATACTTTCGCCAAATCTTCATTCATCCTGCTCGCTTACGCCAATATGTTATTATCTTTTCTATATTCCTTTAATCGCGACGCCCATTAACTTAAAACCAGTAAACACTTTGAATTTATACTTTACTTTTCTTCTTTCCCAGCTGTTACTTTCGTACCTTTCCCAACCAACGTACAAGAGAGAGTGAGCTGCGGAAGGATGCCCTGCTCTTTCAGTCACTTTCAAATTTTAAGATGTTACCAAAGTTTTTTATCAATTTTCAAACCACCGCAGCTAACTCTCTAACACTTCTCCCATTACATCAGAAATCATTATCATACCATAGATCTTACAATAAAATGAACGTCATTAAAGTCATAGCATTTCATTCACATTCTTGGTCTTCACTTTCTTCTTCATTACCGTAGTCTTCAAGTCTTCACATTAAGTTCATAGCATCCTTTACTGGGTGTGACATTAGCACGTGGAGGCTCTTGTTCACTCAACAGTTCTTGGACCCTAAATGCCACACCCGACGGCGGGACAACTGACGACTGGGGCGACCGCCCTCAAAACCCATTCCGTAATGGGAAACAGGGGGTCGGGACTTCCGCGCGATCAGCTGCCGTGAGAGCCCTCTCATGAAACGCCACCGTCCTCTCTTTACTAGCTTGCTCTTCTTTTGTCTTCTCCCTTCGTATCGTCTTCGTTCGTCTCGTTCTCCTCGTCCGTCATCACATGAAAAGACGCGGCTTTGTGTCAGTATCAGGCATAATTCATTTCATTATCATTATCATTAGAACAATTACACATTTACATTTACAATCACATAACATAAAGATTCACTTCAATTACATTAGCATTAATTACATATTACCACGTGACGGGAACCACCGTTAACCTTCGGAACTACGTTCCGAAGGTGATCACACTCCAGCGTCAACAAAAAGATTTTTGATTGTTTTTATTACACTATATATTTACATTTATCTTTAAAATTACTATCATTTACAAAATGAATCTTTAGTTATAACATGAGTTATCATCTTACATTTTAATTTAGTCATTTTTACTTACAGATCTTCTCGGACGCTTCCTCATAAAGGAAATTCGAGATCGGATCACGATGATTGAAGGTGAAGTGGAGACACTCCACCCCTTTCTTCACCCGAGAGTAGCATTTCTCCCCTCTTCCACGCTCGTACAAGAGAGGAGTTTCTGCTACTCTCCCCTTTCTAATAGGGATGTGCAGACGGCTGGAACGCACCCTTCGATCGCGATCCACCAGCTGCGCCGAACGGTGCAGCTCGTGGTTCGTCTCGACAATCTTAGCCATCTGCACACGGAGTCTCTCCACTTCCTCCTTCAACCTTCGTATCTCCTTCTCCCTACTTTCCCTCTCTGCTAGCAAAGCCTCTTCTCTGGCTTTCCCGTCGAGAGTCTTGAGCCTCTCCTGCTCCAACTCGCCATCCCGCTCGCTTAATCTCTCCTTCACCTTCTTCATCTCTCCGGCTACGTTCTTTTGGTCCTCATACTTTGGCTTGTATGAGAAGGCCTCCTCCTTCAACTTCTCCACGTCTTTCTTTAGTTTATCCCGTTCGGCGATCACCGGCGGACGCTTGACAAAATTGCGACATTGTGTTGCAATTCCGCTGGCAGTCACGGCTGTAGGGGTCTCGCGATCGAGGTCGAAGTCCTCGATAGGTTGCGACTGTAGCTCTCCCTCCTCCTCCTCCTCACTATCGCTGCTGGACAGCGAGCTCTCGCTACTAAGCGAGGATACAGCGGCAATCGCTTCAATGGCGGATTGTAGCTCAGTGGCCTGAGTGGTGAAGAGTGAACTTCGTTCTTGTTCGTTGGCGGGTTGTTGCTCCAAAGAACGGAGCTCAGTGGCGAAGAGTGAACTCCGTTCTTCTTCGCCTGTTTGACACTCGCTGTGTTGTGAGTGCTAATCCTCCAACCGCTCACTTAAGCGACTGATTTTGTGGGCTCCACAATAGTAGCGACCGACCCCTATCTGTTTCTTGCTAGTGCAAGCGTGCTTCTTGAAGGCGTCAGCTCGGAATACCTTCCGGCATTGACACAGTTTGAAACTGGTCTTGACATTATTGTATTTCGGCATTTCTGAAGCGAAAAACGGAAAACAATGATTTTTACACTTAGTGAGGAATGATAGATTTGAGTGTAGTGAGTGGCACTCGATCCCGTCAACAGCCCGAAGGCCTTGTACTGATCACTAGGGAAGTGAGAGATCTTCCCCGATACCCGCTATTTACAGCTGAAGACATCATTGTCACTGCCCCGAAGTGGTAACAGCAACGCCGGGTCAAAGGTAGTGATCAGTAGCTGGGATCTAACCCCTCAAAGCTGCCTTAGACTTAGTTAAATTTGAAATCTGATAGCAGATTTGAACTCAGCATACTTGAAAACCTTGAGGAAACATCCCAAGTTATTGCTTTGATCAGCTTGATAGCAAGCCGTAGAGAGCTTGATTCACCAGCGTTTTGCAATGGAGATGTTTAGAGGCCACCCATGACAAGATAGCTAAGACTCAACCGATTGGCGTTCAAAGTGCTACGTTGAGAACTGTGTCAAATGCCCAACATGAGACATGGGTTGTCTCAGCGGTTACGGTCTAAACTATGACACACTCCCTTGCCACACTTATCACTACGGCATCGTCCGCCGTCCCGAAGGAACACCCTGTCAGTGGAATATTACAGCAAAACTCTCCGTGTCTTGCTCGCTTTCAGTGAAAAGCCGCTTATACCATGAGAAGACTGGCTCAGACATCATTAAAAATGCTTTCATTGACTTCAGCAAGGTCGAAAACCCCAGAAAACCTCCAAAACTAGTGAATTTAAAATTTTCAACTTTTTAGCACTACTTATGAAATTTTATAAGTAATCTATCACTTAGGGCAGGTCAATAGCGACCGAACCTTTTTTGAATCAAGTCAAACGGAGTTGTAGAAGCAAAGTTACAAGCCTTTAAAGTTTTGGAGTCTTTTATGGCCTGGAGACGAAGGCCATCTCCTGACGCCTTAGCTGATATCAGCAATGAAATTTTCTAAGTCGGTTTCTTACAGAAACCCGGAATTTGGAATGTCCGAAGCTATCATCGGAGCTCAGAGAGACGACTTACCGTTGGCAATCTCTCGTCTGAATGACAAGTCTCTGTCGGTTCCCAGCTTATATAGTGTGTGGCGATCAGCTGATGACGTAATACCCATCATCCAAACACTAAAAACCCGTCTATCTCCGGTTCTAGTGCTCCGATTGAGCTGGAAATATACCATACCGATGCAGAATTTGACGCTGAATCCGAATCGGCCCTCCGTTTTCCCATCCGATGCTTCGTTTTGGCTCTACAGCCCACAGCCATCGCAAAAATTCTAACTCTGTCGTTTTTTCGAAAAATGTTGAAAATTTTTCTCTCCGATTGACTTCAAATTCACCATACCGATGCAGAATTTCACGCTGAATCCGAATCTGGCCTCCGTTTTCTCATCCGATGCTTCGTTTTGGCGCTACAGCCCAAAACGACCAAAATTCTAACTCTGTCGTTTTTTCGAAAAATGTTGAAAATTTTTTCTCTCCGATTGACTTGAAACTCACCATGTTGATAGAGAATTTCATGCTGATTCCAAATCTGAAATCCGTTTTGCTCTCCGATGCTTCGTTTTGACGCTAGAGCCCAAAACGTCCAAAATTCTAACTCTGTCGTTTTTCGCCAATCTCCCAAAATCTTAAATGGTGTCTCACATCTAAACGAAGACAGATATGAACAAGCCGATTCTTTCAGTGAATTTGTCTCACTCTTAGCTTTCAAACGAGCTATTGCACGACAAAATCCGTCCACTAGAAGGAAAGTTGGAAGGTCGGTGCCGAGGGGGGGGACGTCAGCGAAACTTTTTCTCTCCGATTGACTTCAAATTCACCATACCGATTGAGAATTTCACGCTGAATCCGAATCTGGCCTCCGTTTTCCCATCCGATGCTTCGTTTTGGCGCTACAGCCCAAAACGACCAAAATTCTAACTCTGTCGTCTTTTCGAAAATCATCACACACTATAGCCTCAAGTCAAAACCTGGCGGTCGCCCAAGTCCACCACGACACTCTGTCGTTCCAGAGGGGGGGACGTCAGCGAACCTTTCGGACTCACTTGGCCGGCACACCACGACACTCTGTCGTTCCAGAGGGGGGGAGTCAGACTCGAAGCACCACGGCGGCCGACCACGACACTCTGTCGTTCCAGAGGGGGGGGCGCGCCGGTCGAGTGTTCGCCGTTTTCTTACTACTAGCCTAGTCTAGAACATTGACGACGTGCGAGAGCAGTGATGTGTACCGCATCTTCTCGAGTGGAGAACCGCAATCGAAATAATGTAATATCACCGAATAAATTTCCTCTTCGGTCATTTCTGTTCTCATCTTACTTGCTTGCCGCTGGTTATTGGCACATCTCACCCAGCCATGTATTCGTATGAGGGCTTCGTTTCACAATACATTTGCATTTGAATCTTCCCAGTTGTCGTCCTCGGTCCTCTGTTCTCGCGTCCACTCGCTCGTTCCTGCTCTCAAACTTATCAATTTTGTGTGTGCTTGTCCGCACCGATATACCGCATCACTTAAGTTCTGTGATACTCCTTCAACTAATTTCTGCTGCATTCCCGGACTTGCATTGTATTGCATTGTACTTTGACTATTAACCTTCCGATGACCTTTTCCGGTTTGTCATCAGAAGTTCTTTGCCTTTTTCCTGATTTCAATTTTGCTGCATCCAATTGTGAAGTTCGTCATAGACATCCTATCTTCCTCACTTTTTTATCTCCATTGCGTGCTACAGTTAGCCCTGTGACTGAAAATTTATGCTCAGTGCATTTGTGACGAGTTCACAAAACGAACGTTCATAACTACAACCCAAATATACATGAGAACTTTATATTCATGTCCATGCTCAGCACTGTTGCTTGGATATCGACATGGAATTGCCTTTGCGCTTCAAAAAGTTGATATATAGGTTACTGAATTCTTTGAGGAACCAATAATGTTGTTCATGCAATCTGCTCGCGTCAGGATAGCCCAAGTTGCAAATTATGCTCCCATTTCGCATAGTATGATCATCATCTGACTTATGGCTTGCAGATTTTATGGTCTCGGAAGGTATTTGCCTATAACATCCTAATAAGATTCTATTGCATGTACTCATGGATGGCAATCGACTGTGCTACTTTTTCCCCGAGCATGGACATTAGGTGGAATTATGGTTTCTTTATTCCAAAGAGAAGAAAAAGATGCAGCAGAGTAGGCCTACTCTTTCTCCGTTTGCAGGTTTATAATTTTGTATGCCTTCCACGTATGCAAAGACCTTGCACTGATAGGTGGAATTCATGGAGCCATAACTTCTCACTCACTAGAGCAAGAATAGCTTCTGAAATCGAAAATTAATAGTTGGCCCGCAATAAAAGGAACTAAAGAATAGTCAACTAAGAATAGTTAATTCTTGATGGCATGGAATGAACCAATTTTGCACAAAAATCACTGATTTCTTCGTCATTGTGCCAAATATGGAGAAAGTTTGCAATCAGAGTTTGTTTGTTTGAGGCTGGTAATTGTTTTACACGACGTTTAATAATGCTCCATAGATTTTCAATCGGATTAAGGTCCGGAGACGAAGGAGGCCAGGTGAGAAGTTGGATGTTTCAACGAGAAAAGTGTTGCATGCTGAGCTTACTCACATGTGCCAGAGCGTTGTCCTGTTAAAAAATACCGCTTCCGCTGGGGAACCAATCACGAATTTGCTGAACCACTCTTCCGTCAATAATTTCGTCGATGTACATCTGACTGTTCATGTTTCCTTCAACAACATGAGCCCGTCCGGTGCCATGAATTGAGAAACATGCCCAAATCATCACGCTGGTAGGATGCTTTGTCGTCTTGTTAAAGTGTTCTGGTCTCAAAGGCTGTCCATCTACTATTCTCACATACCGAGGACAGTTGTCACTGATTTCTAAAATAGTCTCATCACTAAAGATGACATTTTACCAATCTTCTTCACTCCACGACTGGTGCTCCCTAGCCCACTTGAGACGCTTCTCAATTTGAGCATTGCTCAAAAAAGGACGTCGACAAGGTTTAATAACTTTACGTCCGGCAATGTTCAACACACGTCGCATTGTTCTTTCGCTGTTGATGTTGATGGATTCGTCACCGGATGCCCCAGCTTGATAGTCACGTAAAATGTCCTTCGCACTCGATCTGGGATTTTGGACAACCAAATGCTTCACTTGGCGCAAATCTCTTTCATTGAATTTTTCTTTGGGTCCACAATTTTGATAATTCGTCTCGTAGCATCCAGTTTGTTGGTAGCGACTGATAGTTCTGCTAACTGTCGATTTGCTGATGTTCAAATCATTGGCAATTTCGGCTTGTGACTTCTCTGTGTTCAAAAAGTGCTATAATTTTGCATCGAATCTCATTGCGTCCCTCCATGATGCCGCAGGCGTGCAAAATGGAAGATAAACTGAATTCACAGCTTACTTTCAAATTTGAATTTACAGAATGCAATGAGATATCTATTATTTACCTATTCAAAACTTTGTCAACTACATTGACAGCTCAGGCATAGAAATCAGCTAAGAGACGTTCAGTCCAAGGATGCATAGACTCACAACAACAAGTTGCAGTAATTTGTCACTTCATAAGGCAGTGTTGCAGACTTCATGGCCGCAACTGTATTAGCAGCAATGATTACCACACACGAATTTAAATCTAATTAAGAGATCGGATGTTTTCGTGATTAGTTGTCATATAGGAAACAGAGCACGTCCTGTCAAAAAAATTGTTCTCTGAGATTCTTTCCACAATTTGTTGATTTATTCTTATTGCGTGGTGGTGAAGAGTCTTTTGATCAAACTATCGCACAACGCCACAAAAATGATTGCAAAAATGGTGAAATTACCAGATTTCGAAAACATTCGTCGAAATCGCTCAACATTGCAAAATGAGGTGTTGAATGGAATCATGGACAAGAGGAGGTCCATCATGCGCATATATACTGCGTCAGAGCACAAGAAAGCAAGTAGATCCGAAGACATTTGCTTTTACAGGAATTTTATCGTTTGGAAGATTATGAAATGGAACGTGTAGAATATAACTGCAGCAACAATTATTCTCTACAACAATTACTCACAGCATCGAAGATTCGACAGATTGCATGATGTAATTGTCATGCGACTCGCTAAACGTTAGCGGTCGACAGTTTCTGAGAGACTGAAAGAGAATTGAAACTTAAATGCATGAAGCAATTATAGTATTTGCATCCGCTAATGTACTCGTTTTTGGAGATCGTACTAATGAATCGACTATTTAAAATTTCATGTCCAACAATTAGATAATCTGACAGAAAACATTTGTTTGCATGAAAAAAACAGCATAGTAATGTACCCGAGGTCCTTCGTCCTTTTTCTTCATGCTCATTACCAAGAGATAGATCGTAGTGCATATAGAGATATGAGATGGATGGCTAGTTGCGCACAACAGTATGCTGAGTATTGCTGGAACCCCGGTGAAATGTCAGAGTTTGATTCGCGATATCAGGAAAGCTGAGAGCATAGCGTTGAAGTTGCTTTTGGCATGTATCTATGGATATAGGAAAGACACATCTGAAGTTTGAAGAAAAGTGGAAAACCACGGAAGTAATGGATCGTCAGCTTTAAAAGCATCGAAGAAGTTCTTATAGATGTGCACGACCGTGTCAAGCGATGTATTAAAAGGAACATGAACAAAAATTACGAAGAATTATTTTATTTCTTGGTTCTTGTAATGACGACTGAACTGCGATAAATGACAAAACTACGTCAACACAAAGACGCAGAACCAAAGATTTCAGCAGCCTATCGGTACAATGACCATTCCAAAGAATATGTTATATGATATGATAAGACTCTCATCAAGTTTGAACAGTATCCTTTGCACATAAAAATGACATCATGTTCTGTAGTCACTGAAATTCCTTTAGCATTTCAAGCAGCTACTTATTACTGATGCTGTTCATCTTCGGGAGTATCTGAATTAGGATTGTTTGCATCCTGCCAACCTGTGATTATTAGCATTAATGTCTTCGCCTGCCTGCCGAGCTTCGATGGATTTCCGACCTCTGTGGATTTGAGATGACTCACATGCTACACTATCTCAGTTACTCAACTATTATATGAGATCAACTCGGAAATCCAAATGTTTCAAAACAAAAACTACAATGCTCTAGAAAATTATATGGGATAAACCTCATCTTTCAAAACATAGTGGGTGCTATTACCTCTGAAACAATCAATGCAAGCATTTGTTTGCTGTTTATTCATATTCTATTCTTGAAAGGGAGACACCTGATAAAATGTCCAATTTCTAGTAGGATCACATAATTCATCCATCCAACCATTTCACGAAAAGATGAGAGTGCAATATAAAGTGCAGGGCTTTGCAGGGATTCTCCTTTGCATACGAAGTGGCAACTGTGATAGACCAACCTTTTTCCTGCCGTGGAATCGCAAAACTCATCACGACATTTCCAGATTGAATCAGACGAAGAAATGAGCAGAATTATTCCAAGTCCATGTCAAAGATCACCGAAGCAATGATGCATGGAATTGCAGTTTGTAAAAATTGCTCATGCTGAAGGCTTATGACTTCCGCTGTGCCAGCTTCCTTTCATTGAAACAAATGTGCTGGTATCTGTGGCCTGTCCTGCGTACCACCGGCCCCAATGAAAACTTCTTATTGCATTGAACCACCTAATGACCAAAAGCAGATAATATATCCACTAAGTCTCTAAACTTTTGTCGACGTCATTTTATTTTCAAGGTTGCCTTAGCTAAGCATTCTTTATATAGAGCTGATTCCACCGAAATAGTACCAGAGAAAAGACTAGAGGTCCACGCGTCCAGAATTTTCGCTCGGAACCCTAATAAACCTTAAGGGCTGTTCACACTGGACGTGCTGCGGTCCTGCGCGTCTCTTTGTGAACAACCCCATAGGCTTATTAATGCTCAAAAGAAAAATTCTGACGAGTAAGGACGCGCCGCGTCCGGTGTGAATGGACCTCAAGCGAAGCTGAGATAAGCATTTTCCTTTGCAATTTTTCTGCAGAGGAATCTTGACATCACAGTTTCCTGTTGGCCAATGAAATCAGAGTTGAATATTTGTCCTATGTTTCTTGGACTCAATCATGTCCATGTAGCAATATTTCATGGAATCACGTATCAACTGATGACGTTTTCATTGGCTCGAAATCGCCATCTATGAATGCGTTGAAAAATTGACTGTAATATTGAAAATTCAATGTCTATGAATTGTCCGGTCACTTTCCGATATCTATCCAGGTAATTTGCTACATCACTTATTGAAAATGAAACAATGCTTGTCAGAATCTCAACAATCTCGATGTCACTTCATGGAGTTGACATTTTTCTTGCATCAATTCCATGGCGGTAATCTGCTTGAAAATGCACCGTTGAGCCTGACACAAACCATCCCACACCTATCTAGCTGTCCGTGAAATGATAAAGCGATACACTCGCCGTAGTCGACCGGGTCACCGTCCGCGCGGGTGTCAACTAATGATGCTAGCCCATGGGAAGCCAGTGGAAACGTAATCAGTTACTGCAGAGAAATAGTGTATCTAATGTTAGACAACAAGCAGGTCGACTGGAGATGGACACCGAACACTGCAAGTAAGTCTGAATGAAATGTGTTGATAAAGCATATGGATAATCTGCGTTAGTCTAAATGTGTGGTATTCAGCAAAAAGAGAGATTAGAAGAAGACTCTCATTAAACAGGACTCATCAAACAATAAATCAGCCACCTAGTGCTTCTGAACAGAAGAGTCAAATAGTTGAAAGTTTCGGTTTTGATTCCGTCGAATCATACGAGTAAGCGAATGTGCATCGCATGATTTTGTTGTTCAACTGTGCAACTTGCTTTATAATAGAACACATCCTTTGCCTTTACTTATCTTCATGCACTATTTGCGTGTACATGTACATATGCTCAATTAAGTAAAATCATGCGTAACTTCATGTCAGTGGAGGGAACGCGTGGACCGTGGGTTCAGGCCATCAACAATGTACGTAGCTAACATGTATAATTGTCCGTGTAAATTTAAGCAAAACATATAGTTCTGTCATGAAATTTTCAGATCATGGATGAAAATAGTTCGTCGATATCGCGACTGGTTAAATACATTCTGTGCAAAAACGTTCTTGAATACTTTTCTAAATTTCAATATTTGAATATTATTTTGTTTCTCTAAGCTGTAAAGCAATGCCGATTCCAATGAGTTTCAATAGTGAAAGCAACAGTATTGACTTCATGTGTTTAATACCCGAGCGCTTTCGTGGCCTCTGGTCAAGGGTGGACGGCCAAGTGTGAACATGTACAGAGATGCTTGAGAAACATTCAATGATAACTGCCACCAGTGACACCAACCAATCAGTGCCAAGGTAAAGACAATTAATAAAGGAACTCTTTATGTACCCATAAAACAGGTCGCCTCGCAGCTATGTACAGTGCTTCCAATACAGGCAAAGAAAAACGATATTTACAAGATGAGAAAATAGGAAAATATGTACTAAGTGGACGGTACTGAAAAGAGTCACATTCAAGTATGTATCGAGCGATAGAACTTTGAGATGCTGTTCTAGATCGCGGTCTTGTCTTTCTATCCTCAAACCACCTTGGAACATGTTCTCTCATTTGGACCCGCAAAGTCATCTACGTACGTCCGATGTAACTGTGTCCACAGTCACATTGAAAATGATAGACAAGACACGAACGACCTTGATGACTAAGTGGATCCTTGAGAGAACGAACAGGAAGAGGCTTTGTGGAGCACACAACAATGGGCTTGGCAGCAGAAAAGCTGCTACGCGTTACAAAATTCAAACGTCGCTTGAACAAACTCAAATGGCGATCACCAATAAATGGGATCCGGATGATGACATCTTTTGGCTCTGGTCCATATACAGTCTCAGTTATAGGACTTGGAGCCTTAAAACGATCAATAAAAGACGGAGGATAGCCATCATCGATAAGCACATAGCGCAGTTTACGAAATTCTTCGTTTGGGAAAACAGGAGAGCATAATTTCCTGACTCGATCAAAGAGACACTTGACCAAATTTATGTTGTAGGAAAATGGCACAAAACTATAAAAATGAGTTTACAGTCCTGTCCACGAGGGCTTCCTATAAACAGAAGTCAAAGTCTGTACATCTCTCTTCACAAGAGCGTCTAAAAAAGGTAGTTCCGCATTACTCAATCAACAGCATTGCTGATGATTCAATCAACGGCTGATTTGCCCTGCACAATGTTCTTCTGGCAATGACATGACAAGATTTCATGCAATTAGACTGGCGGCTTTTAAAAGCTTCTGCAACAAGTGCTTGCACCCCGGACATCCGTTGTGTTACATTATTCCTAAATCTATACGAAAACATGTTTTGGTCCCAATGTGCACTACTAATCGCCGGCAAAATAGCTTCGTCGTTTTAAGCTCTCTGGTCATTAATGGTCTCTCTGACCTTACTTGCAAATAACTGTTTTTTCATAATTGTCTCTGTAATTTTTGATTTTCATTACGACAAATATATACTTTTTCTCTTTCTCTTTTCTCTACTCTCAAATTCACATGTGAGCTCCAAATTCTCATGCATTGAATTCAACTCTGCCAACAATGAAAGCGCATCTTCACGTCGGTTCACGATAGCAAATGTATCGTTTTTTTGACTGTATTGGAAGCACTGTACATAGCTGCGAGGCGACCTGTTTTATGTGTACCTAAAGAGTTCCTTTATTAACTGTCTTTACCTTGGCACTGATTGGTTGGTGTCACTGGCGGCAGTTATCATTGAATGTTTCTCTAAGCATCGTAAATTGTGGCAAAAAAATGACAAGATATCCTATTCCAAGATGGCTCTAGATTGATGGAAAGAAATAATGGCGATTCCGATTGAAAGAATGTTGGTTGCTGTACATGTGGCATTAGAAAAGCTTTCTGAATTCAGTTTTGTCTTACAGCAATGTTTTGTAAGTCATAGTTTAATATGAAATGTGTTTTGATGTAAAGGAATTGCGGGTGCATCTCTGTGGTTGTGGGACAACCGGCAGAAGAAAGGTGGAAATGGAAATATTGCTGTTTTGATCCGTGGCCATACATATAATTATAGCCATATATTTCCATTGGTTCATGAATTCAGTAGAAAAATTGTTTCCTGTCATCTTTCATCAATCACCACATCACATCCATCCAGGTCTGAGGTCTGACCCTCTCTTATCAAATACTGTTACGTAACAGTTGTTTGTCTCATTGTTTATAAGTGCATATTGTAAAAATGTCGCTATGCTACATGAATTTACAGCAGTTCTTGTTGACATAGCTTTGCATAGAACACTATGAACATCAGTGACATAAAGGCGTTTTTTTATAGAAAATATTATCTCTTCCAAAATATACATTGAAAAATTTGATGAGTAAAAAGTCGGGTCAACCGAGACGGCTACGGGTCCATATCCATAATACGCTGTTGATCCAGATCCACACATCGGTCATCCAATAAAGCCAACCAATCAAATGATTTGAAAATTTTTAATAATTCAAAATGAATCAAATACGTTAACTTCAAATTAATAAAAAATTGTGCTAAACCAACTTTGATTGTTCAACGTCATGATGTTGGACTTAATTTCTCTATCCACACAACACAGGAGAGGTGTTTTGCAGTGATTATACATCACTTTCCGTCGACAAATTTTCAATAGAAACTGACACCAAAACTCAAAATGCGGACATTCAATGTGGGATCGTCAGTTAGACTATTAGAAGACAATTTTGGCAGATTGAATGGTTGCTAGACAGTCACATGACAAGAACAGAATTAAGGATTAAGTAAATATCATGTTAGAACGGTCCCTCTGCTTGTTGGTGGAGAAACTCAAACTTAGAGCGAGCGCTTTCAAAGTCCATCGAACATCATAATCGATCGAAATAGACACCATCTCACTGCATTGTTAGTGTATTTCTTCGATTATAAGCGCGTATAAGTACTTGTGCATCGTACCACCAACAGCATACATTGTTGAAAGGGTTAGCGTGAGTGCGACCCATTGGTGGGTAGAGTGTCAACTCAATAGATGGTTAGTATACAGTGGAAAATGTTTTACCAAAAGTTTCAGTTTTTACGGAGAATATGCTCTCAGGTATAAAAAGCCTTTGAACAATCCGTAAAGGCAAAATTTTTGCAAATTATTCCTATGTTTACATTCTACGTGTACCTATGCGATACTACAGATTTCATTAAGTTTATTAGTTTATTAAGTAGCTTTAAGTCTATTTTCCGAGGCTATGCGCACCTGTTAAGTATTCCATTAATCATTAGTTAACACACTTCATTCGAGGATCAATATCATCGTGCAGAATTGAAACTTAGATGCTATGCGGTTAGAACTCAAGCATAATGTGGTGGTACACGTGAATCAGTGAAATTGTTCTGGGTATAACATTTTGATTCAATGAAGTTAGTTTTTTATCTGAACAACGTCGTGGAACTATTTATGTTCTTTTTTCTATCTACAAGCACAGGGAAATGCTTATAATAGCAAGGCTGAGTCGCAAAGTGATAGTTGCCTCCACAAAGTTAGATTTAAGTCATTGTTTCTCAAAACCAGCGTTATCAGTGAGTCGAAGTATTTGTAAAATGTTGCTCTTCATTCTGCATTGCCATGACACTCAGTGATGTCTCCAATGCACATCTCACAGGCGGTACTATAGGATCAAAAAGAGTTCATCTAATGAAGTTGGGACTGCTATCAAATTGGCGATGTATTTAATACTGAGTTATAATTCTACCTAACTATACTTTCTCTATTCTGAGTTATGTTTTCGTAACTGGAGCCAAACATATTCACGCTATTTTGTTTTTAAAGAACTCATAATCAAGACCAACTTAAGAAATGCTGCGCTTTGTGTCTGATGTCATCAATTATTTCAATGTTCTCTTTCTTCAGCTCGGAGAACCATCCGCCCGAAGTCACTCATGAATTGGAAGATCACAAAGAAAAGACTCCGGAGAACAGTCCAGCGATAATGACTCCATCAAGCAGCGATGAACGGATGAATAATCTTCTTCTCCCGGACCTCTCCACATTAGGCCAAGAGAAGAACAAATCTCGTGTTGAATGGAGAATACACACACAATCTCGTTTGGAGCATGTTTGTGATGCTATTCTTCAGGTGAGAAACAAACAAAGCTTCATACCCTCTAATGATACCTTGTTTCAATGCATGTATATTAAAAATGCTGCGCTAAGATCAAAATCTGCTGCAGCTTGATTGGAATGCAACGTTTTGATTTTTTTGATTGATTACAACAAGGTTTACACAGAACGCAAAAAGGTATAGGCCAAGCCTATGAATTAAGCACAAGAGGGAGTTCAACACGGAAAACCGCCAAGTCGCAGTGTGCGTTCCATGAAACACTTTGCGGGCCAACGAAGCGACTAACTGAAAGAATTTCTTTGGAAGCTATGCAATGGAAGCTTGTCCATAAATGTGATTAGTTACTTTAGTTTTCTGTCATTTATATGGCTCCCGAGAAGCTCATCTAATCAAATGACTACAAAGAGCTTTGTTTCTTAAAATAATGAACAGTCCAAGGGACGATGCTACAAAATGCGATTTTATGAAAATAGAGTGCATTCGTCTTTTTAAATCAGAATAATTATTTAAATTTCAACCGGTTTCGATTGGAGGAAAGCGAGATGGGCTACTGGTCACAATCTTCGTCAGGAAGCCGAAAAGGGAATATTAATATGCACATATTAATATTAGTTAGTAAATGTAAAATTCGGATTGTCATATATCATTGAAGATTAAGTCAGAGTGCACAGGTAAGGGAAAAGTCATACAGAATCACTCATAGAGTGAAGACGCAGTGATGGGACCTCAGCAATGGAAGATCGTTGTAAAACATGCTGCATGTTCAACATTAAAAAACACGAAGATTTTTATGTAAGTTTGAATTGAAATATATATGCATGAGTTGATGTTCCTTTTCATTTTAAATACTGTATATCAACTTCGACATGCCACGAAACGCTTATGGTCCTTTACTTCATAACTTTCAGATTTTGACAATTAACTTCTTAATCAAAAAATCTTAAATCGTTCTCTCCCTTCCTAATGACTTATCTTCATGGCAACCTTAAAATCCGGCTGCTGAATTTACATCTAAAAATGTATGAATTATTCTGTCAATTTCCATTTGTGTCGTCAGATAGGAAATGCTGTAATTTGTTGATTGAATAGTATTCATCCATCAAGAAATACTTGTCGGTGATGCAAGTGTTGCTTAAAGCTACGGGAATGAAATGACAATTGCTTCACCATTAAAGAACTGTCGCTTCT
This sequence comes from Prostheceraeus crozeri, assembly GCA_907163375.1. Classification (NCBI taxonomy): domain Eukaryota; kingdom Metazoa; phylum Platyhelminthes; order Polycladida; family Euryleptidae; genus Prostheceraeus; species Prostheceraeus crozeri. The sequence goes on along the minus strand of CAJQUW010004777.1, from coordinate 31,513 downwards.
GTCTAGCCAAACATTCTGTAAATCCCGGAACATGCTTCTGATAGAACGACACTGCTGCATCGATCTTCTGGCCCTTGACCGTGCTATCGCCAGACGTGAAAAGGTTGTTAAGCCGGTACCTCCATCAGAGAGCTACCAGCAACATTGCGTCATCATTCATCCGACGTTGTGTTACATCATTTGCAGTGAGAGCAAAGCGTACCGATGGAAGGAGGTCAAGATAAGTAGAACTGGAAATAACCATCGCCTTTTGAAACAAATCCTCCCGTTGAACTAAATGCAGATTCATTTGTGCTATTCGCAAGACATAGTCATGATCAGCAAATGCACGTAAGAATCATCTGTAAGACAAATTGAGGTAGGTTGTCTTGATGCAATTGTCAAAATACTCAGTCATATCATCTGAAGCAGAATTGCACAATTCAACTCATCAGAATTGCAGCGTCGCTACAGAGCACGTACACAAAAGCCTGAGATGTCTTATGAGTCCTAAGGACCTTTTGAAGGTCATCATACAAGCTCGTATTAATTCATTCGACAACTAAATCAGAGCAGCAACCCTGTAGCACTTACACTGACTTTTAGGAAGGAGGGACTTTATGTCTTTTTTGAAAAATTCTCACACCCATGTCAATTTCAATGGGCGAATCACTGAAATTCAACAATACACTTTTGTATGATGCCCTCAATTCTAATATATCCTAGTTTGAGTGTCGTAGACTTCAAACTCTGTTGGCGACAGTTGAAAAAGGGCCAAAATCCATGTTTTATCTTTGAAGAGCTGCAGTGAAAATCCCATGTTGAAATTGATATGAACGGATCGACAGTTTTTTCATTTTGCCCTTAATTTGACTGTCAGAAAATGTTAGACCCCCATGTTCCTTCCTAAGCGTGAATAACTGTGCACAATTTGGCGCGATTTTGACCCTCAAAAATCTTTCTTCGCCTCTGCTCGAATTGGTATTGAGATGAAGCGTCAGATCTTCTCATGAGGTCGAGACATTCACTAAAGCTTTGTATTCCAAGTTTAAGAATTAGAAATTTCTCAAAACTCTTGTCTGCAGGCTCGTCGAAAGGAAAAGTCATTGTTTTTTTTCAATAGATGCTTTCTCAGAGTTGGAGTTGAATTTGAGAAAACTGTACGATGAAAACATGTTAAATTTGCTGAATTTTCAATTGTCATGTGTCCCATGATGATGACGTAAACACTGTCGCCTACAGACGCTCCCAAACGTAGATTTGGCCGATTTTCAAGGCGAGATTGCGACCAAACTGTTGACATTTGAATGTCCAGTATAGAACATACAGGAAAGCTACCTAGTATCCATCGATGCTCAAAAAATCAGTTACCATTGATTGACGCTGCGACCTGTAGCCTGAACCAACCGATTGGCTTGACTGTTTGTTGATGACTAGTTGTTGATGAGATAAATCTGCATGTACAATGGACAGAGAAGCAGGCTATCTGATTTCAAAATTGCTTTGGTTTGATTTTCAAGTCATGTTAAGGATCATGATAATAGATTCTGGTAGTTCTGTGAAATATAAAGTTACTTACAGAAATCGTGCAAAGATATCCAGCTTAATTGCATTTTTCTCGATCAAGAAACTATGCCCTCGCCCTTCGGGCTCATGCATAGACATGTTGATCTCAAAAAATGCAATAAAGCTGGATACTTTGCACTTGTTGTGTAAATAACTATTCAATGAAAGACAAGAAGTCATCACATGATGGTTTCATAGATAATTGAAATGGGTAAACTCAAATTACGTATAGAAAGTTGTTTCCAAATTCAACAAACGGTATATGTTTAGAAAGCTCATGTTCTGAAATTGCTCCTGTGAAAATTCCATGACTGCACTCTAAATATATTAGTCAGTAGACTAAATGATGGTTCAATCTTTTGCAGTTTGTTTGGAATTCAATTCTCATTTTCATCGTTAACCAGAAAGCGTGACTCATCACTCTCACGCATTCATAACTGAAAGATCACATCTTTTCTCATACAGATGTATTTCTTTACTTTATGCGACTGTCTATCGGTGCCTGTGCATTGTCCAGAATGCTTGTCCAGGCAGACGAGAACAATGCTGTGTAATCGAAAGACATCGAATTCATTCATTTTACTTGTTTTGTGTCTCTCAGTAACATGCGGAATCCTGTACTGAAAGTTTGCCAGAAAGGCTCTCTTAGGGGTCAAGCTGAGACTGTGATCCGAAGTGGCCCGCCAGCTGCCACTGTGTCGCAACAATTAAAGGTCCCAAAAGTGCTATTTACTTTTGGTTGCGAAGAAGCTGTCAGCGGCCTGATGGAAGGTCTTCTGGCCGATCAAGGCTGACTTCTCGCAGCTCAAATCGCTACATCACCAGTGTGGTCGATAGTGATCCCTGTACCTCTTTATCTGAGCTTTCAGCAGGTTCAGATCTTTCCAGGACAACTGTTTGGAGACGACTTAAGGAGTTGAACTACTCCAGTCGTAAGAGACCATCGCAGCAGAATCTGTCCGAGCGACACAAGAAACTGAGACTACAGTGTTTTGTCGGATGAGGCAGCTGTCCTATGAAAATTCAAAGATGGACCGTGTGCGCCTTTGGCTGAAGTCTGGGCAAGACATTCCTGATCGTTTTTTTATAACGAGGAGTCAGAACAATTGGAGGAAATTGCCCATCTGGGGAGCCATTTGGAGTGATGGTCGCAGTTCACTGCATGTTATTAGGGAAAACATGAACTCCGAACACTGTGCTCGAGTGTTCGAAGAACATGTTTATCCTGTAGCATTCAGTTTAGGTGGTCCACCATCTGATTGGATTCTCATGGATGACAATGCTCCATGCCATCTTGCTAAGGCAACTCAATCGTATAAAAGACGTGCAGGAATGCGAACCTTGCACTGTTCGGCAAGGTCTCCTGACTTGAATCCAATCGAGAATGTCTGGTCTATCTTGAAACGGCGAGTTCGTCGACGAAATTGTCCTGGGAATGATTTGAATCGGTTGAAATATTTAGTGAGGCAGGAGTGGAGTCAGATTGACCAACATTGATCAGAAATTTGATCGGCAGTATGCCTGATCGCAATCAAAAGGTAGTAGAGCTTATAGGAGACGAATATGGCTACTAGGGAACGCATCCATCAGTCCTTTTAATGACTAGGCCATTACTGAGACAATATATAGCAAAGAAAAATATTTAACATGACATAGGAAACAAATTCATTCAATTATAGCAAAAAACTTACTGTTTACTATAAAATGTTGCTGTTTTAACTAATTTCTAACTATTATTGAAACGGACTGTGACAGTTTGCAAGTGTAATAATTTGATGTTGCAATGTACATGTATGTCGTGTATGTAGAAAACTGAATAAGAAGCGTGCTGCATGTTGGCGCAATTAATGGGTGGATGTTGAGGAGGTGGCATGGACATCGTCTACTTAGCAGAGGTTAGTGTTTTCTAATGAACCCTTTCTGGCGATACACAGATGGAGCGACTACCTCTCCATGTTGACTTTTTTCTCACAGAATTAGATTGTTTAAGCGTACTTTACTAGAGGTGTAAACTGATTAGAAACCAATATCCATACACGAACCCACTAAGTGGCAAAGAAATGTTATTAGTACCTTACTGATATGGGAAAAACAGTCACTCATCACTTGCGGATTGCTGTGAATTCCTTCAAATTGCTCCGATCGCCACGATTCCCTCAGATTCGAAGAATTCAGATATTTGTGTGCACGTTCTACCGAAAAGATTTAGTTCTTCCGATGATTATTAGAAAGCTTTTCTGGAGAACTTGATATGGTCAACGTCTCTTTTCTGTGATATCCGGCTGTTACCAGCTGTACTTCACACAACTTGACGTGCTTAATGGTAGAACTGGCTGCACATTGTTAAATGGGTGTTGTTTGTGGCTGTTGTATTCTATTACGTCAGCAGATTGTGCCATTTCATAGGCATTATATGTTGCAATGCTTCATTTCTAGAGAAGCAGAAGAAGAGATGACGTGTCTAATTCTATGCTTCTTCTGATCTTCCCTCTCTAAAAGACGTTCGTTGATTCGTTAATTTCACAATCTAAGAGTATTCATAAAAATCATGTTTGATAACGTTTTTTATGTTGGCTTCTCATATGCATGAAGTTATCAGGAAGACATCCGGACTAAAAGCTTCACAACGCTCCTGATGCAGCGTGAAGTTTTCATCACCTTCCAAGCCCCCGTAGTGATTATGAAGCTTCATCATAGGTCTTAATGATGCTTCATTTTGCGCAATTGAGGTTCATGGAGGGTCGTGACAGTGCCGAATCTATCAGCATCTTTCATAGACCAACTTTATCGCGAACTGAAGATGTATGAAAGACACAATTTCTTTTTGTTTGATCTGATATGTATGGAACAATGCAGCCTATAATTTGACATTTGCATCGATCGCACGTGTAAGTACATTTGAAACTCAAGTGAGGCAGAATTTAATAAGATTCTTTAAGGTTATGCTGTCAGTACTTTCAAGAAATTTGTCAGTTATAATTTGTGATTCAATCTTGCGTTATTGTCAAGGCTCTTTCTCTTGTCAACAAGACAAAAGTAGACACTGTGCAATGTACATAGCGATCATTACCACTGAGAAATCAGCGATTGTGTATTACACTATTCATTCTATTCATTTGATATTGTCCTCATTTACGGTCATATTGGATAGTAGAATGCAGGTACCGCCATCCATCCCGACATCTTGCCCAAATCTTAAGTGATGGCGTCAAATATCTATTGCCGTTTTCGTAATTAAAGGGTGTATTTAAAGTCTGCTCATTATTACCGGTATTTACATATTATCGCAACATCTCATTGATCATGTGAATTCGTGTCTGAATATATAACCTTCATTATTTTGTATACAAAGATCGATTAAATGTCAATTTGTCTATTTTCCCTTCCCATATCAAGCACACCGGAAAACTACATGTAACTTCATATGTTGATGAGCGAGAAATAGAGTCCGGTTTTGCACTTTGTGCTGTGACGGTATAGGCCCTCGTCTTATCGCCTCTAACACGGTCTGTAATATTTTATGATCCTACTTCAACTAAACTTGGATGTTATCCACTGCGAAAAACAAAGCCGGTTATACCTTTGAAGTAAAATGCTGAAAATATTGAACCTGGAAAAATAAATCAATCAAAACTCATTGAGATATTGAAATGAAACACTAGCCAGAATCATGTACAAAGTTAGGAAAAGATATATGAGACGTACAACTCAGATTAACTCTGCAAAGAAAAAAACAAATTTGAGGGTCACAATACTCAGCAAAAAGTATCTGCACTGACTCTACAAGATTTCGTGATTGCCACAATATGAGCTTGACTACGTTACTCCTGGCAGAGCCAACCAAGGTGTTCTCAAATTCGTTACTTGTTTTCAACTATCATTTTTTGTAACGCAGTATGAAGATAAAATAAACATCTATAGACCTTCTTCCCTACTTTATGAAGTGTCCCAGTTTTACTAGAGAAAAATATTGCATTAACCCACTGATCCTGAGACATGGATCGCAGCAACTCCCCATTCCTCAAATCACACCAAACTGTGGGATTTCATAATTAAATGTGTTGTTTTGCAGGATAACAGAGAGCAAATTGAAATATTCTTCAGCACTCATCCATCCTACAAAATTCGGAGTTTGACTTTTCCTGCGAAGCTCGAGTCCCGCGCTGGAAATATCATCACTTCGAAGTCTTTCACGCTGGGCCATCTATTGGCTTTATTTGCCACTCCATTGACTCTCCAAACTCTGGAAAACAAAAATCTTCTCGCACCCTCTCTCTTCCGCCTGCGATGTGACCTTGAAGTGGAGTATTTATCAGCCGATATCATCCTTGGACAAGGTCCGAGTTCAGAGCTGCGGGTATGTAGAAGTAGGGTTGTTTAATGTGTTAATTCTAAGGCACTCAGCACTGTGTCCGCTCCTCTTTTATTGTCTTGTTCTCAGAAAGTATGTTAGCGAGAGATTTGAAGTTTCGGATTATTTTGAAATTTCCATCAAAATTTGGTGCTATCTTGTCAACTGCACAGTCAATTTTGAAAGAGTTTTTGAAAGTACTTTCTTTCATTTGAATAACAAAATTTCCTGATATTGGAGTTTAGATGAAAAATGAAATTGTTGATTCAAGTAGCCAATAGCTACCCTATAGCTGCGAAAACGAATGCTTTAAATCAACAAATATTCAAAATATTTTAGATTTGAATTTCAAATTCAAAACTTCAATTTGTAGAAAATTACAGGCAATGAAGCATGTAGAGCACTGTGACCCATCAAATCATGTTTCTATCAATATCCATTAGAAGCAGCCTAGTAACTGCACATCAAATAATGAAAATAGTGAATACTGAAGATGCCAGAACTCATAGCTTTCTCTCTACAATGCAGTAACGAAGTTGAAACTGGAATCACAGCAGAGACTGCTCTGAACTTTCGAACAACTTTATTGGGAATTTTATATGAATATTTTATAAGAGCATCATTGCATGTCCGAAAATTTATAAAATTTAGTATTCAAATTTTTGCTCCTTATCTAGTGACAGTATGAACGAGTGGATCAAAATCGACACCATCACTGGAATGCTCAACAAGTTTCAGAAATATTGAGTGATTGGCACATCGAAGTCAGAAGGGTGTCAGTTGCTCGGCACCAAAGCATTTCGGTCTTAACAAGGTTAAATATTTACTGATGCATGTAATTACAAAGCTGATCATAAAAAACGGATCACCTATTTTCCGCTAAATTCAATCGATTCTCATGTCTTTCAATCGTGTCACATAACAACGTGCCATGCATCATTCGAAAGCTAGTATTCTCAACTTTAAAATGAGCTGTGATAGACTTTTATCCGTTGTTGCATTTGCTGATCAGCGCTCAAAATATGAAAAGCACTCAATTTACAAATTGCAATTTTTTAATAAGAAAACATGTGAGTATGATAATGAATCAGGCGCGTGGAGAACGAGCATTTGCTCAGCTCTCTTTTGATATACTGGTCATTAAAATCGGTGAACCAGGATAAAGTCAGTTTACCGTGAAGTTATCGCAAAATTATGACTCTTTTGGCTAAAAATGTCATATCTCACTTTTCAGCTAAAAATGTTCATATTTGGTATCTTCAGAATCCTTGCGATGTAAGAAGTGCGAAAATTTAAGATATTTGAATATAATTTGAATGATGTATAGCACGTCCTTGTGCGACACGATTGGAAGGCATGAGAATCGATTGAATTTTCCGAAAAACAGGTGGTCCGCTTTCTATGACCAGCTCTGTGATTGATTGAATGCACACCACTTCATTTTCATGCTACATGAATGCGGGATGACTCTATTTTTAACGATTCTAAAAAGCAAACTGCTCCACAGCAATATAGAGGAAATTGCTGGCATTCTGACCCTATGAAGATGGAAAATCGTTGCCAATTAACAGTGCTTCTTATAAAGCATTATCTGTTTTCGATATTGATATCTAAGAAGTTCTACTCTAAAAGTCCGGCAATTGCATGATTTATATTCAGATTTGACAATGTAGCTTCTTCTTGACAAAAATCAAAGAAACCTATATGGAGATGCTTTTTCTGGCCGGCTCCGTTGAGTTTACAATAATTGTTCAAGCTCATCAGGTAAACAGTTAAAATCTATTAAATTCTTTAATTATGCGGCTCATGAAAGATCCCATGACTCTGATTGAACTATGAGCATTCAGCGTCATGTCATTGCTTTCACATCAAAATATTGGGTGGATTATAGGTCGCTCTGTACTTCTCACTTGCCCAACATTACAGTTTCCGCGTGATCAGTGCTCACACCCAACGACATCTAAGATTGCATGTTGCCAAATGACATAACAATCTTATTGCATTACACAATGACTATTTCTTTCTGATTTCATTAAGGGTGTGAGGTTGGTGTGTGGAATATGTCTACTTAAGCTTTTACTCACTAACTGTGATAAAGTTTGATTTGGGAATTTCTCAGTGGAATGTATTTTCTACTGTACTCAAGAGGCTGCACCTACCTTGAGTTTCATTGAAGAAAGAAGGATGATTTATCATTGTACTAATGTTTAATACATTAATTTTTGGACTCCGCAGTGATTCCGCAGTCACTAGCATTTGAAAGTAGGTCTATAACTTAATTATTTTATGCTGCTCGGTATCAGGCCAAATATAACAAATTTAATAACGCTTTTGGCCGAAGTTAGCTATCAAAGAACCTTCCATGTTGCCAAGATTCATTTATCAGCGTCGATACACTGTTAAAACAATTGTTGAGCTTCATAGAAAATATCCGCTTGCAAGAGGATATTATTCGACGATGTAAAAATTACAATTGGCTAAAAACAGAGGAACGACAAGAATTTTTCGGCTATTTTCTGTGTGGACTGTAAAAATTGATAATATTCACATTTTGCGCGAGAATCCCGACTTGTGTTCGCAAAAGATTTTATTTCCACCCTTGACTTACCTTGGTAGCTTTAGTCTCTATTTTGCTTCTTCTAATATCTAGGTTATTTACTCAATTGTTATTAGTTCATATCTATTAAGTCTACTAAATTATAGGTTTGCATGCTCTCAATTTCATTCATAGATTTATTACTGTAGAAGTATATAATTTCAGATTTTGTATTTTATAGTTAGTCCATGTTTGCACTTGAATAAGAGTGGACGAAATGCATTGTGCAAGAATTAGTTTTTAATTTTATCAAAATGAATTTAGTGGCCTTATTGATTTATAAACTGAGTAAAGGGGAATCATTTTTTAAAGATTTGCAATTTAATTGTTATTTTCAATCAATTAATTGAAATTCCATGCAATCAATCTATAGGTTGAAGACTCCGGTACTTCTATCCCCCCCACATTTTTCAAGTTTCCAAAATCATCTAATTTCGCCTAAGTTAGGCACATCGGGTTTATAATAGACTTGACCTGTCACTGAGCGACACTACAACACGACTAAGAAGTCTTCTTGAATCCTGGGATGAAGGATTGGTCCTTTGGATAATCAGTTAGAATACAAGATACAGCTGTGATCATAGACTTCGTGGGATTGTTGTCTACAGACAAATGACGAGCAGTTGTCTAATTCTGAGGCTGTAAATGTTTTACAAGTCAGATAAATTGAGTTTTACACACTCAACGCTATGCTACGTCAGTGAGAACAGGTAGGAGCAAGAGGAGATCGTTGACGATGCAACACTTCCGGGTGTCAACAACAGAAATGTGGGGGGGGGGAAATAATAGAAGTACCGAAGAATCCTACAAGCAGAGATTGGCTACCTCGCAGATGGCCTAGATATCTGCTGTAGTAGATGTTGAATAATCAATGAACTCCTGGATATTAGAAGCGTGCGCACGCGTGTCGAGTACACAACATGCGTAATAAAAGCCAAAATTACAGTGGAACTTCGAATTTTCAGGAACATTTCCGGAGCGTTCCCTGCTCATTTATGACAGCGATGCGAGACAATTTGCCCACTCTCATGTGGCTGTTCATGAAAGGCTATCTCCGTCGCCATGGCAACGAGGTTGATTCAACAGGTCGGAACTTGATGCACTGCTGCGTAGATGAAGAGAGTCCTACCATTCTCCAGGAAATTCTCACCAACAGAAAGTGAGTTAATACTGAAACGGAACTGCAAAACGTGAAATAGCTATCTTGGTATTCTGTGTTTTAAGAAAGGTCAAAAAGGCTAATGAAGTTTATTCTCGGAAGTTTGTCTTAAATGCAGACGAGTTTTATTTACTTCACTCTAAGTATGCAAAGTTCACCATGTATATTTTTAGGTTCTTTTATTTTACCGGACTTGAGTTTGAACCAAGGTCTCTCGGTCATAGAGCGAATGTTCTACCACAAGACTGCGCTGGATAAATATATGAGTTTCTAATACAGTACCTAATTGAATGTGGAACTTTCTAACATCGTTTTCATGAATTTTTAGACATCTGCTACACTTGCTCTACATCCTTTTGCTCGACAACTATTTCGCTAAATAAATTTTGACCAGAAGTAAAGATTTCTGGACTAACACAATCTCATTTACACTCCATAAAGTAAACAGCTGATATCATCACAAAATGATCAGATCTCGCACCCTTCGGCCACTGATATTTCAAAATGAAATAATCATCCCAGTTTTTTTACCTTCACTTGGTACTATAATGGTAGGATGCATTTCATTTTTTTCTCCTAATGTATCTCCCACGACTAATACATTATGATTAAACATATTTTGCATCATATTTAGAGCACTTCAATTGCAATTTCCACTTGTGAAATTGATTTCGTCCAAAATATCGCCATGTAACTAGATTTATGATTTGATGCAATATGTCACGAACAAGGCGAATTCTGCTCCTATTCTCGTAATAAGTTTGTTATTCAGTGGTGATATCATGTTGGCGCAGCGGAGGTAATTGGAAATGGCAGCAATTCAACTTGAAATATACTGTATAATGCGCTTTTGATAGAAATATTCGTAATCCATCATCTCTATCACTGCTGGACATATTTATCGACTTTAGGTGTAATATTAGATAACATTTTCTCATAAAATATCCTTTCCTTAGGATTTCTCCTATTTTCCTATTTTTTTGGGTGATTAACCGTCAAATTTACTGTAGCTGCCTTAACTGATGCGAAGTGAAAGATCGAGTTAAATCAGAGAATTAGTCTACGTTATCTCGTTAAAGAAGTCGACGTTTTCTTCTTTCCTCTCCTGTCTTTGTGAAATTTTGTCTGAGCAGAAATAAAGCCTTGCCTCGATCTTTGTTTCATACAAGATCCGATATGTGATTTATTTGTACCGTACTCCGGCAAACACTAAGATACTGAGATATGAAATTTCTCTTTTAGTACAGTTTAAGATACAACGAATTTGTCTTAAAGCTGCAGGCAGCTTGAATCTACAATGAATTAACAATCCTCATATGAGAGCACCAAAGCTGCATTACTGAAATGGAAATAGTCTGTAGCTAAAAGTTATGGAATTTCAGTTTTTCAACAGTTGTAGAGGCCTCTTCAACATCCTGCAGAAAATGTATGACATTTGAAATTACAGCGATGGGATGCTATTTGTACCTGACAAAGTTGCCTCGACCGAAATAAATTTTATGATGGACAACTGCGAATGCAAAATTCGCAGCCTCTTTTTTGAAATATGAATCACGGAGTAGCGTCATATGGTCATGCATGTAGGTCAGCTTGTAGCAGGAGCATAATAATTATTCATCGTGATTTATATACCACAACTACGGGTCTGGATTATGTTTTTTTGTCCTTCACAGTGAATTTGTTTGACTTAGAATGCAAATGACAATGGATGCCTCAAGAAATAAAATTAGCGGTAATGAATCGTTATAATATCCGAATTCTTCTAAGCTTGTAAAGTCATGCTTCTTCAATGACATTTATGATGCAAATAAAAGTACTAATAATTGGAGTTTGTACATTTTTTAGTTTGATCGTAGAAAGGCTTATCTTCTGGTTCGAAGAGATTTTAAATATTGTTTCTAACATCAAATCTCAGAAATCTTAAAGAGACTCATGGTACTGATTCTTTCACGTTGTAAAAAATTTATGCTGTATCTTGCCCTTTGATTTCAATTCACTAAGAGAAGCGATTTCAGTTCAAGAGAGCAGTTTTAAACATTTATTAAACATCAACAAAAAAGGGATGAAACTAACTTAGGTGTCCTCCTTTATGTTCACTTTCTGCTGCTGTACTTCTTCTTTTTTGTTTTCCTACTTGTTGTGAGACATAAATATCCTGTAATAAACTCTTGATCGTAGAAAGTGCTTAAGACAGAAACTGCCTTGTGATGTATCAAAAGTACGCGGAGGTGTCTTCTTAATGAATTTATTGGGTAATAATTGTAACAAAACTATGTCGGCTACTTAGTGAATAAAAATTCCTATTTTCACCTTTTTGAAAATTATTTCAACCTTCATCTCCCGATGAAATGTCAAAGATAGAAAGATAAATGTCATTTCTTTAATAACAACGAAACCTTCAACAGGATGGCTTTAATTAAGCCCTTATGTAAAGAGAAATTGAATGAATTTTTTGAAAATCTAACGGAATCTTTGTAGCGGAAGGTAAATAAAATGAAACATTAAATGGCTGCGGGGAAGATAAAAGACTCACAGAAAGAGGAAAATAAGCGTTGCCTCAAAAGTAATGATTAGTCTAGAATAAGGTAGGATTCCAAATCTACACCTTCAACACAATTCTGAATCATGTAGTTCTCTATTCGTCCATTCAAATTAATCATTGTATAAATTTTAAGGATTTATGTCTCCAGTTTATAGGAATTGATCCTTTAGTGTATCTTGCATTTCCTGTACAACCATGTCAGACAATGTCGATTGATAAAAACGGACTGATGCATCATATAAAAGACTGCCGTCAGATCGAAATTACACGAAAATGATTTAAAACAGGAAGATTATAATAAATTCAGAAGAACAATTCATTTCTGGCAACATTTCGGAAATCTCCTGACTAGCCTATGAAGGGAGCCCTCAAGCGGAAGTTTTTTTCTTGATACCTCATCTTCTTTGTGTGCGCTAATTTGAATACAGCTTGGAAAATTAGGCTCATTTGTCACGAATGATTTGTATGTCTTGGTCACGCTGCGTCTCAGAGATTCTACCGCAGAACTGACAACAGTAAAGGGGGTGTCACACGGGCAAACTTATCGTCCGATAAGTTCGCCGATAAGTTTGCTCAAATAAGTTTGATGAAAATATACCCTGTCACACGAGCAAACTTGTTGGCAAATTTCATCGATGATGTAACTCTAGAAATAGCATTTTCTTGCTTTGTGAAATACAGTGGGAAAGTCAGAGCAAATGCTGTTGATCAGACGAACTGTGACTCCACTTTGAAGTTAGAGTGTGTTAGATAGTGTAATCATGTCTTCGTTCCGAAAGAAACAATTGTGGGCCTCAATAGCCATTGTTGCAGCCACCACACGTACGCGTACATCGCAGAAGAGTTACCAGAAATAGGATGCTATTGATAAGAGAAGGAAAATGGCTTCAGACCGTATCAGGGTGTGAGTCTTAATGCACTCTATCTATCTCTTCCTCGTCTGTGACAGCGAACACACAAATGGATTTCCCGTATCATTCGACCCTGACACGTCACCATTATCGTCATGTCAGTGATAAGCGTCAGTCCAATCAGCGACTAGAAATGGAGCAAGTTTGATGAAAATATCTAACTAGTTAGATCGGCAGTTTCAGCAAACTTACGATAAGTTTGCCAACAAGTTTGCTCGTGTGACACCCCTAGCAAACTTATTGGCAAACTTATCGGACGATAAGTTTGCCCGTGTGACACCCCCTTAAAGCCCATGACACACGATCCAATATGTTGGCCAACATGTTGGATGGTTTGTTGGTTTGGCTGTTGGATACCTATGACACACGATCCAACAGGTTGGCCAACATGTTGGATGGACGGAAATCACGACATTAAATGAGTTGAATATTCTATCAAACAAACCAACCAACATGGCGCAGTGATTGGCTGCGCGGTCGCGCACGGATGGTAACGCCATTCGATACCATGACTACGCTTTGCAGAAAATTAAGGGAATTTCACATGACGAATCTGAACGACTCAGAATCCATTAAATGTGCATCGATATGTCTTGGTCTCGTGCGACAACCGAAGCATTTCTGTCACAGTATGAGAGTCTGCCATGTTTGTGGTCAGTAAAGAGTTCCGAATATATGAATAAATTAAAACGAGAAATCGCGTACGATAAGTTATTGAGTTTTTTAAAGGAATACGACAAAAGTCTGTCAAATTTGAAAGTCGAGGATGTTAAAAAGAAGATTGATTGTTTGCGGACATCATTCCGACGGGAATACAAGAAGGTCGAAGACTCAAAGAAGTCTGGTGCCGGATGCACTGACATTTATACCCCGAGCTTGTGGTTTTACGAGAAGATGATGTTTATCAAGAATTCAGAAACCCCTAGAAGTAGCAAGTCAACTCTCGACATCACAGAATCAGAGGTAAGCTTACCGAATACATGTAGCTTATTTGTATGCATTCTAACCCCTTTGTACTAGATACTCGGACTCTTCTGCAGTGTTCCCCACATTTTCAACCTATCTTGTCTCATAAAATGGCTGTACATAATTAGCAGACTATTTGGACATTGACTTGGTCATTGTTACCGTAAAAACCGTGTCACAACTTCTTTCACATACATTTCATCACAGAGACGAATGAATTACGTTGTCAATGAGTATGTGTGATAGGAACTGGTCAAACTTATGAGCGTAATGATACAAAGGTTATTAGGATAAGAGGTGCCATTCCCGTCATTTATTGGATGGACAGCGATGTGTCACAAGGGTCTGGCAATATAGTCGATGATAAATTCATCAGTATTGTTCATTCATTTCAACCGTAGATAATTAAAAAACAAGAAACTTTTAATTTATAATGTGTGGAAAATTGTAGAATATCTGATACACATCGTGGTATACATGTATATATACGTTAATTGTACAAAAGATATAAAAGTAGATTTTAACTTCATTCTTACCGTAGGCTAAATAAAAATATGCGATTTTTCTAAAACTTTTGTATGGGTAAAATACCAAAAACTGAAAAAGATGCGTTTTAGGATTTATTATTAATCGTGTTGTTTATACAAATAATATGCCGGTACTCAACAAAAAGAAAACACACGGGAGTATACCAGAACACGTATGCAGTCCATATTTATCAATGGAAAAAATAATTATTGAATCGCTTCATTTTGCCAAGCCACTTTACCTGTTCCATTGAAATAGTTCCGATACTGTTCTCGGATATTCTTTGCATGAACAGTAGGATTTTTCGATTTCGAATGAACCAAAGATTGAACACCCTGAGCTGTGACTGAACGCCACGAACCTTCGCAGAATTCATGCGTGTCAGTGTTTTCATGATCGATCATTTCAGAGGTCATATACTTTTTGACTTTTCGCCTCAAAAAATTATGTAGCACACAACAACAAAGAACGATAATTTCGACTTTCTTAGGATCGAGACAGATAGGTGACTTGAAGATTCTAAATCTTGACACAAGAATACCAAAAGTATTCTCAATTATTCGCCTCGCTCGCGATAGTCTGTAATTGAAAATACGTTGACTTTCGACAATACGTTTTTGCTGCTTTTCAGATGAACCTTGATTGCTGTAAGGCTTTAACAAATTCGGTCCCAAAGCGAAAGCGTCATCAGCAACAAATACAAAGGGAAAACACTCCTTGCTACCTTCGACGATAGGAGATGGTAGAGGAATGTTTAAGTCGCCTAATCAACGCATTTTTGAAGGTGGATTTAGCGTAGACACCACCGTCTGACACTCTACCATTTGTACCTACATCAACGTATATGAATTCATAATTCGCATTTGCGACAGCCATCAGTACAATGCTGTTTGAAGATTTGTAATTATAATAATATGAGCCGCAATTAGGAGGTGGTGTAATTAGCACGTGCTTTCCGTCTAACGCTCCCAAGCAGTGTGGGAAATTCCACCGATCAGAAAATTCATCAGCTACTGATATCCATTCCTCTTTTGTCATTGGAGTCTAAAAGGAAGATAGGGACATTTAGGAAGGACAAGACTTGGTGTCGTATAAGTTGTATTCGGAATACTTCTTTATAGCATTGCTATGTCGTGAAACTACGTCAGATTGAGTTTGTGTAATTCTGTCACGTAGATTTTTTATGACACAAAAATTATTTTGATGCAATTAGCAAATGAGTATATCAAGCATAATCGATTTATTGTTTCATAACTTTCTTTTGATAACGGCATTACTTTATAATTACATTTAAAACATTTACTACATTTACTCACTTCATACCAATATTATACCGTATTTATTCACTTTTAGGAACTGTCACATATCAGTAGCACATCATCATTGTTTTCTTTTTTACTCAATAAGAGCTTGTATTCAAGCTTGTACATTTTAGGTGTCAGGATTATTCGGATAATTTCATTGTTGAATTTGCTTTATTTACTTATGCTTATTTTACTGGAACCCAAGTAGGTTAGTAAAATGCCAAGTAGGCATTAGTAAAAACAAATGCGCACAAATATATATTTATGTAAAAGTGTACGTACAGTCGTACAAATGCACCTAATATACCCTTTACAATGTATTATATCAGAACTATTATATTTTCAGATTGTTTCCATACAAGACGAGGACGAAGAAAACGAGAATTTGGAAGTAGCTGAATTGTCAATGAACTCAGAAGCAAGAACGTCTTCGCCACCTACCGGAAGAAATCGCACAAGGAAAAGAAAACCTTTAGATGAATTATTGATATTAGCTGATAAACAATTGCGGTCAACCACCATTAATGATAATGAATCTACCTTTGGTGAATACGTGGCATCAAAAATGCGATCCATAACTGATACTTATCAACACGAACAGTGTGAAAGACTGATAATCGAAGCAATTTTCAAGGCCCGGGCAGGAGAATTGCACGAGAAATCGTACATCAGCAGAAAGGACAGTTTCGTGGCAATGTTAGAATGTCCTGAAGTGACTGAGGAACAAAGTTTTAATTGATATTTTGATATATTGATTTTTTGTTAGTTTTGATTAGTAAATTTGTTTTTCACTTTGAGTACTTTTCAATGTTAACACAGATTTTTCCAGTCATGCTGACTTTGCTAACAAATGTTTTCAGATAACTGATTTCACTGATCATGTTAATTAAGGGTCAGATTACACTTACTTTAAACATTAAAAAAATATGAAAATCAATATGTATCAGTACACTGATACATTCCATTGACTGATTTAAGTTAAGGCTGAAAGAAAGTTAACTTTAAGTTAAGAAATGAAAAAGTATTTCAAATTTCGCTAAACAGAATTAGATTGATAGGCTGCACTTGATAGGTTATATAAAAATTATGATGAACTGAATATAAGGAATTCGTTTGTTTAACTTCTAATTAATATACTTATAAATACTTAACTTGTATGTCCATTGACGAGATATGTGAAAGAGAAACCTTATGTTGATGGTCAATTCCAAAATCATTCCAAATACTCAGGTGTTAGAGTAATTAATCATATATCTCTGTGCATCACCAAGAACAGCAGTGCAAGGAAAAGAAACGGTGCACCGCGCGCAGCCCTAATACAAAGAAAACAAAGGCCTACACATATTATCAAGGTAGGCTACGTACGCCTATACTTTACAGATGTATAGTTTACAAAAACATAGGCTTTGAATTTTAAGTAGAATGAAATTCTTACCTTCAAATAGTCATCCTTCAATTCGTCATATATTACCTGACATGTTTCTGGTATGATATCACTCAGGGCAGTCCTGGATATCCTCGCTGAGTACTGCATATCTGTATATGACCGACCAGTAGCCAAAAAGCGTAAGGTTGCTACCAAACGATCTTTCGCAGGAATAGGGTCTCTCATGTTTGTGGATTGCCTTGCAATCGTAGGAGCTACAAGCTTCAACAGGTCATCAAAAAGATCAGGGCTCATACGCATAAAATTCTGAAAATCAGTTTCGTAGCCATCTAATCTTAATTCACGTACCAAATTCATATGCGACTTCGTTGATCGCTTCATCAACCATTCCTTGGTCCATATTCGTCTCTTCTTCTCCTTCTTCTTTAAACAAATCACAGCGATCGACGCCCACAAAAGTTTTGAATGCACCGGAGCCATTGCTAATTACAAAATGTCATACATACATTGCTGCCTAGTGGTAGACACACATATTTGATTATCAATCAATAGAATGAATCTATTTTTAGTTATCAACTATCCAACCTGTTGGATCGTGTGTCATAGGCATCCAACAGCCAAACTGACAAACCATCCAACTTGTTGGCCAACATGTTGGATCGTGTGTCATGGGCTTTCATTTGTCACCTGACAGATAAGCATTCTTCCGGAGAATGCTGAAGAGTGACCTGACTTGCGGACAAATGGTAACGTCACACTTCAGTGGTTTGCCAGAAAATTATAATAACAGGACGTCGATGAAATGAAAAGATAATAGATTAAAAATTAGAGTAGATATAAGTTAAATACAAACTCTTCCTGCAAACAAAGAGATGGACGGTAGAAATGAATGGCAGTCGGCTCAGTAGTTGCAAGTTCAAGGTTGCCAGAACAACGTGTAATGACCGTGTAATGGCGATTACTAACATGACACTCAATGAGATGACGGGTGATGGAAGATGATGCTGCTCTTCTTGTCCTGCTATTCTCACGCATCCATTTCTACCGTCCATCTCTTTGTTTGTAGGAAGAGTTTGTATCTAACTTATCTCTACTTTAATTTTTAATCTATTATCTTTTCATTTCATCGATGTCTTGTTCTTATCATTCGTCACCATTTGTCCGCAAGTCGGGTCACTCTTCAGCATTCTGCTGATGAATGTTTAACTGTCAGGTGACAAATGAAGTTCTCACTGTTGTCAGTTCTGCAGTAGAATTTCTATGAGATGCAGCGTGGCTAAGACAAATAAATCATTCGTGACAAATGAGCCTAATTTTGCCAGCTATATTTATGCTTTGTCTGTAGATAACGGTTGAATTCGGTTAAAAACAATCGACGCTCACTTTAGCCTCGAGTGATGAAATTAAAATATACTTTCAGGGTTCGATTTAATTTTTTGATCATGTATCGCACTTTTTGCGATGCAAATCTCATTCGCATCGCAACTTGCAATGTTTGTATCGCAGTTTCGTAAATTAGTTTTAAGTTACCTGGAGTAGAATGTTTAGTAGGCTCAACGAATTACCCATGTGAGCTGTTAACCAAATTTTCTCTTTAAATTAGAACTAATATTTATCAGACATTGTGTCTATTGAAACATAATAGAAAATAGCAGTTTCTGACAAATTCATGTCAACATCTTATCAATCAATCACTAGATAATTTGAATCACTGAATAACAATGAAACTCGTGAATAATCACTCATCATTCGGGCGCTTGCGATCACTACCGGGCCGACGAGGTTGGTGCAAAAATCTCTTCACAGCATTTGATGTGTCGAAGTTGTTTGCAGGTGGGCCATCTACACTGATTCTCAACAACCTGCACAGCGTATCTTCACAAAGTCTTGATCTCCAGTCAGTCTTAATTCTCCGCATCGCAGGGAATTTAATGTAGGCTGGTTTTGAGGGAATTCCCTCAAAACCAGCCTACATTAAATTCCCTACTGATCTCTCGTTGTGCGTCCTGTTATTTATAGAAGTCCTTGCGCTGCACCACGTCATTCCTAAGGATTGATTCATGCAATCAGACTAAGTTCAGCTGCATCGCAGTTTATTGCGATACACTAACGAGATGCATCGCAATATGGGCAGAAATGCATCGCAAACTGGGATGCGATACCGGTTAAATCGAACCCTGACTTTCTTTTGATTACAGAATACATGTTGATAATTATTCAGCTAAACTGAAATCTAATTAACTTTTTTATAAAACTATGCACTGTTTGTCTTGATGGTGCAACTGTACTAAGAACTTTGAGTGAAGAGTTCTTTGACAACTACATCATCCTTTCCTGAAGAACTTACTTGCAATTTCTAGCCATTGCAACTTGCTTAACGCAACGCATGTGGGCTAACAAAATTTGACTCATGCACACAAACAGTTTGAAACACAACAACGTGGGTAGTTTCTTGATTTTAACGCATGTACTTATCAGTTGCAACGTCTTGAATAAGGAAATTGATAAATCACACATGAAACAGAGCAAATTCATTAGTGACAATTTTGGGTTAAGCATATAAAAATCTTGAGCATATCCCATCTATAGCATGGTGGTCTCCGTGCAACAGTGGTTAAGTTTAGCGATTTTTTGGTGGAGCCCCGTAATTGTCATTGGAAGTCGGCAGGATGGCGCATCAAGACCAACAAGTACCACAGCGCTCACTCAAGGCCTGACTGCTTCAACAGTGTCAAAACCCCAGTTAGGTAGTGACGTTAAAGCTTTAAGTGAAAACTGTGCCCTACTTGCGAGGGATAGGTACATGGATAGGTACATGTAAAGTTTAGTGTTATCAATAGGTACATGGATAGGTACATGTAAAGTTTAGTGTTATCAATAGGAACATGGATAGGTACATGGATAGGTACATGTATACTTTAGTTATCGATAGGCACATGGATAGGTACATGTATAATTCAGTGTTATCAATAGGAACTTGTATGAGATCTGTTTTACTGGATAGGTACATGTGTTTGGTACACTGTGTTTCGGAACGTCTATGATCGAACTTGTGTGGTTTGGTTCTGAGCACTTGGGTACGTACCGATAGACGTCCGTTGTTTGATTTTGAATGGGTTTGCTCAATTGCGACTATTGTGACTATTGCAACCATTGTAATCAAGATGACACATTGATTTTCCTTTTACGTAGACAAACTATGCTATAAATATGTGATAGTTTTTGATGACATACATAATGATGACTAGTATCCCAACGTCGTGGGTTGTCGCAAGAGACCTTGGATATTCGTTCAAAGCCATAGAAACTGTAACAAATCTCAGTGAAAATATCAACGCTGGTGATTTAGTTGATCGACTAATGGATCTAGATGAGCATGCTATGAATCACAATTTGGATCGTAGGTGGATAGAGGATTTCTCCATGCTACACTGCAATGATAGTGAAATTAGGAGGATCAAATTGGAACGATATGGAAAGAAGGAGACATCTGTCAGTGTTTTAATAAAAAGTTCTCCCAATAAAAGTGACTTCAGAAGGAAATTAGAACAAGAGACATTTAAATTATTATGTGAACGGAACTGCGTTAAATGTTTTAAACAGGAACGATCCCTTCTCTTTTTGCCATGTTCTCATAGCGTTATGTGTTCTACATGTTATGTACCCTTTGAAACTTCATCTTGTCCCCTTTGCGATGAAGAAATATCTTCAACAGTCACTGTATATCGTTCATGATGAGTCATCATGCAGGTCTGTGATTGGTCACTATTGTGTCTTTGTGTGACTTTTCTATATAAGGAGGACATTGTACCGTTCTATTTCAAGCATAATTTGAGGCTAATACAATGTCAATCAGCATGTCGTTCACTACCAACATTCCCATTTCAATAATTTACCGAAGTCAACTCTTCACGGGCAATATATTTTATTCTGCCGTGAATATAACTGGCTATAAAGCGGATTTGGTGGATCTGATGGAGGAAATAGTGAAGTATTTCCGCTGCGGAGAGGACGTTGTGGTGCAGAGAATGTTGATGAGAGTCGTGAACAACGCTCTTACACGAGTTGCAAGATTTTGGCTCAATGAAGTATTTCGCCCACTAGCTCAAACGGAGATTGTACCGGAATACTCTCGCTGTTGGTGCACCAGTATCCAACGGAAACTCAACACATGTCTCCATGACATTATCACCTCCAGCTACTATGACGAGAAGGGTGACAAATGCAAACTGGACTTGTTCAGTGGACCGCCATCAGTAAGCATCAATGTGGCTGCTCAAGGACATTCTGAGGTAATCAGTTTGCGGGCATACTATGCCAATATTTTAAAGACTTTCCATTCAAAGCCCTGCTGTATGTGCTGTCCAATTTCAAAACATCTAATGAAAGACATTGAGCAGCTCATAACTGCTACAAATCAGACTCTAGCCGATGTGAGTGTATATCAGTTTCCCTCTACAGCTTGTTAAGTGTTTTATGTAATTTTATAAGTACCAGCAACAAACTCTGTGTGAATGCTTGTAAACTTTTGTATATAATGTTGTAAGTACTAAGCAAAAATTGTAATTGTATTATCTATTTCCATATTAGAATAAAAATGTCTGTAAAACGGAAGGCATCTTCTCGTCAATCGAAACGG
Organism: Prostheceraeus crozeri; assembly: GCA_907163375.1. NCBI lineage: Eukaryota > Metazoa > Platyhelminthes > Polycladida > Euryleptidae > Prostheceraeus > Prostheceraeus crozeri. The sequence goes on along the minus strand of CAJQUW010004777.1, from coordinate 9,585 downwards.
TCTTTCAAACCTTCAAGTCAGTTTAAAAAGGCGTTGCGAAAGTTAAACAGGATACATGATAATAAGAAGAAGTGTAAATTGATTCAAAATTCAAGTGATGATTTCATTCGTGATTTAGCTTTTGCAATACACAAATGTCTACCTATTTACAAGCCTCTGTTGAATGCTGGCTCTTTGAATAGCATAAAAAAGTTTTCAAATCCAAGGAGTAGTGATAAGAAAAGGCGAAACTTAATTCAGCGCGGTGGTGGTGGGTTTCTAAGTATGTTAAATGATATTGGAAACAGTATTAATGGTGTAATCAATAGTCCGCTTGGAAGGATTGCAGCAACTGCTGCAATGTTAATATAAGGTTAGCGAATCATAAAGTGACACGTCATCACTTTGATTGATGAGTCATATATAGGTGTATATAAGGAAGACGCTTTAATGATATTTTACCACTTTCAAGTGACAATTCATTTGCGCTGGTTGAAAGCTCCGAATTAGTACTTGTTGAAACATGACTCAGAAAATGTATACAATCAGAGAGGAAGGTGACGCTTTTGAGCAAGATCTCTTGAAGCTTCGTCCGACACGAAAGGTGCAAGGGATTGGAAATACGTTCTACTTTCAAACCTTGAATTATGGTGATGATGGCTTTTATCTTCAAGTTCCATTCTTCCACAGTAATGGCATGTCTACATCAGGGTATAGCAATATGAGACAAATGCGAGTGACTTTTCCAAAATGGCAACAGGTGATTCTTAAAACTATTGACTCTTTCGCGAAAGAATGTGTTGAGCTGCCTGAAAGTGCTCCCACTCATTGGAGAAAGGCATTAGAGGAAGGAGTTGGTTATAAGGAATTGCCGGAATTCGATACACTGTTTTTAAAACTATCTGATCATTTTCAAGCATTCGATCTCTTTACAAACGCGATGGAATGTGAGGATCTCAAACGGGGTCGCTATATGGGCTTAGTTCACGTTACCGGACTTTATATTGGCTCACATGGTTCGACTGGTAAAGTCGCATCTTTACAAATGAAGGTTCTTCAACTAGTCTATGAACCACTACCAATTGATAAATGTTTGATTAACATTGATAAGACTGCTTCAAGTGATGGGAAGGAAGAGAGCAAAAAGCGAGGTCGGAAATCTAAAGATGGGAATCCTAAATTGAAGTTGAAGCGCCAAGATGCTGACTTGAAAACTTTCTATAATCCTAATTGTGATGAGGAAACACAAATGTTTTAATTTGTAAATGTTTTAATTTGTAAATGTAACTTGAAAGTTTCTATTCTGAATGTAAATAAACTTGATCTGGAACATGTGTCTGTTTTGTTGTTCTAAGCAAAATTAGCGGGATGATGAGTTTAATGTTAATGGAATTATAAGATGACAGATTTTCGTCTATTCACTGATCGCACAATGTGTGTCGCTGGACCAAGTCAGTCCGGTAAAACTACATTTGTAACTGAATTGCTACAATATAGAAATGAAATGTTTAACAAGGAAATTAAGAGAGTCAAATGGTATTATGGAATATTTCAACCACAACTACATTCTGCACTTCGCCAGAAAGGTTATGAGGTGAAGCAAGGGTTGCCATCAACTGAGGATATCAAAGCAGGTGACTTACTAGTATTAGATGATCTATTACGAGAAAGCAAATCTTCAAAGGATGTAACTGAAATGTTCATTCAAACTGCACATCATAGGGAAGCTTTTATTATCTACATCACCCAAAACATCTTCGATGGAGGGAAAGAGCAAAGAACTAGAAGTTTGAATACACATTATTTGGCAATATTTAAAAATCCAAGAGATAGCAGTCAGATACATCATCTCAGTAGACAGATATTACCTCAACAACCTAAAGTACTTTCAAAAATATATGAAGATGTAACAAAGAAACCACATGGTTATCTATTTATTGATCTAACCCAGGAATGTCCGGAACGACTTCGATTTCGAACAAATATCATACCTAATTCCGCTGAACCAATGACAGTTTTCTCGGTTCACAGTTAGTTTTAAGCAATGTACTTTGTTGCCTTATTATTTTCAAACATGTCGTATTCAAAGATGGTAGTCATTCCTCAAGAGGAGTATGTACAATTGACTACATTACAAAGTGCACAGGAAGTCAAAAATATAGATCAACCTATTACGAATCAACTTAAGGAACTAACACAAAAGGATATGGAAATTCAGAAGATTAAGGATCCCTATCGACGAATGCAGTTAGCAGCTGAAAACATTGACGAGAGGCGACAGATTCGTGACAAGTTGCGACGATTTATAACCTTGTCAACACCTCGACCATATCGTGTGCGCGCTGAGCGATTATTTGACTTCATTGATCCACATGTGAAGTTCAATGAGAGAGGGGAGATAATAGATGAAACAACTGGTGATGTTATTAGAAATAGTCACATAGATGACCTTCTACAATATGCTGTCAGAGATGTAAGGCGAAAACTAGGTGCACCACAAGGGTGGACATATTTTCAGAAAATTTTATCTGATCAAAATGTACCTCACAATATTATTGGAGGACCGACTGTGAATGAATTGGATAAGGGTCACTTACAAGATGGATCAAAGAGTAAAACACCCACGATGGCGGTCAAGCGAGAGCTTGCAGAATCCGATGATCTGCAACCAAAAAGAGCTACTAGGCGCTCAATGCGTGTTGCGAAGGAGTATAGTAAATATTAAGCAAATATGAATTAAGCCTTGCCTCTCTCATATCATGTCGTTACAAAAATTTTGCTGTTGTTTGAAATCTGCGCTCGAAGGCAAAGGAGAAGAGGGCATAGAGGTTGATATCAATTGTGTTAGCAGTTGCTGTGCGAGTAATACGCGTGCAAATCAGAACAAAGACGATGAGTACAGCAGTGAAACTCAGAAAGATTTATTACGACTTAAATCATCCCGCAAGTTTCAGTCGTCCGGAGGTTCTAGCTCGTGCAGCAGGTGTGGGAATAGAGAAAGTCAAGAAGTGGTTGAGGAGTCAACCGACTTACACTCTTCACAAAAATGCGAGAAAGCGGTTTCCAACAAGAAAATATGTTGTTAACAATATAGATAGTCAATGGCAAGCGGACTTGGCTGACATGCAACAGATATCACAGTACAATGATGGCTATAAATACATCTTAACCGTAATAGATATTTTATCTCGCTATGCTTGGGCACGTGCGCTGAAATCTAAACGAGGGCCAGAAGTTGAAGCGGCTTTTCAGAGCATTTTCGATGAGGGGCGTGTTCCGCAAAGAATACAGACCGATCAAGGGAAGGAATTCGAAAACTCTCATGTTCGAAGTCTCCTTAAAAGTCATAATGTGGAATTGTTTAGTGTCAAAAGTGCTTATAAAGCTGCCATGGTTGAGAGGTTCAATCGCACACTGAAGACAAAAATATGGCGCTATTTCACTGCAAAAAATACACATGTTTGGGTAGGTGAGCTGCAGAAATTTGTTAAGAATTACAATGAAAGCTACCATAGAATCATTAAGATGAAACCAGTTGATGTTACCCCAGATAATGCGATGGATGTATGGCTTCGATTGTATGATAAGAAAGCGAAAAACATTTCCAATGAACAGAAAATTAATGTTGGTGATAGAGTTCGGATTTCAAAGGTTAAGTCTACATTTGAGAAGGGGTATCTACCTAATTGGACTGAAGAAGAGTTTTTTGTGGATGAAGTAAATACAAAATTTAGACCCACCATGTATAAATTAATAGATTACCATGGCAATCCAATTGAAGGAAAATTTTACTCTTATGAATTGCAAGTAGTAGACAGAAGTGAAGAGGTGTATATGATTGATAAAATAATTAGGAGGAAAGGTCATGGCAATCAAAGGAAATATCTAGTTAAATGGAAAGGATATCCTGATTCATTCAATAGCTGGATAACGCATCAGGATCTACAAAATGTGGAGATGGGAGACACTCGTAACTTTTAAGCTAATATAGCATGTGACTTCTTCCATATATGACTTTAACATGTCTACTAACTTCAATATCATTCTTCCAAGCAATAGCAACCCCAAGATATTCCCAAGTAACAAACCATCTCTATACTCTGTTGAATTCGCTAATCCAATTACTCTGCATGGACCCCATGAAGTTGCTCTAACTGAAATTACTTATTACAACGATATCAGTTTGCTAAAGAACAACTATTTTGAATTACATAAAGAAGTGCGAGAGAAGGATGATTGCTTTCGCATATTTCAAAATAGTCTACATGGTACATGGGCTTTTCATCATCTAACTTTACATCCTTTTTCAACATCTTTACCATCTGTTCAAAACATGATTAAAATTCAAAAGGCATTTGCAACGTCAAGTTTTGATTCTAAGGTTCCCACAATGAGCTTGCAAGATACAGAAAAGGAAATCGGTAGAATGTTTGAACGAATAAATGATCTCTTCAAGCTGACTTTGAATAAATTCTACAAACCAGTCATAAAGGGGTCAACAAAATTGATGAAGGAAGGGAAGCATGTTCTTCTTGTATTAGGTAAGGATTTGAGTCATACTTTTGGGTATTCCAGAACAACTTTCTCATCAAGGTATTGGTACAATGGACGTGGGTGGAATTCGGAGAGGAAAGTCACTGATTTTAAATGTAGAATTGTGCCATTGTATGCATTACAAAAAAGGAGCATCCGAGTAAAAAATAAATTTGAGGTCATTAGAAGTGTTGAAGACTTTGCAAGAAAGTTTCAAGGATCAGTGCCAGAAACGTTAATGACTTGTGAATATAAGAAAGAGAAAGTAACTTTATTTACTGTTGAAACGGAGGCAGAATTTATTGTTTTTACTAAAAAGACACCATTGGAAAAGTCTGAGTCCGCTGTTATTGAATTTGGATCTGAAATGATTGGGATGTTTAAGGGCCTTGAAAGCGCACCTTGGTTGACAGAATTAAATGATACATTCAAGGTTCAATTGTCCTCTTCTAAACTCAAAGCATCAACAAATGCTTCATGGGATATCCACGTATACAGCGAAGACATATCGGGTGATGAATTGTCTACTTCCAGTGAACTTGTAAAAAGAGTTAATTTGAACATTGAAAGCTTGAAAACGCCATCTGAATTGTGTACAAAGTTAAATGAGTTTGGTGTAGATTACCTTGATGCAGATGAATATCACTTTTCTTATGACCCACATAAGAAACGCATGATTCTAAAGGTAGGGAAGAACTCTCTTATCAAGCTGGATAGCGTGTTAACGACCACATTGGGATTCTCAAAATCAACTATTTATGAAGGTACATCAATAGGCGATACAGCCCCATCACTAGAGCGTGATATAAGTAACTTATACGTCTATTGTAACATTATTGAATATACAAGGGTTGGCGACATTGAGGCCCCACTTCTGCGCACATTTCCTCTCTCATCCGTAAGGAAGCAACTAATCAATCGAGAATTTTTTAACACAATGTATCTACCAATCAGCCGAAATTTCATCAATAGAATTGACATATCAATTCATGATGATGCAGGAGAAGTAGTACCGTTCTGTGGTGGTGTTACTGTTTTGACCCTACATATTAGGTCACGAGAATAAGGCTTTACGCTATTGTGACTTCCATAGTTATTCAATAGTCATAATGACAGGCATTTACAGTAGACCATCATATCAGAGCGGTTATCCCGTGTTTGTTGGAGGTAGACGACAAGTTGGAGGAGGCATATTTGGTGCACTAAGACGTATGGTTCTTCCAACACTCAAAAAGTATGGCGTACCAATCATGAAGCGTGTTGGAAGCAGGGCTTTAGACTTTGTTGCAGCTGATGCGCTTCAAGGTGAGGATATCGGTGAATCTATGAAAATGCGCGCGCAGCAATCTGCCATAGACGCATTAGATGATTTAACAAAGACGAGACGTACAGTTCGGAAGAAGCGTAGGAAGTCAAGACAAGTTGGATCAGGCCGAGTTACTAAGCAAAGACGCAGGAAAAGTAAAAAGCCGACTAGAGCAGCACGTTCTAAATCTAGACGTCGAGTGAAAACAAGAAAGCGCAAACGAAATTCCACAGCTACTAGAAACAAGTCAAAACGAAGGAAGACAACATATTTGTAGAGCTAATACGATGCAGAGTATCAATTCGGCTTTGTGTTTCTTCGATTCTCCCCCTCATCAGACAGACATCATCTCCTCAACAATTGTAGACATAGTCCCCACAACAAATATCGATGGTAACCAGCAGCCTATTCAGTTTGATATACCTGCCAATCCTCAAGATTATATTGACTGCCAATCCATTGATTTAGAGTTGTGTATACAAATTAAGAAGACTGATGGTACAAATATCGATTCATCCAAGGATAAAGTGGGGTTAGCAAATCTTCCTATTGCCAGTCTGTTCTCAGATGTGTATCTAATATTGAATGACAAACAGATTGAAGGAGGGGATCGAGCATATCCATATGGAGCATATATACATACAATGACTCAATTTCAAAAGCAAGCTAAACAGTCACACTTGCAAGTTTCTGGGTGGTATGATGATCAGCAAGGGAAATTTGATGATGTCTCAAATACAGGGTTGAAAAGACGAATGGATTTAACAGCGGATTCAAAGGAATTATACTTGAAAGGACCCGTCTATCTTGATTTCCTTCGTCAATCTAGATATCTGCTATCACAGGTTAAAATGCAAATAAAATTTATTCGTGCAAATCCTGAGTTCGCGTTAATGGCTTTTGGAGCTACAAACTATCAAGTCAACATAAGTAATGCCGTGCTCAATGTAAGGCGAGTAACAATGAACCCGTCAGTCATCAACGAGCATGCGACAGGATTGAGGAAAAACAATGCAATATATCCAGTTAATCACAGTGTGTTGACAAACTTCACAATTGGTGCGGGATCATCCTCACATGCCTACCCAAATCTTTTTCCCACTGCAATGCCAAAGGCGGTGTATATCACATTTGTGGAAAATGAGGCATTCATTGGTGCTTTTGAAAAGAATCCATTTAATTTCCAACACTTTAATGTTAGCAAACTAGCACTCTATCAGGATGGGAAATTTGTATCTTGCAAAGCATATGAGCCTAATTTCAAAGATGGTAAATTCGCACGTGAATATGGTTCTATTTTCACCGCCCTCAACATGTTTAATACAGACGATTCAAATGGAATTACAATGGATATGTACAAGAATGGCTACTTCTTCATTATGTACAACCTCACAGCAGATGCAGATCTAGGTGGTGAAAGCGTAGGAGTTACAAAGCCTGGAAATCTACGACTGGAGGTATCATTTGAGTCACCTTTGAAGAAAACAATTACTTGTCTCATTTATGCTATCTATGATAGCAAAGTTGAGATAACAAGAATGAGAGACGTGACTGTCAGCTATCAGAGATGAGTAACTTAAGCAACATAGAAATCTTGAGGAAAATGAGGAAAGCTCATCCCTACTCCAAGACAATATTTCTCAATGTCTTTTCTAGAGATAATTTACCTGATTCAATTCCTTTCTATCCTTGTTCGCTTATCATCAATACGGATACCAACAATCTTCCCGGAAAACATTGGATTGCTGTATACATCAATCGTTATAAAGTTGCCGAATATTTTGACTCTCTTAATCAACCTCGTTTACATTATATCGCATTATGGATGAACAGGTTTTCCTGGACTGTTAGGAAAGTGACATCGTTCCCACTTCAAAGTAATACATCTCTAATGTGCGGTGGCTATGTACTCTATTTTGTCAACGAGAGACCATTGAAAAATAACTGTAAAAGTGCTTTAGAACTATTTTCAAAAAACTGTGATAAAAATGATGTAATTCTTACTAAATATGTTGAAACAGTTTTGAAATAAAGTTTTATGTTGTATCATTAACTTGCTCTCTTTTTTTTTCCAAAACAAGGGTTTATAAGGAAAACAAAAACATGCTCATATTTCATTATCTATTCACATATATACAAAAAACATGTTCACATTTCATTATCTATCCACATATATACAAAATCTACAATTTGGTTTTCATGAAACATTTTTTCAAATCACATATGATGGGAGGCACATCACTTATGTCTTTAATGCCGGTTATCACAATCTTTCCATTATGGAACACATGAACATGATATGGATGCCAGTTAGTCAATTGAGCTGCTGGAAATAACTCCACTTCATAAGTTAGATTATGTGATGATGTAACTTTACGGAAATCATAGTGATAGTGTAATTCACATAACACGGTCATTGTCTTCACTTTCCAATCAGATAATGAATCACCAAGTAAATGTTCCAAAGTTAAGTGTAAATATGAGAGATCACCCTCCATGACCCTTCCAATACATTGGATTGTTCCATTTGGAAAGAATAGGATAGTGAGAGATCTATCCTTCCTCTGAATCCTCCATGTTAACATTGAGGGTCTTCCAAGATGTAAGCTCGTTGTCGGCTTCAATTTGCGTTTTATCAGTAACCATTGTTTTCGGTTGGGTATATTCCTCTCGATCTCTTGTAGATTGAGTTTTGACTTTGCTTTTGTAGTTAACATCCGATTTACAACTTCCAACCGTTTGATGTCCTCCATCTTTAATGAATGACGTTATCTGTGGTAGTATCTCCCTTGTAAAGGTTTCCCATGTGACGTCACTGAAACGAAAAAATCGATATTCAACATCTTCACGTTTTGGTGAACAGACGTATAGTTTGACTGATGAATCACACTTTATCCATACCTTGTCATCGAGAGGAATCTTGATCCGAGTCTTATGGTTGTCAATGAGATCCGCAAAGTCTTTCAGTGAAGGCAATGAGTCAATAATAATGCAAACGCCACGATGTTTTCGATCACTATTTGCTATTGAATGACGAAATGCTATTCTTTTAGAATTTGTTATGTGAACGTTTTGAACGTCACTAAGTTTCCATGTTCTAATGTAATGAGGCATGTTCCGAAAGCTATGTTTCAAATTTAATTTTAATGTTTGCCTAAAGTTTGTTATTTTATTAGCTCAACATATCGGAATGATGTTGAGTACAAATTCTTCACATATTCATTCACATTAGGACTACCTATTTATTAGTAATCATTTCTACATATCGGAAAGATGTAGAAATTTCAATTTTAGTAAGACTACTTATGTATTAGTAAGTGTTGCTACATGTCGGAAGATGCAGCAATCGCAAGATCTATTACAAGTGGAATATTATATTGTTTTTATTTAGACTTATTCTACATCACCTGTGACAGGAAGGCATCTCCTTCTCTTCGACGGTGGGGAAGACCTAGGCTATAGTGTCCATATGGTAATGATAAATTTTTATCCAGCCAACAGCGCTTATCCTCCCAAAGTGAAAGACCTCGCTTCCTAAATGATTTTGTGCTAACTATGTGATTTTTTGAATTTATAATTGTCATATCTTCAGTTGTATCATTCTCACTATAATAGACACTCCTATAGTCATCATGTTTCAATTTTTTAACTGCTGCTCTCTGAATTCCTTTTGCACGTTTGATGCTATGATTCGTAGAGTCTAGATATTTCATGGAATACATTTTCGGTTTTAGTAGGATCATTTCCTCAAGCAACTTTCCAGCACA